>JAEQBH010006643.1:0-183790 GCA_016808115.1 Tetrastigma voinierianum | reverse complement strand
CTTGATCGTCCACTAAAAACATGGGACCGAAGTGTTAGATTTTTGGGAGCCGATTTGGGCAATCTAGACACTGTTACGGACTGTTATAGGTCCTTTTGTGATAATTTATTCAATAAATTATTCTTTGGTGTTTATAAGATAGGAAATGGGTAAGAAATTCGGTTCCAAAAAGTGAAACCGAGATTGGACATGTGGGCTGCGTGGGCAGACCCTTTCTTTGGAGATTTGGAATTTGTTAAAATGGAGTCTCGGGTTGTATAGTGGATAAAATCATCCGTATGTTTGGCATTGAAATTGTGTGTGAATTGAATGGCTTGGTATGTGTAGGAATTAATTTGGAGAGTTGGTTGATCAAGAATTGGGTTAATGCTTGAGGTGTTAACCACGGTAAACTTAATTATATAAATTAAATTGTGTTGTAAAGTAAATTGGTGATGATTATGATTTGCTTTTCAGTAGGCTAGATTGGGTGATGATTGAAGTGTGGAATTCATTGTATTGTAATTGTAGTTGATTAATATGCATATTGACATATTGTGTAAATGATTTTGAAAATGGCATGATGCGTTTTTCGTATACCTTTGGAGTAACTAGAGTTAGGTGTGAGTGCATGACAAGGTATTTTGTAAAGCGGATATGGTTGCAAAAGGAATTTCACGGGATGATATTAGGAGAATTGGGTGGAGATGGGCGTGGATCATTTCGGATAAGGGACCATGGCTTGTTTGGAAAGCTCCTGACGATTCACCTCGGAGGGTAGTCCACTTTTAGGAATGCTTCGGTAGTATATTTTCAAGAACAAAGTTTGTTTTGAAAATGATTATTTTCTCTACATGGCTTGGGCAAATAGAGTAAGTCAGTCAGAGACTTCGTAACATAAGTATCATAAACATTAAATAGAATCGTATATTCGCAAGTGTGTATTCACTAGGCAATTACACTACGCCAAGGTGGTGAGTAGCCCGCAGGTAGTTCTGTAATGAGCACAGCTCACCAGTGGATGGGACCCCCTTTATTTTCAGGTACAAAGAGCTCGAGGAGACAACTCATTTTGAGGTTGATTTTGAAGAAGCCAGGTTTGTGGCTTGATAGTTTGGATATAACATGTATTAAATTGTAGATTTAATATATGTTTGTATAAAACAAAAAGTGTTATCAACTATTGAATTATTGGGAGATAATTGAAGAATAGTTATGATAATTGATTTTATGAGTATTGGTTTATGAGCCTAAGAGGCATTTTATCTCATGTTGGGATATATATTACATATATTGGATTGTTTGGGACAGGTATATGCAGATACTAGTTTTGAGTTAAAATACAAAGTACAAATGAGACTACACTAGATTTTCTAAGGTAAAGTGGGTAGCAGGCAAATGTATTCACGGGTTGTGAATTAGTGTGACGGACTACAGGTTTTAGGGCGTCACACTTATAATCTTTTTTAGACACTTTCTGAGCCATGGACACCTAATTATTATTATTATTTTTTTATATGTTATATCTCCCAAACTAATACAAATTTTTTAAAAAATTATCAAAATAGTTTTAAAAACAAACTAATGTCCAAAATAGTGCGTCTTCCACTTATAATTTTATTTAAGTTAATATCGTAGTTATGTCATAGTCAATAAATATGACCATTAGCAAAATTCAATAGCGTAACCATGACTAAACGTAGAATACTAGTTTGAACATTATTTAATTTTTAATCTATATTATAATTTTTTTTAAATATAATATTTTTGTCAAGAAAACTCTTATATCTATTTATTCAAATTTATGTGTTCTTATAAACATAGAACCATATAGTAATCAAATACTTTCATGAACTAAATCTAAAAATTGTGAACACCTAAATTATAGTTATAAAATAATAAATCATTCTATAACTATATTTACACTTATAGTAGGAAAACTATGTTATAGTGTCCCCATTTCAATTTATTTGAAAAATTATGATCAAAATACTTAAACCAAGGCCAAGTCTCATAATTTAAAAAAAATTTGATAAAGACAAAATATTTTATTAATGATCCAACAAACTTTATGTATGAAGTAAATCTTAGGTGTTACTGTATTTGTTATGTACAATCTTGTACTTAAGGTTATTGAGGATGTGCCTAGGGCCTGTTGGATCATTTATCAAATATTTGTTAAATCGGGGACTTGAAATTGGTTTTGGATATTTTAGTTATAATTTTTTAAATAAATTAAAATGTGAACCATGACATATTTTGTCTTTCTATAATAGTAATAAAATGATATGATATTCCAAAGTATGTGTTCTAGTAGAAGTGTCTAAAAAAGATTCACAATTACAGGTCATTAAATTAAACTTACTTATAAAACCACTAATGCTTGCCACATGAAGAACACTCTTTCTTTGTGGTGATCTATCATATACTTGCATCTCTAATATATTAGAAGGACCCTCACGCGATACTGAAATATCTTCTGCATTCTCTTATAGTCCACTATTATCAGTCTGTCTGTCTTTTGAACTATTAGTTTGTGTTGATAGTAATTAAAGTGTTAGTAATGGAGTAGATGAGAAACACGAAAACTCCTCAAGGAATTTTATCTACTTTCTACTAACACATACTTTGAATATTATCATTTTGGACATTATTATATATTTTGGACATTATCATCGGGTAGTTTATTAAGTTGCATTTATGGTTTACATATTGATGTTGGAAGGACACTTTTAATTTTATTTATAGGCTGTTGAATCGAGGAAGAAGGTTGTTGGTGCATTTTAAGGTTATTTAGCAAATGTCGTGTTTTGAAGGCAACGGCACAGGAATTTTACACTTGAAATCGTGTTTGGAGATGCGGCCAGATTTTACACTTTGAAGTAGTGTTTTGAAGACACGACTTAGTGCCTGTGAAATCAGTGTTTTCAAGCAGAGCACCAAAACCCCCACAACGAAATCGTGTTTGAGAGCCAGCGAGCGGAGATTACTACGATGAAATCGTGTGCTTGAGAATACGAGCAGTATGAAATATCACAGAGTGGCGCCTCGAGCGTACTAATTGCCATAGATTTCTAAATATTTATTTTCTACCTTATTTTAAATAATATTTTTAAAATATGTGTGTAAAAAAGCCCAACAAAGTTGCTTCAGCATCCCCTAACATCAAAGTCAGCCTCATGGTTAGGTCTCCAATACCATTTTGTAATAAGAGACTAAAGGCCTAGACCAGACCCTTTTTTATTTCTCTCCTATCGACCCATTGACCATTGTTTTCGATCCTGACCAGAGAATTCCTTCCTTCTCCTATTTGCATTAACCATTTTGTGGAAGAAAGTAGTGTCTTTGTCACACTTCTGAGGCCAAAGTTCACAAGACTTTTGTCTAGAGGAAACTTCTTCCACCAGAACCTACTTCAATTGAACTCCTTTTTAGGCAACTGTCTAGCATTTTCTTTCTACTATAGCTCAAGAGCCTAGTCAGCTAGAATCTCAAAAATATGATTTGTGCAACCCTATAAATCTCTTTAAAAACATTCATACTCAGGTTCTTGGCAAAATAAAACATGAGAAAATCACTAATTTCTCAACAAATGCACAAATCCTCTGATCTCAACTACATTTCTCAAATTCGAAAGGGGTAGAGCATCTTCTTAATCTCTTCCCACCCCTCAGAGACTAAAACTCTATGTAATCTTGATTGAGATTGACAGCTCAAACTGCCCTAAGTGAAGTTACCTCTTACGAGGGATGGCCGTGCAAATCTTAACTCAATTAACTTCAAGAATCTTTTCATGCTTGAAGTACTCAGCGTTGAGTTTCACCATTCTATACGGCTAGTAGTAGTATCAACCAAAGATACCAAAGAGATACAACTAGTGCTATATATGTAATAGAATGTATAAGACTATCAAAGCAAATGATATTTAAGTTCCTATTTCTTGAAACAGATTTGCAGGAATGACAAAGGAAGTTCTATCAAGTAGGTTATGCATTTAGATGTAAACGATGTTTTAAAAGCAGGATCGGTAAGGCTAAAAAGTTATCGGTTGATTACATTAGTCGAAGAATATATGTGAGATAGATCGTTGATGTACTTTAGGTATATCATCTCTTACAATGCGTATTCTTTGCAACTCGATTTTGTGTTTAGATGTACATTATTTGAAAAATTGAGTTTGAGCATCAAACCTTATGTGTTTAAACTTTCAAATGTGTTTAAAAAAGTTATCTAAGGTTTGAAATTGTTTTGGAACGAAAAGAACCTAAAGTGATCATTTTTAGGGTCTTTGAGCGTTCTTTACTAACATCAAATCGTATTTAACAGGTTTGAGTTTAAAATTGGTATTATTTAGAAACCAATAATCAAAACTTAGTTATTTGAAGTTTAAAATGTGTTTATAAGACTTATCTAAGGTTTAGAATTGATTCGGAGTGAAACTGATTTGAAAAGGACCCAAAATAGCAATTTCTGACAAGTTGTCAGTTGAGCTATCTAGGCCAGTTGGTTTGCAATAGGTCAGCAAATTCCAGTCCAAAAGGTTGACCAGTTTGGAAGAGGTGCAAATATCAACTGTTGAAGTTAGAAACTGTCAGTTTTACAATTTTAATCAACTGGTAGAGGTAAGGGTTCAAATGGCCGACTGAGTGGGGAACATCGGTCAAGGTAATGATCATAAAATAGTCATCGACAGTGCATAAAACAGTCACCAACAGCTAGTTCATTAATGCAATTGATTGATTGGTTGGTTAACTGGTGGACTGGCTTTGAGACAAAAAGCTACTCGAGAATTCTCCCTTATAAATTGATGGTTGGGGATCTTTCATGGACATGAGATTCTTTGAATTAAGGCTCTCAATTGCATTACTCTCACTTTGTCATCTATCATTGCACGTTGCATTACTCCACATTGCAAGTGCACATTCTTCTCATCCTAGATTTCTTTGTATTTGGGCAGCCCTTTAAGCTAGAGAAGTGATTTTATTATGACTAAGAGTGATTTCTTCAAATGTGTATAGCTTGAAGAGATTGTGAATACCCCCTTGGAGCCAAAATCCAAATGTATAAGAAAAAATTCGGTTTGGAGTTCAAGTATAATGGAACCCTCATTAGATTGAAGGTTGAAGAGAAGTAGGCATGGAAGGATATGACAGATAAACTAATCAGGAGTTTTCTTCTTTACTCTCTATTATGTTTTATTTTGTGAGTTGATTTACATTAAGAATTTTCTTGTTGATTTGCAAAGTTTTTGAGATAACAATTCCACCCTTCTTGGGTTGTAATTTGCTCAAAGTCATATTCATAATTTTAACTGAGCAAAGTATCTATATTTAAAACTTAGCGTCTAAGAGAAAAATGACTACCTCTAAAGTATAGCATTTTCAATTAGAAAGTTTATCAATAAACCTCATTTCTATTTTAATGAGTTAGATTATCAGTACTGGAAAAACAAAATGACTTAGCATTTACAATATCTTGACTTGGAAGTTTGGAAAACAATATTGTTTGGATACACCTTTCCTACAAAAACCATTAATAGGATTCAAGCTCAAAAACCTCTTAAAGAGTATGATGATAATGAAAAAGAAAATTCAATTTAATTCAAGAGCTAATTACATTTTTGTATGTGCTATGGATAGAAAAGAATACAATAGAATTAGTCAATGCAAAATGACTAAGGATGTTTAGGTATGAATTACCATGAAGGAGTAACAGATTAAGATTCTAAAGTTAAGAATTCTTGTTAATGAATATGAAATATTTAAAATGAGCCTAATGAATGTTGAATGCTTTTAGTTTAAAGATATTGTCAATAGACATGAAGGTTTTGGGAAAAGAGTAAGTGAAAATAAAAAGGTGTCTAAAATTACAGGATACTACATAACAGAATGAAACTCTAAGGCAGGCTGTTAGCCAAGAGAAGCTAGAATCTAAACCAGTTACCTTTTAAGGAGCTTATTGGGTCCTTGATGACCTATGAGATGAAGATAGCAAGACAAGAAAAAGAAGGAAAAAAGAAAAGCATTGTACTTAAATCTCAAGAATAGAAAGTCATTGTTGATGCAAGGATCAATGACCTTGAAGAAGACATTGCCCTCATCACAAAAATAGTACAAAAGCTAAGGATGAATGACAATTTACTAACTGAAAAGAGCCTAAGTGAAGAAACAATTACAAAAGGAAGGTCCTCAAAAAGGAGAGAAGTAACTAGATCTTAAATGCTAGTACAAGTAGTCTAGACCATGTGAGTATGATTGCCTCTCTACAAAGACAAGTGAAGCCAAATGTGTATAGTTGAAGAGGCAGCGAAAGAGCCCATTAGCCCAGAAATCTGAAAATAATAAACAGAGCTGGTTTGGGTTGGTATAGTGGGCGCAAGTAGTTGAAGGTTGAGGAGAGTGGGCGTAGGTAAGGGTATTCAAAACAAGCTCAGGGATTTACTTTCTCTACTCTCTAACTCCTTATTTTATCTTTTGTAGTTAATTTTGCCAAATTTCTTGTTGATTTGCACTCTCTAACTCTCTAACCACTATATTTATATTTATGTTTCTATTTATATTTAAAATTTTATTGTAAATATAAAATTAACAAAATTGGAGGGTAGCCTAATGTTCATTGTTTTACTTGAGAACCTGAAACCTCATTTTCGACTCCATGTGAAGTTAACTTTTAAACTTTAAACCCCTCACATCTTATCTATGTCAGAGAGATTTATGAGCCTTTATACGCTCTTTTCAACCCCTCACATCCCTTGTCCACATCAGAAAAGGAGAGAGATTTATGAGCCTTTATATGAGTTTTGTACGGATGTAAGTCAATGAAAATAAATAATCCGTAGTATACATCGACTTTCAAAAATTTAACCAAAGTAGTGCGTGTTATCTGAGATGGCAAGCAGAGCATTCCATGTCGCGGTTTGGTAAATCTAATAAATGTTAGGCTAGGCATTACATGGCCCAGGATTTAGTATATTATGAGTTTGACGAAGCAATTCCAACGTCGGGTTCTTGATTTTTAAAAAAATCAAAGCGCAGCACTCAGCCTTCGGTTTACGGATTTTATAATAAATTATGTAACGCCGACAGTACATTCTGAATCCAGCGCTATTATTCTTCTCCCTTCCCGCATTTAACCTTCTGCTCTGTTTCTGTTTTCTCTCCCAGATTATCTTCTCAGACAGGGCTTCCATTCTCCACCACAGCCCGCTCGTGGCAGCAAGGGTTAATCGACACAATAATTGAACCTTCTTGACGAGGTTTGTCTTGTGCCATGTTCACTGCAGATTTTGAGGGTTAAGGGTTCAGTTCAGGTGATTTAAGGATATTGTTTTGTTTCCGTTTTTTGGGGTCTAGTGATTACATTCCATAGTTTTGACAGCTCTCTGATTTTCATGGCTCTTAAGTAGATTTGATATTGATGAAGATGGAGCACATGCAATAGACTCAAGATTTGATTACGGTCCACAAAATCCAAAACCAAACTCATTTAGTTTTAGGAAAATGCAATGTTCTAAAATCAGGTTGGTTACTAAAAGGAAAAGTTATCTATTGGAACACAACTACTTGCAAAATTTAAGCCACAACCAGTTGTTAGAACTGGATCAGTCAAGGTCATCAAACTATTCCTTCACTCTGGCAATGTCAATCAAATTATGTGTTACAAATATAATTTATGGTTTCATTGAGAGTATGAATTACTCCACATACTCTTAGGATACGTAAAATATGATCTTGAGGATTTGAGTCATGGGCTAGGAAGTTAACAGGCTGCTGAGTGGTTCATCCCTTGAAAGTTGGAATTACGGGAAATCTGGAATGTCGAAAATTCAGTCATTTTGGAAGAGGACATGGTCCAGATCCCTGAGACCAACTACTTTAAAATCAATCTTTTTCTCAAGTGATTGCGGTAAAATAATGAACTGTTCAGCAGTAGACTAGACTCCTATGACAGTCTCTTACTGGTACTCCTATGACACCCAGTCTCTTACCGAACTCCAATGTGTGCACCTATACAGCAGACTTCTGAAACTCGATCATGATTCAATATAATGCATTTTACTGTGAGATCCTGACACCTTACAACCATGATTTTTGAAATGGGACCCTCCCAGTTATAGGGGAGAAAGTGCATTTCTCAATAATTGCATTAGGAAGAGGTTTTTGGAAGTTAAAATAAGGTCCTTACGACCTGTTCTTCCTCAAATTTGGACCGAAGGCCGAGGTCAATTTGTATGATATCGGCGTATTGGTTGTGTTTTTAGGAGAATTGTATTACGGATAGAGCTCCCAGTACAAGGGAACTCTTTGCTTGATTTTCATTAAAATCATGGATCCGGAGCAGGCACGATTAAGGGCCATTTATTTTGTAGACAAAGTATCAAAGCTAAACTTATCTCATACTATTTAATTTTATTACTTCATTTAAGCTGGTCGGTTAATATCTGTTTCCTCTATTCAGTATTGTTACTACGATGAAATACAGTGAGGGTGATAATGATGTGAAATATGAGTGGCAACAAAGCTTCCATTGTGCCTTTGGAAATCTGCAGGTTGGCCCGCACGTTTGAGCAAATTAGGGTGATATCATTTTTGCAAGCACACATTGTGGCAGGAAGTTCAATTGATCACTCAAGTGTAGTATCATACAAAATGTGGAAACGGTTCCAACACTTTACAATATGGAATGACGGATCATTACTAATGTTGAACATGGTTAACACAAGCGTCATGTGAGGAAGTGGTGTTTGTTGAGGTCGTTAGAATACACCAGGCAAGAGGAATCGATCTATTGGCGTTGCGAGGTGAAGATTTGGCAGAAATTGACCATGGTTGTGGGCTAGTAGCGGTCCGAGTGCTAGATCTGGGAGCATATGGGGATGATGGATTTGCGCTTATAGAAGAGAGGTAGCAGTAAGATCTGCTGAAGATGATGATGAATATGATGATGACTTATGCTGGCCAGGGTGGACATGTATCATCATTCAGACTAAATCGGGTTTTGGAGATGAGCGAGGTTATTTGTCTCTGTGCATGCATTACACATTGTGATGTATCGAATATTGTAGCTTGATGATGAGGGGACCGAAATTTGGTCGACCACTGATACCTTATCACCTACCACCAACACCTTGTTTGGACATGTTGAAAACATGGATATTGCTATAGTGGTTGGACTCCATGGGTGCAAGAGACAACGAGTTATGCGAAATTAATTGAATTTATTAAAGACAAGTTTTTAATTCATCCAAATTCTGAAAATTTGAATTTACTCAATTAGAGCACACAGGAGGTTTGTTGTATTCGCCTCCTCAAAATTGCTCTAGTCTTAAGATGTGGAAGAAGTAGAAAGTCTAATACGATATCGATGGAAAATTCATGTGCCATGGTTGTCAAAAGTAGCTTATTTGTGATCAATGAATATGGAAGACACACATACTTAGTAGTAAAAATCGGAGTGTCTTGGCAGGACATCATCATTGGACTCAGGGTTAGTTGCTACTCACATACGAGGCGATAATTAAGGCTGGTTACTTTATCTGACGCTATTCAAGCAGCGTTATGGAAATGGGGATATGAAATTTCATATAAGAAAGCCTTGGATAGGAGCATAAGGCATTTAGGCAACTATTTGGTGATTTCTTGATCGTATCTGAATCTCGTTTGTTCTTGGCCATTGAACGAGAGGCAATCTGGATGTGTTGTCATCACGGAAAACCACCTATCATGGTGTCTTGACGATGAGGGGCGATTCGGCAGAAGTGTTAGAGTTCAAGCCGTCGTGAAGGGTTCATGGTGTCGTCAGGTACTTAAGTAATGATGGTGCAGCATTTGTATGGGAAGTATAAAGGGACATTTATTGATTGCAATGGGATGTGATGGAAATAATCGAGTTGTTCCCATTGGCATTCTTGTACGGAAGCGAGAATATTGATAGTTGGAAATGGCTTAGCATATCGAAATAGAGTAACCACAATGGACTGAGACTATGTGTTATATCGATAGACATCCAGTATTATAGCGGCTATAGGCGATCCTCATCTTAGTTAGGATGCATCTCTTTATCAAGGGATACCGTCGTCATCTTGCAAGCAATTTATGACTACTAAAGATAAATTGTGAAGGAATTTGGTATGCGGAGAAACGTTGTTGCAACAACACCACGCAAGATGAATAGGCATATAGAACACAATTGGGAGAATTAGATAACGAGCCTTCTGATGGTATAAAACTAAGTTTGAAGATTATAAGTCTAAAGTATATTATCTAAATAAATATAATTAATTAACTAAAATTATATTATCCAAATTATAAAACTATAGTATAAAAATATATTATAAACTACTTCAACACTAAAATAAAACTAAATAAAATATGCATAAAAAATTAATGACAAGAAAGCATCATGTAATTACCAAAGGAATCTTAAAAAATTAGGATGAGAACAAAGAAAGAATTATTTGAGAGTGAAATGGAGCTTAGATGTGGATAAATGAGTTTGTAATGAAAGTGTATGATTTTTTAGGGGTATTTATATAATTTTTGGAGTCAAAATAATGAATTCGATTGTCGAAAAGCGTTGTGATTTATTTAGCAGTTGGATTTGATTTTTGAAGTTTAATTTGACCGTTGGATCGTATCTCAGTCGAATCATTTAGACAGTTAGATCAAGCTTACGTATTTAAAGTGTAGTTGGATGTAAAAATAGCAGTTGGATTCTTGAAAAGACGGACGGGAAATCGGGTAGTTGGATCAGCGTGAAGCGATCTAGGATGTCAGCGGTTTTCCAAAATGCGTGAAAAATCGTTGACACTATACGGTGCTGGCTCCCGGTGCGGCGGGAAGTGCATACAGAATGGCGAAGAATACTGACAGAAATATCGGATTTTAAGATTTTTTCCTAAAATCCTGAGTTTTTACCAATTTTTATTTTTCGATTTTTTCCATGAAAATTTCTATCAGATCACCAAAAGCAGAAATAAGCCAGAAAATAATCATTTTTGTTCCCTGAAGCCTCATTTCGGCTCCATGTGAAGTTAACACCCCAAACTTCAGCCTCACATCTCTGTCTATATGAAAGGAGAGATTTATGAGCAACTATACGCTCTTTTCAACCTCACATCCCTTGTCCACATCAGAAAAGGAGAAGATTTATGAGCCTTTATATTGCTCTTTTCAGACCCTAGGAACTGTGGAGAGGCATAAGTGGGGGCTGGTTTGGCCAGAACTTTAAAAAATAATACTATTATTTTAAAAATATTATTAAAATAAAGTATAAAAATAAATATTTAGAAATTTATAATGACTTAGTGTTGCGAGAAGTCTGCCATGAATATCGTGTTTAAGTACTTGTTCCAAATAAGAATTAAGTCGTGGCTTCAGAAAGCACGATTTTAGTGTAAAATTTTGAAATGTGTTTTAAAGCAAATATTATAATGTAAAATTTAAAGTGTTATCTTGAAAACGTAATTCCAGTGTAAAATTTTAGTCGATTATGCTTACAGCAATGATTTGATTGTAAAATTATGAAGCCGTGTTTTTAAAGGAAGCGTAATGTAAAATTAAAAGAGTCGTGTTTTGAAGAGCGCGATTTCGGTGTAAAGGAATTAAAGTCAGTGTTTTAATAGCGATTTGATGTAAAGTAGAGAAACCAGTATTTGAAACACGATTTCAATACAAAATTAAAGTAAATATCTTGCTTCTTAATTCAATATAAAATTACAAATCGTATTTGAAGCAGAATTTCAATGTAAAAAATAAATAGTGTTTTGAAGCATTTGGAAATAATAAAATCTTATTTTTATCAGATTAAAAAGAGTATATTTAATATACTATTATAATAATGACATTCTTAAATACTTAAGTATTTGAAATCTATAGCAATTACTAAATATTCTTGCTCTAATATTTTAAAAATTATTTTTTAAAAAAAAATCCCTGATTTGTCTGGCTAGCCCAACAAATAATTAATATAATAGGTTAATTGAACCACTGGGTTCCTAAAGAACTGTTTGGTTCGTGCTATCCGTGGTGAGTGTGTCCTTCTCGAGACCATCAGTCAAAATCGTGATCAATAACAAGTAGTACAATTATGATAACGAGGGTGTCGGGTGGGAACTGTGTGCGCCAGTATCACTCCAGTGTCATGTCACACTCTGTGGGCATCGGGTAAGACGAGAAGTCGCTGGTGGGTGACAGAGGCTCGAGCAGGGACTTGGCAGACGGCCGCATCAAATTTCATTTCTGGGTTCAATTTTAAAACATTAGGTCTGATTGTTGCCGTTTACGAAGTGGATTATGTTTGTAATACTAAATGCAATTATTTTAAAAATAAATTTAATTAAAAATTTCACTTTTTTCATAAATTTTGAAGGGAAGAAAAAATGTATAAATAATTCTTTTATGTTTTTTTGAAGCTAATAAATTACTTTATGTTATAAATGTTGTTCACATCATCACATGAGTCCAAATGTCCAATGATGGAGCTATACATTAATTAATTATTTTTTATTCGTTTTTATATAAGTTAATTATTTTAAAACTAACACAAAAATAAAACCCCTTTGTTCTTATTTTTAGAATTCTCGTAGTATTGTAATTATTTTGTTTAAAAAAATCCAGTGCTTTCTTCCCTTTACTTTTTATTTAATAACTTTTAATTATAGAATGCTGAAAGTACTCACCCAGATAAGATCTTATTAACAGTTAAAATAAATTTATCAAACAAAAATATCAGGATGAAGGTTTGATTATTACATTCTTTATTAAATTAAATTTTATGTTTGCTATCGACGAAAGCATGTGAAACAAAACAAAACAAACGCAAATACAGTTCTTTGTAGAAACTTTGTCGCAAAATAATATATTTTTAAAAATATATAAATGTAATATATTTTTGAAAATAATGTCAATAAATCTTAAAATGGTAGTTTGTCATTCTGATTTTTCTTTAGTACCAAAAGCGTAACAAATAAATACGATTTTCACTTAGAAAAAATTTAAATATAGTCATTAATTATAATTTCAACAAAATTTGAAATCATGATAAATGATTACGATTTTGATATGATATACTAATTTGAGCATTTTTTTTTTAAAAAAGGTATTACATTAATATTTTAGATTTAAAAATACATTATTTGGGTCTGCATGGTTAGGCAAAATGATATTGAAAAGGAAAAAGGCAGTTAATGGAGAGATACGATAAAGGCCTTATGCCCCTCTTTTCTCCACCACACAATGAAGGGGACCACCTACCAATCATAAACATAACGACAAGAGTCTATCACTTCACTTCCAAGTTCCAACTCAAACAGTTGGTAGCTCAGCTGGGTGATCAGAAGTGCAAAATTGCAGCAGAATCTCAACATGGATTCTAATTCCAGTGATCATGTTGTTGCTAAAGATGCTAGCGCAGATCAGATCTCCAATCAGGCTGCCAATGGATGAAACCTAGACTTATTCTCTAGGTTGTAAGAATTTGATGTGGGGTGAGATCGCCAGGAGTTACAGAAATATGGTAGCTGATCATCCTTCAAGGCTGGAAACTCTAGAAAGCGGTGCGAAACATCATTTGGGGATTGATAACATTCAGAAATGAACGGATACTATCTTTGTCACATGATGAAACATATAGTTTCTTGAGCATAGCCAATTATCTATCTACCGGTATTATTCCACGACCTCACTTATCAACAAAGAAGAATTCTTTGCGGAAGTGAAGTACTATACAGGAAGACGTCCTCTTTTAAGCGATTATCGTCAGTTATTAGAAGGTGTGTCTTTGAAGTGAAATTCGTTGAGATCTTGGCGCATTTGCCACTCTTTAAGTGTGGGGGTCATTTGATGGGTGAGGAGAGCAATCGGGCAAGTGATTAGTCTTGAGAAGTACTATTTTGTACTATTTTTAATAGGTTTGGCGACTTTTGGTGTCTTGTTGTTATAATTAACTTTGATTTACATTCACGGTCCCTCTTATTTTAATGATCACATTTATGGCGAATTTTGAGTTTTCAGAGCTAATCATGCGACATTGTTAATTCGATCCAAACGCGAAAATTAGAGCCAAACTCGACATATTAGATTAAAAATTTAGAGGAAAGAAGATAAGAAAAAGAAGAAAAGTGAAGAGGAACAAAATGGCAAGCTGCGGGGATGGGATGCAGGAGCGGTGCGATGGAGCAGTGGCGCGGGATGGGAATTTGAGAGCACGGTGTTTCGCTATGCCATAGCGAAAATTCCTAATTTCGCACATTTGATTCGTGCACGGTAGAGGTGATCACGGAATCAACAAGATTTGCTATTCTAAGTTCCTCCTACTGTAGTAGTCGACTCACTATGACATTGCGTCTGAGGGTCGAACACGGGGATAAGGTTTTCTTCGTCTGAAATAATTTGAGTGAAGTCGAAAATGGTGAATTAAATTTGGTTTTAGGTGGGGGTGAAACAGGTGGGTTGGTGGTTTGGCCCGAAAAGAAATAAAATAAAATGTAAAATAAACTCCTTGAAGCATTGGGCTGGGTTTAAGATCTAGGCTACTTGAGAGGTCCACAGGGTTGAATTTCCTCGCGTTGGGAGGATGACATATAGTCATCTCAAAGCCCAGGATCTTCATTGGCATTAAAACCTAAGCCACAATAATTTTCCTTACGATGAAAGCATTTATTTGTAGCATTTACGGTTCCCCTCTGAGTGAAAATCTATGCTTGACTCATCTGATGATTCGTAAATGGTAACCTAATGAATTCTCAGTGGATCTAAAAGTAGAATCAGCTGCTTGCAAAGATTATAAAGTATTTATCAAGGATGCACTCTGAGTGAAAACATAACATGACTGCCAGGTGACTCGTGAGCAACTAATAGATATTAGTGTATCTAAAGCTAAAGGCCTTTCAACCTAAAAGCACTTAGTATTGGCCGAAAGTACATCAGATTTAAACCTAGAGTTGAAAGTTTGGGAACCAAATGACAAAACTTCTTTGCGTGTAAAATAGAGAGTACAGTGACTATAGTCTCACCCGACCTTTTACTTCCAAGAAGGAAGTGGTTTTGTAGCTCATCCTCCAAGTTGTCATTCATGAAGGTGCAGTAACCAAGAAGGGAAGAGGGAGAAGAGAGGAAAGCGAGGCAGGCTAAGAAGATTAAAGTTAGGGTACAAACATGGGTGGCTTATAGCCAGCAGTAATGTGAAAATACTAAAACACTACAAATATTAAAAATTACATAAGGGCTATAATGGTAATACATCAAAAAGCGTGGTCGTTTAAGGGATCAATTATAGAATCACAGGCTGGCATTTTCATTTATGCGGTGAATTTCGCTAGTATAGCGAAAATTTCGCTAGCTAGCGAAATTTCTCTATCAATAGTGAATTTCGCTAGCTAGCGAAAAATATTGTGAGATAGCGAGGAAATTGAAATTTCGCTGGGACACCCCGATAAATTTCGCTAGCTAAGCGAAATTTATTCAACTAAGCGAAAATTCCTAATTTCTCGATCTGACGAGAATTGGAAATTTTAAGCTCTGACCTGTGAAATGCAGCTGCTCTTGGCAATCCTGTGACTCTTTGTTCAGTAGCCTTGTTCCTGCATCCCATCCTGTAGCTTGCTATTTTGTTCCCTTCTTCACTTTTCTTCTTTTTTTCTTATCTTCTTTCCTCTTAGTCTTTGATCTATGATGTTGAGTTTGACTCGAATTCTTCGTGCTTGGATCGACTCAACAATGTTGGCATGATTAGTTTCTAGCGCAAAATTCTTGTAATGTGATCATTAAAATAGTAGGGACCGTAATGTGTAAATCGGGTTAATTATAGCAATTATTACAAAGTATTTAAAAACCTATTAAAATAGGGTTAGAAATACTTTGCTTTGGTATTAATCACACCTGACCACATTGCTAGTCCATATGTGAAAAGAAGTAATAAAATACATATAGAACTATAACAAAATAACGTTCACAAAAGGTTGTGAATGAGTAATGCCTAACCACTAAGTAAGAATAATCAATCACGAGTGTCAAATGCTATCATGAAGATGCGATACCTCTAGAATTGGTGTCGAAGAGCCTCCTCTTGTTGAATCAACGAACTTCCACCAAATCTAAGTGTTTATTTTATCGACTCTCACTTGATAAGCGCTATTGCCTCTCCCCGAGCCTAGCTACTACCACGGCTAACTGCTAGCTTGACCCTAAACAATTGGGACCTACTCTTATTCCACAATTCTTTTTGTGTTGTAGGGTGCGAAATCTTTAAAAACTCCACTTCATCAAGGGTCGGGTGCGGGTCCGATAACTCGTGGATTAAGGTTTAGGGCGTGGCCGAGGATCAATGACCACGAACTACGGGCTTCACCGGGACTTAACCGAGAATTAAGCACTGAGCTTGCTAAAGCTACACCCATCCACGGTGCTTAGCGAACACTAAGTCGCGACTCCTGACCCGGTGAAGGTTTGAGAGCCTGGGGCTTTAAAGGCTTTCACCATATACCCCTCGGACTGTGCTCGAGTTTCAAGGAAAAGTATTGCAATATTTATTCTTTTTCTTTTCTTTTTATTTTTCTTTTTCACATCTTTTTCTTTTTCTTCTTTTTTTTTTCTTTTTCTTCTTTTTCTTTCTCCACAGGGGTCCTTAACCTATAAAGCGGTCAGTAAGAGCTAGGGTAGGTCATGCAGTAAAGGAGGTTGCATTTTTCGACTATCGAGTGAAACCCTAATGTGCTCGGTATGGTTAGTTAAAGGTGGAAGAAAAGATTGGCATTAAATTGACTAATCGTTCACTCCCGACGAGCATGGAACCAATCTAACATTAATAAGGAATTAGACGAGTTTCAATTTTCAAACTATGAGCTAAATGAGAAACACATGAAATTTTGGGTTGCAAACGGGTCAATTTTGAAAGAGTAAGTTTGTATATTCTCATGACTTTATAGAAGGGGACCTAATGACAGCTGAACATCCTGAAAATGGGCACTCCAAGGTAATACAAAGAATAAATACAAAAGCCACTTCCTTCGCTAACTCACTGACCCAGACATCTACGATTGTCAGAAATGGGGTTGGTTAAATTTAGAGAATGAAGTGTTACCTCATGATAGGAATGTGTTCATTTACGGATAGGAACTTGGCTATCCATCGGCACCTTATTCCTCAGTTTGGGCCCCGGAATGAAATATAAGTTAGGAGAATAAAAAACTTACACTTTTTCATAATCTCAAAAATGTTCTTTCCTAGCCATATTTGGATTCTACACTCTCTAAGCTTTCCAAGCATTTAACGCTAAAGCGGGTTCGGATGAAAAGGATTATAAGTGAAGCAGGGTGGAGGTGGCGCGGGCGTAAGTGAAAATTTTAAGCTGGCATGAGAATTCGCTAGCTAGCGAAATTACTATTCATAACGAAATTTTCAATTTCATTTACTGATAAAATTTTATTTAAATTTAGAAATTTCTCTATTGCGAAAATTTTCCCGATTTTAGCTATATAAGCGAATTTTCTTCATTTCATTTGCAATTCGCGAAATTTTAAATATTCTTGAAAGTCTCTTCTCTATGTGATTCTTCACATTCAGTGTCGAAATTTGCATTTATGCTTGAGAATTTCTTACCTATTTGCAAAATTAACCTGAAAAATTAGGAAAAATTGCATAAGCAAAAAATTAACTTAAAAACATAAATTAACTAAAAATTAAATAAAACCTAAGAAAGAAAATTTAGCGAAATCAAAATAAATGCAATAAAATAAATAAGACAAGAAAATTAAAACAAAAGCGGGGCCTTAGAAATGCAGGGTTAGGTGCTCCAAACTGTTGCTTACCGGGCTCAACCAACATGCCATCTGTATAGCTAATTTACTTAATGCCTTTGATGTAGTGGCAAACTTGTAATACAGAGGCCACTAATCTCTTGAAGTTCTGCATGGCATGCAGTGATGGGTTGGACTTACCTTTAGGAGCGAGTGTTTGAGATGTTGGTTGTGATGCGGTGAAGGAGAATATACACTTGGTCGGTGGAATGCGGTAGTGGGCATTTGGTGGCTTGAAGCGGTGTGATGGAGTGTTTAAATTTGGGATAATGGTCACGGAAGATGAGCGGTATGTATTGAATCGATGGGCGGGGTCAAATTATTTCTCTTTGTCGTTCTTCTCTTTGGCTCTCCAGTCGACAGCGAGTTCATCCATCTTCCACGTGTGACAGACCTCATTGGTTCAAGTCACCCACCCGTGGCTCTTATGGGTTTCTTTATGAAACCGACTCCTCTACCGTGGTGCCATGACACTCCTCCTGCGGTGGACATTCATGCTGCGAGATCATTAGGTCTTGATGCGGAATATTCTGAGTTGTCATTCATGTTTCAAAATCATTGTTCAGCCCATCCCCAATCTTTGGTCGAGAATTCTCCTCGACCTTAGTTTTTCACTCAATTGGACATTGAATTCCTTTTGTTACACCACGGCATCACCTTAGTTTAGTAGGTTTAGAATTGCTTGCTTTCGATTGGGGAGATTGTTTGTGGTGGTTGAAATTTGAGACAGAGGCATATTGTGGATGTGGAGGAGGTGCATAGTTGGGATTACTGCGCGGGAGGTGTGCCCAGTAATTGGTTTCTATGATCCCTCATGGACATGTATCATACAGGGTTACTCTCGACGATTACTGTTTGTATTGCCTTCCACTCTTCCATTAGCCTGATCGAGCCAACGAACATTCAATCCTGCAGTAGAAATAAGGCAACACCAAAAATAGTACTGCAGAATATTTTTTTTTAATGAAAATAAAATAAGAAAATGACAATGAAATATAAAAGAAGTTCACCAAAACTTGTGATGAGGATCAAAAGTGTTTCCACATTTCATCCAAAATGCACCCCAAGGACCATCCTCATTACTTGATGCCATTTGATTCGATTGCCACGGTGGTGATCGGACAATAAATTTATATATTCTAATTCCTCTCTCTTTGTAGTCAAACTCTTTGTGACATGGTAGTCAAAGATTCTAGAACAGGGATAGGTTTTTCTTCGTCTGAATGATTTGAGTGAAGTCGAAAATGGTGAATTAAATTTGGATTTTAAGGTGGGATGACGGTGGGTTGGTAGTTTTGCAGGCGAAAGAAATAAGTAAAGTCTTAATAGAACTACTTGAAGCATTGGGCCCTGAGTTTAGATCCTAGGCTATTATTAAGATCTGGGTTAATTTATAGCGTTGGGAGGATGACATATAGTCTCTCGAGGCAAGATCTTCATTGGCATTAAAACCTAAACCCCAATATTTTCCTTTTGATAAGAAAGCATTTATTTGCTATTTATGGTTTCTTGTTGAAAATCTATCTTGACTCATCCTACAATGATTCGTAAGGTAACTAATGAGTCTCGTGGATCTAAAAGTAAGAATCAATGAACCACAAAGATTGCCCAAGTATTTATCAAGAGAGTGAGCATTATGAACATAACCTCTTGACCTACTTCCGGTCTTCGTGAAACCTTCGTGATAATAGTGTATCCAGCTGAAATATATTCTAAAAGCATATAAGTATTGGCGTACATCAAAAGATTTAAACCTAGAGTTGAAAGTTTGGGAACCAAAATGACAAAACTGCTAGCGTGTAGCGGGGGAACCACGGTGACCTTAAGATATCACCGATGACCTTTTACTTGAGAAGGAAGTGGTTTTGTAGCTCGTCCTCGAGTTGTCATCGCTTGGAGGTGGCAGCAACGAGGAAGAGAGAGAGAGGAAAGCTGACAAGGCTGCTGCATCTTGAAGATTGAAGTTAGTTACAAACTTATAAGGTGGCTTATATAGCCAGCCCAAATGCATGTGAAAATACTAAAACACCTAAAATATGAAATTACATAAGGGCTATAATGGTAATACATCAAAAGCATTGTTCGTTTAGGATCAATTATACAAAATCACAGAGCACTTATTTTATTAATAGGTGAATTTTCGCTAGTATAGAGAATTTTACATTGAAATGCGGAATTTCGCTAAACTAGCGAGTGTAAGTCCTTTGAGGTGAGAACATTATCATGATTGAATTTCGTTGGCTAGCGGTTCCCCGGTAGCCTAGCCAATGTTGTGTGAGATAAGCGAGAAGTGGGAGGCTCGGCTGGAGGCACGATAAATTTAAGCTAATTTAGTGAAATTTACTTCATTGAAAATTCTAATTTCGCAATCTAGCAATTGAAATTTTAATATCAGCCTGCAAATACCTTTGTGCTCTCGGTGATCCTGGCAATTTCTTGTTCCATTGTACTTGTTCCTGCATCCCGTCATGACTTGCTATTTTGTTCCACTTCTTCACTTTTCTTCTTTTTCTTATCTTCTTTATCTTAGTCTACGATGCATGATGTTGAGTTTGACTCGAATTCTTCTGCTTGGATCGGCTTCGACAATGTTGGCATGATTGCTTCATAGCTTGCAAAATTTGCCACAAAATGTGATCATTAAAATAGTAGGAATAGTAATGTATGTCAGGGTTAATTATAACAATTAGTACACAAAAAGCTCAGAAACCCTAGTAAAAATAGGGTTAAAATAGCACTTTTGAGCCTTAATCACACTGACCACACATTGCTAATTATAGCGATGAAGAAAAGTAATAAAATACATATAAAAGCTATAACAAAATAACGTTAGCAAGGTTGTGAATGAGTAATGCCTAACCACTAGTAAGAATAATCCAATGCATTGTCGATAACTATCATGAGAGAATGAATGTCATACGAATTGGTATCAAAGAGCCTCCTCCTTGGTAGATCAACGAGAAACTTCCACGAAATCTAAGTGTTTATTTATCGACTCTCAGCGATAAAAATTTGCTAAAGCCTCTCCCCCAACTAGTTACTACCACGACCTAGCATGCTAACGACCTAAATGGTGAGGACCCTTCTTATTCCTGATTCTTTTTGTGTTGCTTGGTGAAATAAAAACTCCGCTTCATCAAGTCAGTGTAGCGGGTCCGCCGATGACTCCCGACGATTAAGGTTTAGGGCATCGAGCGAAAGGATCAGCGACCCTGAGCTAGGAAGCCGTGGACTTGGTGACGAGAAGTGCTTTACAACTTCTTCGCTCTACCCGTCCACGTGAACAGAGTCGCGACTTGACGAGTGAAGGTTTAGGGTACTTAGGGCTTTAGAGGCTTTCACCGTATACCCCTCGGTGTGCTCGAGTTTCAGGGAAAGAAGTATTCTGATATTTATTCTTTTCTTTTCTTTTCTTTTTCTTTCTCATCTTTTTCTTTTTCTTCTTTTTTTCTTTCTTTTTTCTTTCTCCGGGGTCATACTTGCATTAAAGGCGGTCGATGGCCAAGGTGAGTCTGAATCTCAAAGGAGGTTCTTGATTTGGCTTATCAGTGAAACCTAATGTGCTCAGTATGTGGTTAGCTAAAGGTGGAAGAAAAAGATTGAAAGCAGCAAAAATTCAACTAATCATTCCTTTCGACGAGCATGGAGCAGATCTAACATTAATAGAAGATTGGACAAGGTTTCAATTTTTCGTATGAGCTAGGCAAAACACACAAAAATTTTGGTTGGAAAAACGGGTCCAAATTTTGAAAAAGTAAGATTGTATAGTATATGGCTTTATAGAAAGGGGACTGGCAAACCCTTTGAACATCACAAAATGGGCTTGCTTTCGAAGTAATCCTGAGAATAAATACAAAATCCACTTCCTTATTCAACTCTACTGACCCAGGCAATCTCGGTGTCAGGAAATGGAGTTCGGATTGAAAATTTAGATTCGTTTCCATTGTCCTATGGGAACAAGTACATACTTTTGGCAGTGGATTACGTGTCCAGTGGGTGGAAGCCATTCGACCATTACTTGTGATGCCCAGTAGTCTTTAACTTCATCGGGAGTAACATCTTTTCAAGGTTCGGGACTCTTGCAGAGGTAATCGGTGATGAGAGCTCGATTTACGTAACAAGAATTTGTTTTGCATCGCTCTGGCTAAATATGGGATTGAGCATCCGGGTGACGCGCATATCACCCCTAAAAGCGATGGGCGAGCGGTGTCGAATAAGGAGATCGAAAAATTTTAGAAAAGGCAGTTAATGTGTGAATGAATTTGGCGAACAAAATTGATGATAGCATATGAAACTGTGGTATCTTTCAAGACCCATTGGGCATGTCCGTCTTAGAGATCATATGGTAAGGCTCACCTACGCTATGAAGCGGAAGCATAAAACATCTTTGGCGACTAGAATCTTTGAACATGAATTCGATGCGGGAAAAAGAGGATGTAGTTGAATAAAGCATGATGAACTTAGGCAGAATGCATATGACAATTCAAGAATCTATAAGGAAGACCAAGGCGAGCATGACAAGCACCTATTCATAATGATTTGAAATCGAACAACAATTGATATTCCAATTCACGGTTGAAATTAATTTCCCATGAAAACTCGGGTTAAAGTATTAGGCCGTTTGCGATCCTCAGTCTTCGTCACGGTGAGTGTGGTGATGCACCACGAGAGAGGTTGATTCAAGGTGAATGGTCAGTGAGTGAAGATTTATCTTGTGACGTGAGAAGAATGATCTTCCCACAAGTTTGAAACGACATAGGCAATACTTTCGGGATCCTGAAAGTTTTGTTGGCGAAGTTATGCGTGGTTGGAGCACGATTAGGTGGACATCTTGAATTATTAACGACGATAAACAAGAGCTACATGGGAATGACCCAGAGCCTTTAGAATTATTATGGTAATTGGTTTTTCTTATTTTAAGCTTGTTAGGTTTAATTTTTCTTGTTTTAATTTGAGATTTTTGTTTGTGTTGCGGGTTTCGAGCTCAGGTTCTTGCGTGTAAAAGAATAGCTTGACCGGCTTTGTCGCAAGCTTTGGGAGGATGAATCTGAGATGCGGGAATTTTCTATCTTAGAAATTTTTTGTAAAAATATCTGAATCTTTGGTCTCGGGAGCGTCGTGGCATTGAACTCAGCGTCGGCGTTGCAAATCTACCTCTCGAGACGCGTCGTGACGTTGGTTTGCGTCCGCGGCACGTTGGCTTCTCTTTGCTCACGGCGTTGCGGCGTTGAAAATGAACCCACAGCGTCGCGGCGTTGAAAATACTGTGGGGAACATCAGCGACGTGGTCGCGGCGTCGCGGCGTTTGAAAATCAAGCGCTGCGTAGCGTCGCGATGTTGGCTGAAACGTCGGCGATTACCATTAAACTCTCAAGGGGCGTCACAACGTGGCGAATGTTGCAGAGCGTTGCCCAACCCTGACCCAAAATGTTCATAATCTCACTCAGTCCCGCCCCAGAAAACCTAATGCGCTCTTTACAGGTTTTGCGGGTATTCGGTTAAATCCACATCCCCAAGCTCACCAAAGATCAACTTAGCCATCATTAGCAACCTCAAAGCCCTAGGTTTATTGACGAAAAAATCCAGTTCTCTTATCATTTAGAGACGCACCTATGGTCAGCACGGCTCAGTTAGTGCAGGTTGCGCTCACGCTCCTTTTTCTAGGTGGTTTGTGTCCCCAGCGGGTCTCCCTAGGGTTGGTTGGGGTTCTAGACCGTTGTTGTGCATCGAATCCTATCCCACTTTATTGCCTTTGCATGTTTGTTAGTTGGCTTTGGTGAGTTTGAGTGCTCTGTGGGTATTTTGGTGGCGTCACGATCCACCAGAAGTTTGGTAGCCTATTAGAGTTCCTTTCGCCTTTAATTTCATCCCGGCGATCCTTAGCCGGTGCGATATAATAGGGCAAAATCACGAAAAATGAGCTCGAGAAGAGTAGCGGAGTACCCGGTGAAGAACCCTCAGGAGCCTACGATCATGATAAGTCATCAATGAAAGCACTTAGGAAGTTCGGCCTCATCTCTGCAAATCGCTCCTTCATTAAGGAGAAGGAATTCCAACATCCCGGCAATTTCTTTCAGAAAACAATTGCTAGGAAGGGGTCGGGTGCATTGTGCCAACCCCCGAGGCTAGTTGCCATGATGGTTATGAGGGGAATTCTCACGTGACACATAAGCCCATTATTAACCGAAGGTGATTACGTAAGGGTGTTGGTAGACTTCAGTCTGAAGTCGATGACAGCTAATACAACCTTGAAGCAGTTTAACCCGGAGGCCTTTGATCGGCTTCACGAACACCCTAACTATTCAAAAGTCCTTAAGCTGCTCACTGATGGGCAGGGTGAGTGGAAATTAAACAACGAGGGGCATGATGTACACTTTATGGCAAAAAACTTAGCCTATATACCTAAGGTGTGGCACCATTTCATCACCTCTCGTCTCATTCCGACTACGAACATTTGCGAGGAGACGGCGAAATGGGCATTGCTAAATTTCGCCATCATTCAGGACATCCTTTTTTATGTTGGTCAGGTTATAGACGATGCCATCCTCTATAATCGGGACACCAAAATGAACCTTGGACACCCCTTTTTCATTTATAGCACGTGCGAAGCGGTACCATTGAAGTGTATGGCTTGGATCCATCCCATTAAAGCCAAATCGTAGTAAAGAGATAATGAGCGTTCCTCAATCAGAAGCTGGCGGTTTATGACTCAAGTCATGAACGCCCCAGGATGAGAGGAGGTGACTTATCTTAGAGCCTTGTTTTAGCGCGCGTGAGACCTCGGGTGAGGCGGACCCCCCGTCCCTCCGTGCACCTTGATTTGGCCCGGGATGTCCTTGATCCGCCATACCCTTGAGGACTGAGTTGGGGACCTCACTGCACGGTTTGATACGTTGGGATGAGACCGGGAGCATCGGGTCACCGTGAGCCGGGATATATGGATGCACTATGGCGAAACGTGCGCCGCAGTCCTCCGCCAGTAGCGGGTCATCGATGGCTTCATCGGCCTTACCTTCGTGTACCGCCATACCATGATAATCCGGGGATCGACATAGAGTTCCCTTCTTTGACATTTCCTTGCAGTAGGGACATTGTTGGTTTTGTTTTGTTTTTTTTTTTTTTTTTTTGGGGGGTGGGTATTAGAGATTGTATCCAGTTTTGCTGTTCATTATTTACAGGATATGTTGCAGCTTATAGTGCATGTTCATGGTTTAGGATATGTTTGAGTATTTTGTTTATATTTATATTTATGTTCATACTTTCACAGTTTTTGTTTAGGTTTGTGTGTTAGGATGTCTTAGTTTAATTTTGTGTTTTAGGATTGTGTTAAGTAGTATGTGTGCATGATGCCATGATTACCAATCAAGGATCTTTTTGACCTCTCCAAATTTTTGAAAATACATAGTGCTAGTAACAAGAAAAGGATCCTTAGGTTGTTAGATATCTCGGGAATTTGTGCTTGGATAGGAAGAGATGACATAATTGAGTCACCTCCTTGGTGTTAGAAACCAATTCCAAAGCGGAGTCTACCACGCCCCTCACATGTGTGATCTCCGGAGCCACCTAGGTTTGGACCAGGCTCACTAACGTTCAACAGGCACTTGGGCGTTTCTAAACACCCAGTGATGGGACCTTGTGAAAGAGGATTGCCATCGAGGCTGATATAAAAAAGAAGAAAAAAGAAAAGAAAGAAAGGAACGAAAGAATAAAAAGAAAGTGTGAATAGAATAAGTGGGAACTTATAGTTGGAATCCCGGGCACAGTCTGAGGAGCCTTTCAAAAACTAATGCCACGACAGTGGCTGGGAGCCATTGACTTCCTTGCCAGATTACATGGGACCAGGAGGATAGAAGTTTCCGGCTTCAGGGCCCTTAGGTTTGGTTGGTGTTCGGGGTGAAGTTTGAGGAACTTAATGCACAGTGCCCATAACCAATGGTGGGAGTCACCCGATGGATCCCCGCTACAAGAACTCTCAACTAAAACTTACGAGCACTAGGAATTCGTTCATGAATAGGTAGGTTAATATGAATAAAAATGGTGCGTTCTTATCATTTTGTAGTTAGAGTCTCTCAAATAGGCAAGTTGAACTCAAGTTTGGGGGTCCTGGAACCGAGTTATATGCTAGAGACCATACATCCAATGAACATAGACTTCTTGAGAAGGCAGCTGAAAACCTAGTAGGTGAGTCACTTGTCGACGACCGGATTAACTAAGTTCTGAAAGTCTAACAACCTTAAGGATCCTCCCAAATTAAAGCAGAGCAAAGATTTGTGAGTTCGGTTCATTTTGATCCTTAGTGTTGGTATGAAGACAGGCAAGGAACCTTCTAAGATTCGAATTCCAGTCCTGCTAGTGAAGTCCTTTGTACAAACCATGGGAATGCAGTGGAACCCCGCTAAGAAAGAAATAAACACGTACGGTACCCTGATACTTGATAACAGAAAAATCCCGACAGGCCTATCGAATGTAGGTCGTAACCACATTATACATAATAAGGACCCACGTATGGGTTCAATACTTCAATATCATAGCATTCTAAGGTATTTGCGAATTTAGGGTTGCAAAATGAAAATAAATAGGTCAATAAGCGAGACGGATGGATGGGGTAGAAATCTTGCCGGTATGTGGGAAGAAGCAGTGGTGAATCGGCGAGGTGACCCTACAGTTGCCGGACCTAGGAGCAGTTTAAAACAATAAACGTGATAAATAAATCTCAATGAGTGACATAATTTACATGGAAAATAATGTTTTTATTTTTGAAAATTTGCCTACCGAGACCTCCACGTCCGCTCTTTTGTAATATTTTGGGTTGCGAACATTTGTAAATGACTTTACGAGAAGCTGACCAATGGCAAATTCACTTTTCGAAAAATTCAGACTTGTCATTATCAAGAACCTTATAACCTGAATATGTTTCACAACATACCATTGAGCATAAAAATATATAACCCTCATATCGTAAAAATAATCCTTGAAATCACAATGACCATAAAGATTTAAATGATTCTGAGTTTACCCGAGAAAACTGACAATATCACAGGTACCATATATCATTAGTAAGCGATCGGGTAAACCCGACCTCATGACACCTTGGCAGCGATAAGCGGTCGGGTAACGGCCTCATGGCACCATGGCGCTAATAAGCCCGAATTCGGGTAACACGGAGCCTCCGCGGCCGCGAAGTGGCAACTAATAAGCGAGTCGGGTAAAGCCGACCTCACGACTACCGTGGTAATATCCGGTATACTAAGCGGAAGTCGACGATCAGGCCTCACGGCCGTGGTATTAATATATATATATATATAATCGTTTAAGCTCTTCATGAAATTTGCTCCAGCGATCTTTATGTATAATCATTTCCACGAGATCTCGAAATCTCTTTCTTAAAACAATAAGTTTCAAGTGGTTTTAAAACCTCGATCCGCATTGCCCAACATGTTAAAATACCACAGTTCGTCCGGGAACTCGATAAAACTTTAAATATTTAAAATATTTGATAAAATTAACATGAAATGATAAGCTTGTTTATATAAGGCGTCACTTTTCGTTTATGCGCGACTGGCAGAACATTCAGATCTAAAATAAGTTTTTATATATAATAATTACCGAATATATATCATAATAATACCCGAAGCATTTTAAAACAAGTAAACGGCTATTGTATAGGCGCTCACGATCCACTGCTCCCACTGCGGGATGATCTCAGGCTGGCATGAGTATCGTAATATAAATAAACACCGGCAAACCCGATAAGCTGAACGACAACATTACAGGATGCAGAAGGCACCAGAATAACTTTTAGAACTATGAAACCATCCAAATTGGACTCCGACATGTCCAATTACACAGTGTGCCCTATAGGCCGGTACTGAAAATTAGGGCTTTTCATCAGGAGCTAATTTCTCGAAATTGAAACTAGGTATAATAATTCATAAAAACATCGATTTCACTAATCGGCACAATTTTTCCAAACTCGACCAATTGTTCATTTGAGTTCAAAAACACCGTTAATTCGCGAAACAATATAAAAATGGAAAACTATACGACGACGTCCGGAAATTCACAAACCATATATCAATGGAAGCCAAAGGCGAGAACTCATCGGTACCATTACCTTGGTCCAACGGTTCTTTGTGGTGGCCCAGAAAAACTCGATCCAACCGTCGACTGACTTTGTTTCGTCGTAACTTTCATATGATGAAATCTGCAAAAAGGGACCACGGGAATGAGTTTAAAGGGTCCAAAAATGGTGGGAGGGAGGTATGGGTTGGCGGAAGTAACAAGTGGCCGGAAAAAATCAAGAAAAACCCCGACCCACGATGCGTTTCTTATGGCCAGCTTGGCCGGCTCGTCGAGAGCGTCGAAGTCGGATGGCGAGGAAATTTAGCCGGCGTGACTTGAGTCGGGAGGTGGCACACCTCCACTGGACGGCGCGTGTTCTGGAGTTGATGGCGGTGATGCCTCCTTTGGTCCAAAACTTCGGCAGCTCGCGAAGTGGTTGAAATGACCCGGTTGGATTACATATTTTGGAGAGCTCTCTGGGGTTTTGGAGCTCGAGATGGGTGTTTGGGGCTGGGGTTTCATTTGTACTAGCCATGTTTATATAGGGCTAGGGTTGTTTCGGGTAAAATTGAAGGCAGCTTTTGACCGTGATAAAAATGCGATGTTTGACCCAGGGAGTCATAACTTTTATCGCTAAGTGGGTTTTGATGTTAACCGGTCATGAACGTGTGGCGGGCTCGAGTGGTGTCTTAGTCGGCCTGAAATTCGTGGCGAAAAAGTCGGCTTTAGTTATGTTAGTGTTGAATTGAGCTAGTCAAATGGGTCAAATGTGTACAAACATATTATTTGGTGAGTTATTACATTAACGACACTGCATCACCCTCTGTATCGTTAAGTTTAGTATGTTATTTTTTGTCTTTGTCTGGTTGAGTCCCATTTCTTGCTTAGGGTCAGCGAAGCGAGGGTAGTGTGATGGGTTGTTCTTTCTAAGATTTGAGGAAGTGGGCGAAGAGAAGAATTAGACATAGGTGGGTTAACCTAATAAGGTGGTAATATGGATTATAATGATTAGAAGGCCCAGGAGTTCTTTACGGCTGCACCTTTAATGGCAGGGTTGAGCGAGGAGCAAGAAACCCTAGTGATAAAGGGAGTTTAATGACCTTGAAAGGCTTTAATTACATTAGATAGGCGTGAACTGTATATTATATTATGGAATGGGTGCGATTACATAGTAGAGCGGAGTCTAACAACACCAACAACCTAACCTCTTTGCAACTTTTGATCATTCTTACATCTAAGCACACAATTACATTAGTAATAGTTTAATCCGCTTTTAGTTACACTTAGTCATCATGATTGCTAGTTTTAATATTAAAGAAGTATTGTAATTTTAGTACTTAGCATACTACGATTAAGGTTTTCCCTATGGATCGATACCCATACTTAGGTACAATTTATTACTTGACAAGCGTATTCTTGCGTAGAATAGGTACTTTGCACTTCTTATTGCATATCCAAAAAAACACAATCACATAAACGCCTATCAACAGTGCATAAAACAGTCACCAACAGCTAGTTCATTAATGCAATTGATTGATCAATTGGTGAACTGGTCGATTGGCTTTGAGACAAAAAGCTTCTAGAGAATTCTCCATTATAAATTGATGGTTGGGGATCATTTATGGACATGAGATTCATTGATTCAGAACCTCTAGCCACGTTGCTCTCTTGATATGCCATGCTGACTGCCCATTTGCATTTGCTATACTCATTGCTGTAAAATTGCATACATTATCCCTGTCTAGTTTTTCTTTGTATTTGAATGACCCTTTAAGCTAGAGAGTGATTTTATTATGACTAAGGTAGTTTCTTCAAGTGTATAGCTTAAAGAGATTGTAGATACCCCATTAGACAAAATCCAGTGTGTAAGAACAAATTCGGTTTGGAGTTCAAGTAGAGTGGAACCCTCACTAGATTGAAGGTTGAAGAGAAGTAGACATAGGAAAGGGTGTGCTGAATCACTAAATCTGGAGTTTTCTTTCTTTACTCTCTAACTCCTTATTTTATATTTTGTAGTTAATTTTGTCAAATTTCTTGTTGATTTGCAAAAGTTTTTTGAGATAACCAATTCACCCCCTTCTTGGTTAATTTGCTAAGTCATATTCACTTTCAATTTTTATCAGAGCAAGGTATCCTATGTTTAAAACTTAACGTCTAAGAGGAAAATGACTACCTACAGTCTAGGGCTTTTGAGTGAAGGAGTTTTCCATCAATGAGCCTCATTTCTTTGATGGGTTCGATTATCAATTTTGGAAAAACAAAACTACTTGGCATTTGCAATATCTTGACTTGGAAGTTTGGAAATCAATATTGTTTGGATACACCTTTCCTACAAAAACCATTAATGGGATTCAAACTCAAAAACCTCTTGAAGAGTATGATGACAATGAAAAAGAAAATTCAATTTAATTCAAGAGCTAGTTACGTTTTTGTATGTGCTATGGATATAAATGAATACAATAGAATTAGTCAATGCAAAATGACTAAGGATGTTTGGAGGGTACTTGAAATTACCCATGAAGGAATTAACCAAGTTAAGGATTTTAAAGTTAGAATTCTTGTTAATGAATATGAAATGTATAAAATGAAACCTAATGAATGTTGAGATGTTTACTAGGCTCACGAATGTTGTCAATAGAGATGAAGGTTTGGGAAAAAGAGTAAGTGAAAATAAAAAGGTGTCTAAAATTTTGAGATACCTACCTCCCAAATGGAACTCTAAGACAAAGGCTATTATGGAAGCTAAGAATCTAAACCAGTTACCTTTTAAGGAGCTTATTGATTATATTGTCCTACTGAGATGAAAATAGCAAGGCTTGAAAAGAAGGAAAAAGAAAAGTATTGTACTTAAATCAAAGAATAGAAAGTCATTGATGGATCAATGATCTGAAGAGAACCATTGCCTCATCTAAAATAATTGCAAAAAGCCCAGGATGAATGACAATTTCTTTTGGAAGAACCTACAAGTGAAAGCAATTACAAGGAAGGTCCCTCAAAAGGGAAAGAGACTAAGGAATGTTAAATGCTATAAGTGCAGTAATTGGACCATGTGAGTGTGATTGCAGCTACTCTACCAAGACAAAGGTGAAAGCTTCAGTGTCTTTGATTTGAAGCTGGTAGAAGAAGGCCAGTACTGAAGCGAGAATCTAAGTAATACGAACGAGCTTGTGGTTTGGGTTCAGTATATGAAGTGAGGCCTCTGGGATTTGAGAGGTTGAGGGAAGTGTGGCATTTTTGAGCCGGGGTCAGTTGACTCTGTCAACCTTGGGAATCACAGTGGAGTCAGGTTACCAGACTTCCACTTGAAAATCGGGTAGAGTCTGTTTAATACGGAACTCTACAATCCTAATCTGCAAATACATTGACGATTAGTGTATTATGATATATATCAAACACTGACCATGACCCGTAAGCCCGATACTGTGAAATAGATTATAAGTAGCTATTCTTGAATTATCTCTCGTGAAATTGATAGTTGATAACACTTTTGTTTATCACGAAACATATATTAAAATCTGAATTCTAATACATGTTATGTCCGAAAACCATCGAAGCCTGAAACCGGCTTCTTCAAAATGGATCGTCTTCTCGAGGCGCTCCTTGTACACAGTATCAAGGGGTGCATGGCGGTGGCTACAAATTTCCCAGGTAGAGATATAAAGTGTTATAACCTAAAGTGTAGTCTGTGCTCCGAAATGCTTATACAGCTCAGTAATCATGATCTGCTTGAATGTCTACATGATCACCACAAATGGCATCAGGTACATATGAGCTAGCTCGACATGCAGCGTGAAAATAATCATTTTCAAAACAAAACTTTTGTTCTTGAAAATATACTATACAAAATATTCGGGTAAAATAGGACTACCCTCAGGGTAGATTGGTTGGTGAGAGCTTTCAGGAAGCAGTCGTGGTCATAAATAGAAATGATTGTTGGCCGTCTCTGACCCGATTCTCAGGAATATCTATCTATATGAAATTCCTTCATAACCCATCTCCAGTTTTTACAAAAATACCTTGTCATGCACTCACACTATTGCTCTAAAGTTACCAGTGCATATGAATGCATTATCTTATTTTGAAATCATTTACAAAATATGTCAATATGCATATTTTCTAATCATTACAATTACACGCATGTAATTCAACGCATCAAGCATCACCCGGTTAGCTCAGCGAGACGTCATAATCATCTCAATGGCTTATAACACAATTTAATTCCATGTAATTGTGTCATTGTACTAACTTTCACATTAAATTTAATGTATTAACTTTAACTAATTCCACAAGCATAGAAGCCATTCATTTCATCCTGATTTAATGTGTAATAGCATGAAATAATGATTAACATCCATTTCACACAAACCAGGAATTTGTTTTACGGTCCCGAAACAGAAATAAAGTGGGCTGTCACGGGCAGCCCACACTTCCCCACAGGTTCCTCTTGGTGGAGCCAGATTTCCGATCCGTTTAGGTCTCACAATCCGCAAAAGCGGAATTTATTGTAAATTGCAGTGACCCTAGCGGTTTACGGGCATTCACGGACATGAATCTCCAAAAATTCCCTGAGGTCGGTCCCATGTTTTGGGACCCGATCCTGCAACCGTTCCGGCCTTTCGTCTAATCATTGCATTTGTCCAAAATGCGAATTTAAAACCACTAACGACCACTTATTGCAGACAGTCGGCCTCTCAAAAATCCCAAAAAAAATTCTAACAACTCGGTCCCAAGTTTTGGGACCGATCAAGCTGGCACCAGCGTCAGTAGCAAAGCATTCAGCTTGCCCAAAAATGGGAATAACGCCCAAGTAAATCCTACGCTCTTTGGAGTTTGTAGAAACTACCGCAAATCCGGGTCGTGCGTTGTCTGCCAGCGTAGAACAGGCTTCTCTTCTTCTTTCTGTCGGCCATGAAGCGGTCGGATTAATAAATATTTTTAGAGAGAAGTTTCTGGCATTTATACCGAAAATGGTGGCTGCTGGAAGAATTCTGGTTCTTCACGTTTTGGTTTGGCTTTTAGGGGGAGAAGAGTAGCTAACATTTCGTGCCAGCCCATTGCATCAGCGAAATTGGCCAGTTTGTCATAAACTGCAGTTGATATTCGGCTATACCATTGTCAGTTTCGTGTTTCTGCTCATCTGTATAGTGCGTAAAGTCGTGTTATATGTGAGCACTACGTCGCATCAGCCGTTCTGGCACGAAATCACGATGACGCCGAGCGTGCCGTTTCCGTATGCCAATGAGTGAGTTTACGTGCTAACTAGATTCGGCGAGGCGATTCCAAGCGGTCGCGATCCGTTTTGTCATCAGGGTCTAGAGAATTAATTACGAACTTGTAGTAATTAAATTTATATTGAAGTACGATTTTGCGCGACCAGAAATTGGAATTTAGTGCTTCTGAGAAGTGGACGTAGGTAAGGGTGTGTCAAACCACTAGAAATCCGGAGTTTAATTTTGTCAAATTTCTTATTGATTTGCACTTTCTAACTCTCTAACCACTATATTTATGTTTATGTTTCTATTTATATTTAAAATTTTATTGTAAACTATAATTAACAAAAAATTAGAGTGGCTGAGTAGTTCGTTGTTTTACTTGAGAACCTGAAACGAGGAACAAAACCATCGGTAATTCACGGATATACTCCAGTCTTGGATTTTCTGGAAATATCGAAAATGTCGGTGGATATTTTAGCCAAAAAATATCAGTATCTAATTCATAATCTTTGAAATTCGCTAAAATCTTTGTTGAACTATAAAAATACATAAATAAGCAAATATACACTTGTTGAACGATATTACGTTATAATTTATCGAGAAATTATCCTTGATAGTCGTTTAAAACCAAAATGAAGATCGATCTGTACTCAAAGCGTCATTTAGTCGATTACATAAATACGTGTGAGTTTATTGAAAATAAAATTGAATCAGTGTGATCTTTGTATACCATTATCATTATAATAACATTATATATATGTAATTTAACATAAAAGTAAGACCTGAGTTTATAACATGATATCTAGCTTAATAATATCATTAAGATATCTAAGAAGATCTAAATTTCTAACATTAAATATGTCTAAGATCTAAGTTTCAAACATTATATAAGTATAACTAAAATTTAATGTAAATGTATGTTTCAATTATAATAGTTGGATGTTTAATATCTAAGTTTCAAACATTATATCTAACTTAATTTATTATTATCAAATTAAACCAAATTAAAACTAAGATACATTAAAAATAAAATATGCATGTAAGTAATATATTTCAAATTACTAAAATATAGATTATAGTATAAAAATGTTTCAAACATTATATAACTAAAATAAGATTATAGTAAATAACTAAGTTTGAAACATTATATAACTAAAATAACTATTAACTAAATAAATAATATAACTAATTAACTAAAAATAGTATTATCAAATTATAAAACTAAAATAAAACTATAGTATAAAAATATAGATTATAGTATAAAAATGTTTCAAACATTAGATAACTAAAATAAGATTATAGTAAATAACTAAGTTTGAAACATTATATAACTAAAATAACTATTAACTAAATAAAATAAGCATAATTAATTAACTAAAAGAGCCAGTATTATCAAATTATAAAACTAAAATAAAACTATAGTATAAAAATATAGATTATAGTATAAAAAATGTTTCAAACATTATATAACTAAAATAAGATTATAGTAAATAACTAAGTTTGAAAGATTATATAGCTAAAATAACTATTATCTAAATAAATAATATAATTAATTAACTAAAAATTATATTATCAAATTATAAACTAAAATAAACTATGAAGTATAAAAATATAGATTATAGTATAAAAATATTTCAAACATTATATAACTAAAATGAATTATAATAGTAAATAACTAAGTTTGAAAGATTATAAGTCTAAAATAACTATTATCTAAATAAATAATATAATTAATTACTAAAAATTGCTGTTATCAAATTATAAAACTATAGTATAAAAATATATAATATAAAACTACTTCAACACTAAAATAAAGCTAATAAAATATGCATTAAAAAATTAATGAACAAAGAAAGCGTCTGTAGTGCAAAAAGATCTTACAAAATTAGGATAAAACGAAAAGAAAAATTATTTGAGGTAAATGCGGAGCTTAGATGTGGATAAATGAGTTTGTAATGAAAGTGTATGATTTTAGGGGTATTTATATAATTTTTTGGAGTCAAAATAGCCATTGGATTGTCAAAAAACCGTTGTGATTTATTTCTAACCGTTGGATTTGATTTTGATTCAAATTTGACCGTTGGATCATCATATATCCGTCAGAAATCATTTTAGACCGTTAGATCAGCGTGGCTAAGAGTGCTTAGTTGGATGTAAAAAATGCTTAGTTGGATTAGCGAAAAGTGAATGAGGAAATACGGACGTTGGATCAACGTAAAAACGATCTGAATGTCAGCAGTTTTCCCAAAAAATCGCTGAAAAATCGTTGACTTTTTCTCCCCGGACACGCTCTAGAGCGCGTCTTTTATACGAACTGGCGAAAAAAATCGAAGCGAAATATCAGTTTTGGAATTTTTTCTAAAAAATCCTGATTTTTACCAATTTTTTTATTTTCGATTTTTTCCATGAAAATTTCTATCGAATCCACCCAAAAACCGAAATAGGCCGAAATAATCGATTTTTTGTTCCCTGCATGAAACCTCATTTTCGACTCCATGTGAAGTTAACTTTTAAACTTTAAACCCCTCACATCTCTTGTCTATATCGGAAAGGGAGAGAGATTTATGAGCCTTTATACGCTCTTTTCAACCCCTCACATCCCTTGTCCACATCAGAAAAGGAGAGAGATTTATGAGCCTTTATATGCTCTTTCCAGACCCTAGGAACCATAGGAGGCATAAGTGGGGGCTGGTTTGTGGGGCTTTTTAAAATAATACTATTATTTTAAAAAATGATTTAAATAAAGTATAAAAATAAATATTTAGAAATTTATGACTTAGTGTTACAATCTGTATAGATATCGTGTTTTGAATCACGATTTGATAAAAAAATTAAAGTCGTGTTTTGAAGGCAACGATTTAGTGTAAGATTACGAAGTCGATAATTTAACCGATATTTTAATGTAAAATTACAAGTCGTGTCTTGAAAGCGTAATTTGGAGTGTATGGAATTTTGAGTGGGTGGCTTCTTTAACTTGTGATTTAGTGTAAAATTACAATGCCATTTTAAAACGTAATGTAAAATTACAAGTCGTGTTTGAAGGCGATTTTAGTGTAAAATTAAAGTCGTGTTTTGAAAGCAGCGATTTGATCAAATTAAGTCGTGTTTTAAAAGCGCGATTTCGATATAAATTCGGGAAGTGAGTATGCTTTGAAAGCGATTTAAATATAAATTAAAAGTCGTGTTTTAATAGCGATTTGATAATAAGAATTACGAGTCGTGTTTTGAAGGCAGATTTGATGTAAAAAATCGCTTATTTTTATCGATTAAAAAATTTTTTTTTTTTAATGTGTAACATATGTGACAATTTCTTACATCTTACGTATTAAAATTTCTGTAATTCACTTAAATATTAACTTAACTGCAATATTTTAAAAATTATTTTAAAAAAATCACTTTGATTGTCTGACTGGCAACAAATAAGAATTAATATAATAGGTTAATTGAACCACTGGGTTCCTAAAGAACTGTTTGGTTCGTGCTATCCATCGATTCAATTGGTAGTCTGGCCTATAGGACAAATCGGATCGAAAATCTCATTGATCAATCGCTTAGTCCAATTTTTAAAACATTAGGTGCAAGTTGTTTGCGGTTTCTGACATTGGATTCCTCTTTGTAAATACATAGTTGCACTTGTTCTCTATATTATACCAAGATTCCATTAAATAACAAACGAAGATGTTTATCAAAAAAAAAAAACCAACAACAAACAGGTATAGACAATGCCTCATAATAGATGACATATAAATTTTGATATCACTGTAGCAACTCACACGGTGTCAAAGTCTACTAAATGTAATTATTTTTAAAAATAAATTTAATTAAAATTTTCACTTTTTTTCATAAATTTTGAAGGAAAGAAAAATGTATAAATGCAATTATACATGTATTTTTTAAGCTAATAAATTCCTTTATATTTATAAATATTTATTTCACATCATTACATTACATAAAGTCAATGATGAGCTATACATTGAGTAATTATTTTTATTCTTTTTTTATATAAGTTAATTATTTTAAAACTAACACAAATAAAACCCTTTGTTATTTTTAGAATTCTCTGAGACCCTTATATAGAGGGTGTGTGCATTATTTTCTTTGTTTTAAAAAAATCGAGTGCTTTTCTTCCCTTTACTTTTTATTTAATAACTTTTAATTATATAGATACTGAAAGTACTCACAGATAAGATCTTATTAACAGTTAAAATAAATTTATCAAACAAAAAATATCAGGGATGAAGGTTTTGATTATTACATTCTTTATTAAATTAAATTTTATGTTTTCCCCTATCGAACGAAGCACAAAACAAAACAAAACAAATAAACACAAAATACGGTTCTTGTAGAGAGCTTTGTCCTAAAATAATATATTTTAAAAATATATATAAATTTAATATATTTTTTGAAAATAATGTTAAAATAAGTGCTTAAAACGATAGTTAAATGATTACGATTTTAAGCTTGGCTGCAAGTAATAAAATAATATCGTTTAACTTAGAAAAAAATTAAAATATAATCAATATTCTAGCTTTTAAGCTTAAAAAGTTTGAAATCGTAATTAAATATTCTGATTTTGATATGATATCTTAATTTGAGGCGTTTTTTTAAAAGGTATTACATTAATATTTTTAGTTTTAAAAATGTATTATTTTGGGTCTGTACATGGTTGGGCAAAATGATATTGAAAAAGAAAAAGGCAGTTAATGGAGAGATAAGATACAGGCCTTTTGCCCCTCTTTTCTCCACCACAAAATGTCATTTTACAGGTGTGTGAAGGGGACCACCTACCAATCATAAACATAACGACAAGAGTCTATCACTTCACTTCCAAGTTCCAACTCAAACAGTTGGTAGCTCAGCTGGGTGATCGGAAGTGCAAAATTGCAGCAGAATCTCAACATGGATTCTAATTCCAGTGATCATGTTGTTTGCTAAAGATGCTAGCGCAGATCAGATCTCAATCAGGCTGCCCGGCTAGGTGCCATCACAGGCATGGATCGGCCGTGTACAAGGCGTTAGCAAACGGAAAGTGAAGTCCACCACAGAATTTTCCAGACCATGAACAATTGCAAGTCCAGTTAACCCCCAAAACGCAACACACCACTTCACATCGCAGCCCAGTATGGTCAGTTAGAATGCGTGGATTGGATCCTTAATTTGCCTTCATCTTCATCATCTTTACTGCAACGCCCCAATCTGAAAGGGGACACTCCGCTTCACCTTGCAGCAAGGGAAGGGCATTTGAAGGTCGTGAGTGCTCTTTTGACACCGCTGAACTTCGGTAGATATTGAAACTGGGACTGGAGCAGATAAGTTGATGTTGAGGATGACAAATAAGGAGAAAAACACAGCTTTGCATGAGGCAGTGCGATATTGGCATTCTAAAGTGGTGAAGTTACTAATTGAGAAAGACCCTGAGTTTACTTATGGTGCTAATGATTCAGTTATTCCTCCTCTTTACATGGCTGCTGAGAGAGGATTTGCAAATATTGTGAAAATTATCATACAAAAAAGTCACAAAACTGACACTTCACCAGCATACCGTGGCTTCAGGGGTAGAACTGCCTTGCATGCGGCTGTACTCTGCAATGACCCAGGTAGTATGCTTATAATACAGAGAGTTTAATAGAATGATTACATTGTTTTCACATGTTTGAGTTGATTTTGCTTATTTGACTGAATTTTTTTTTACCATATAGACAAAATTGATTTTGTAGGGATTTTAGTGAAGGAATCAGGCTAATTAGCTTGATCCCATGGGCTACCATTGGAGTATGGGCCTGTTTAGTTTTGAAGATGCTTATAAATGCTATGATGTAGTTTTGTATGGAGATTCTATGGTATTAGGATGGATTGGCCGGTGTGCTGAGCTATTTTAGATTTTTGTGATTTTCCTAATAGTCGTTGTTGGAAGCTTCGTGGATCATTTTTGCTCTCAGATGGTATGATATTATCGATTTTGAACTAAGCGCCGTGATTTTGTTTTGGGCTTCTTAATTTTAAAAGCGCCATTACCAATTGAATGTTGTCGAAAGTGGCATAAACTTCAAACTCTATTCATGCCAGATGTGGGATATTGTCTGAGGATTTAAGCTCAAGCCTCCCACACTCCACATTTAGGATTTCGTTGTCTTTCATTGTGTTCGGGCACATGCATTCGTGAAGCACTCGCTGCAGAAGGCTCATGCGCACCACACCAATTTTAGGCTTTCACCACACATTTAAGCCCCTAAATGGGAGTGTTAATTTCACTTGTAGGAGGGGTGTTCAAATGACTAGAATTTTGTGGCGACTTGAATTATATTTCGACTTTAAATATTTTGGAGCTCGACACAGAGAATAGATTTTGTGAGATCGTGGTGGTGTGAAGGCGGGGCGGAAGTAGGGGTGCGAGGGCAACATCCCACTTGAGTAAGGACTACAGCCCGATTAAGGCGACTCTATTTGATCACAGAGGAATTTTTATCTGTGTATGAAGCCACAATCAATAAGATACTCTTCCTATCCGTTGACGTAGGTCATGTTGACCGAACCGCGTAAATATATGTGTTCTTGTTATTTACTATTTATTTTGCAACTCCAATTTTGTACACATATTTTCAATCTTTATCCATACGTGAGATAATGGATTTCTCCTCTCTCCTCTTTCAATGATTTTTTCATTAATGAGTTTCTTGTTTTTCGTTTTTATTTCTTATTGCTTATTCTTATGTGTTTGTTTTTTAATATGTGTCACATATTTAAAATGATAGTGAAATTGCCCAGATGATGTAAACTTATCTATTTTCTTCATTTTTTCTTTTTTCTCTTTGGCTTTTTATTGTTTTTTTTTTGTGATTCATTCATTTATCAAAAATGACAAAGGCTCTCTTTGTGTACCCTAATAGTCGTTGTTAAGAAACTCCATGGACCCTTTCCCTCAACATTGGTATGATATTGTCCACTTTGAGTCTAAACCCTCATGGTTTTGTTTTTAGGCTTCTTTTCCAAAAGGCCTTATACCAATTTGATGATGTTCATGTTTATAAACTCATAAACCTTCCTATTTCTAACCGATGGGACATTGGAGTGCAACGCTAGCAATCATGTCGAAACAGGGGACAATCAAAGTCTCCCCTCTAGCCCCAGTTTCTTGTCTTTTTCATATATTACGGCACATACCTTATGTGAAGTACCACTTCTTTGAGGGCTCATTACTCCACCACACCATTTTTCGAGTTTCCACACACGGTTAAGCCTAAACCTTTCATTTTGATTGTTGGAGAATGTTGATTAATAGTTCAGAACTTTGTGTTGACAGGCGAAATGGATTTTTTGGTTGTGGTAGTGATGAAGGGTGAGGGCCGCAGGGGTGCAATCAATAAAATACTCTCCTTGTCCGTTGAAGTAGGTCACATTGATCGAACCACGTAAATATTCGTGTTCTTGTTATTTTTCTTCCTATTTTATGTTGATTTTGCAACTCCAATTCTGTACACATATTTTCAATCTTTATCCATATTTGAGATAGTGGATTTCTCCTCTCTCCTCTGTCAATGATTTTGTTGGAGTATCATTATTGGCAGAATCCTTATCAAAAATAAAATTCATGAAGTGCTTCAACTGTTGACATAGTAGATGTTGTAGCAAATCGTGTAACACATATGACCAGAGTTACTTGTTTCCTACTTGTTGAGATAGCACTAAGAAAGGTGAACCTTACCTTAGTTAGGCCCTAATTGCATTGGAAAGATTCTTTGCCAATCAAGCAAGATATTCAAAAAATCTGGTTTTATCCTCCGCGTATTGAGTAAGGAAGTGAAAAAAGAATATTGTGCATATTCGAATCCAGCAAGAAATCTGTGGTAGGAGATCTCATCTGTTGAAGCCTAGTTGGTAAAGAAAATATTTTGCTCCATGGATAAGGAAGGATATCAACTAGTGATGGTAAGGATATAAAAACTTTGAGAAGAAATGTGGATTTGGTGCAAATAAGATTCTCATCTTCGTGCTTAAAAGGAGGAAAAGAGACCTTTGGAGATCATCAGGTGGCTTTAAGTAGACTTCGGAAGGGTATGCTGTAGAAAAGCGTGAAGGTACTGAACGAAACCTTGATGGTGAGTAGTACGTTTACTCCACTTGGGAAGGGTGATTGGGCACTAATGAACATAGATGCGTATCAGAAATAAGGAGAGCTTATTTCAATGTTTCTCGATGAGATATTTAGGAGAAGACAGTTGCGAGAAAGGTGGAGCCTTGTCACGCAAGTCGACTTAACCTAATTGATATATAGTGAAGCGACACATCTAGGCTCGGCCATTAACGTAAGAGCAATGCGATGAACCTCGTAACCAAGCCACCTTTCCCTCCGGTATTGTGTGGTATAATCTCCTATTTTCTTACTCGAGTACACAAATTAACTTTGCACACTTCACCTTCATAAAAGGGTTTCTTGCTACACTTATGATAATGTCTCGCTGGTTGATGCGGCATCTAAATCTTGTCATAAGCAGTCACTAATTTTTTCAATTGGTATCGGGCGAGTCACTCCCCAAGATGCGGAGTGGATCCTGAAATGTTGGCCGTTTACTTCTAATTCCATATGGATCTCTTGAAAGAAGATTGGTCGGTTTGTCGTCCTCCATTTGTTGGATGGGACAGTATGGAGTCTTTGGAAGCTGCTTATGCGTGCATTCATCAGAATCTATGGATGAGCTCTCTAGAATGCGGAGTCTTGACCGGCTAGACCCTCCCACTAAGAAAAGATAGTCGGGAAAGATGTGCCCAATTTAAGCGGACGGAAGAAGACAGCGGTTATCCCGACAATTGGAAGTCTTGAATTCCATCTTCAATGGGGTAAAGTCCTACCTGATTCAAGCATTTCACCCACCGCTATCCAGATGTGGGACATACGTAAGTTGAGTTTGAAGGAACCATTGTTGTGTGCAAATCGAGAATAGATTGATCCTCTAAATTTAGAGATCTTTGAATGGAGAAAATGAGACAATCGGGCGGTATCATCTTTAGAATAGAGTGATATCTCAAATGAGTCATTTATCTTTGGAAAAGATTTGCCCAAGAAGAAAAACTCATATGAAGGTGTTGAGGAACTCTGCGAAAGATTAAACATAAAGTGGCTACTATTGGAGAAACAAGAACGAAACCATGAAACTTAGCAGAAACTAGTGGCTTTTTCTTACCTTTGAAATGGAACTTGAAAAGATAAAGAAATAGGAAAGAAAATTGTGGATTTTAGAGTTTGAACCCTGATAGATTGAGGAAGAAGAAGAAATGACCTTCTTTGAATCCATATGTCTCTTCGGCAAGAACTTTAATCAAGTACCTAAAAAAATGAACAAGAGACTAAAGGTGCACACCATTACAAAAACAAGATTTGCTTCTAATCCTTCAATGGTTCCTTTAAAACCATAAGGTTTTTTGGGTAATCTTGAGCGACAACAAAAGTAAAGGAATTCAGTGCAAGGAATGCGAAGGGTATGGTCATGTCTAGGCAGAATGTGCCAACTCCCATAAAAAAACAAGTCCTACATAGCGACCTGAAGTGATGAAGAGTCTGAGGAATGAGAGGAGCCTTTAAGTGAAGTTATTGTCTTAGTCAATTTAGCCACAATAGAAGATCCTCCTGCAGGTGCTGCTTCACCTTTTGCATCATCTCTTGTGGATCTTTTAAGGCAGTGATGATGAAAAATTTTTGATGGAAAAGAAATGGTCATCTATGGGTCATGTATGAGCGGCGGAGAATTTGTCACGCCCCCGAGATCCGGTCAGGCCGATTAGGATCAAGGCGATTCAGGGCCTTGAGACTCAGATTTGGGACTCTTTGCAGTTTTTAAAGTGATCCCTGGTATTTTGTGGGTATGTCCCACTCTTATAATAATTCAAATATTATATCTAGTCAGCTACGCCGGAGTGTTGGCCAATCAAAATCTATCTGCTTTGTCTCTGCGAGTCCATTTACATGTAAAAATGAGCTACTTTTACAAATCGGAGAGCGGAACCTCGTAGTGAACCACTGAGTGTGTTGTAGGCCCGGTTTGTATGCGGATGTTTGCGCGTCTTCTCTGTACTGCAGTTAAAGGCTTCGTGCTAAACTGCAGCTTGAGTGGGAAGCAATTCTTATGCATATACACATTTAGCAGCGCTAACAATACTTGGGTCAATATAAATTTCATGCATTTATATTATGAACTTGCTCATAAGTCACGTCTTCTTATAACAGGCTTACGCTTATTCGGATCACGTGGGAGTTACGAGATCTTATTCTTATACAGAGCTTTATGCTTATACCAAACTTATGTTTATTAAGGGCTAAAGTAGGAGTTACCGAGCTTATACCTCTTGGACTTATGTGGATTCGGGACTTGTGGGACACAGACTTAGGCTTATGCTCACGGGTTTAAACTTATTGAAGGTGCAGTAGGTACCCGCAGGGAGATTCTGAAGCGATATGCTTGTCTTACGAGGACTTATCACTGAGGTCGTACGGACTTATACTTATCTGGGATGCAGAGGTGCCATTGAATCTTCTGAGACTTGTATATTCTTGTCTGAGGTACCCGTAGGTGCTACGGACTTATTCTTACTTTATCGATGCGGGTGCAGTGGGTACTGCAGACAATCAATTCTGAGTGCAGTAGATGCTACGCCTTCATCGACGGGACTTAATCGGAGGCGGGAGTACGTAGGTCTTCTGAGAACTTAATGTGAGATACGGGAGTACGTAGGTGCTACGGGGACTTATTCAGAGATCTTTTGGTTTGTCGAATCTGAGGAGTCTGTAGATACTACGGAAGCAGTCGAGATCTGAGGACATGCTTAATCAAATGCGGGAGTGCAGTAGGTCTGACACGAATCAGTCACGAGAATGGAGCTTAATCGAATCACGGGAGTACGTAAATCTTCTGAGCAATCGAATCGTAATAAAACTTATTCGAATCACAGGCTTATCGAATCTGAGGAGTACCGTAGATTACTACAAGACTTATTCGGTCCCGAGGACTTATCGGATGGGAATTGCAGTAGGTTACTACGGAACGAGATCGGATCTGGCGCATTAGATCTGGGAGTACCCATAGGTCACTACGGGGACCTCACGAGAGACAGGAACTTATCGAATCCCAGGGTACCGTAGGTCTTCTGGGGACTTATACGAGAGGCGGGACTTGTGGATGCGGGTACCCTTAGGTCTTCTGGGACTTATCTGAGAGACGGGACTTATACGGATGCGGGGGTACCGTAGGTGCTACGGAACTGTCAGGCAGAAGCTTGTCGGGATACAGGGAGTGTGGAGTCACTTCACAGGGACTTATCTGACGGGACTTATACGGATCTGCGGGAGTGCGTAAGGTACTACGGGGACTTAATCGAGGCCAGACTTATCCAGATCACGGGAGTACATAGATGCTAACGGGACTTATACGAGACGGGACTTATACGGATGCGGGGAGTACGTAGGTACTACGGGACTTAATCGGAGACAAAACTTAGGCCATGCGGGAGTACGTAGGTGCGATGAGTGCCTAAAACACTCATCTTATACTCGTGATCGGTCTTTCATTTCATGCCTATTTTATATTAATTATATAGTTTTGGCCATTTGAGCTCTGATTTGGTATACATTTTTTGAATATAGATCTGATGGAGTGAAAAGAAGCGGCCTGGAGCGAGTTTTGGAGCAATGAAAGAGTAAAGCATGGGATGTGGCCTTGCGTCGCGGCGTCTCCGCGTCGCGGCGTGTTCTACGCTCGCGGCGGTAAGCAACGTCGCGGCGTCACTTCAGATATGCACTGGCGTTTTAAAGTATGGATGGCTCGAGTGGTATCGGGAGGCGTGCGAGGCATGGAATTCGGACGGTCGACCACAGGACTTGAGGGGAGTGCGAGTTTATCTTGTTTCATTTGTTAGAGATTATTTTGGATATTAGGATGATGTTTTTATCTTAGACATTTTGATCTTTTCTTTCATGATATTACAGATCTCTTTAGGGTTACATCAAGCCCTTTGTCACATCTCTGATAAGTTAAAGTTGATCTTTCATGTTATTCGATTGTTATTAATTTGTCATCTACTTTTATACCTGTATTTGATTATATGATAATGTCACGGCGATGTTAGCATAATATGCTTTGGAGATCAGAGATTCGAGAGATGAGGGTATTAGGGGATGCAATTAAATAGCCTTCGATCGGTCCAGTTAATAGAGATATTCAGAGACACGAAGGTGGCATTTGGGTTAGAACATTTAAGCATTTACGAATCTTTTGAGTCGAGATAGAGATATACTGGTGATTCTATTCACGAGATAGGCGGATATACCTCGAGAGGATATCTAGTAGACAAGATCACCTCGCCCGTTGACGTATTATAAATATATTGAATAAATAAATATCTTAAGTAATCCATTGAGCATTGTGAGGGGAGATATAACCTGGCTCGACACCGTTAATTCACTAGAATCAATAGCTTAGTCGCATTTCCCTTACTCAAATTCTCCCTTAGAATCATTCATTCAGATATTATCTAAAAAGTAGAACCTCTGTAGTGAATACACCTGTCCCTGTGGATCGATATCCAAACCACACGTACACTATATTACTTGGAGGCGCGCGTGCGCGCGCACATAGGCGTATTTTACACCATAAGCGTTTCGGCTGTCGAGTTTTGAGCGCGGATTCTTAGGGGATAGGTTTAGATTGATATAGAGAATTAAGCGTGATATTATTAATTTTTACTTTTTGTTTATTTTACAAGTGCGTAATTTGGTTTTGTTGGTTCGTGTGTTGTGCGGTCACGAGGTTTGGTAATTACATAGACATCGAGGTCCAGTGTCAGCGCTGTTTGATCTGACGGAAAGACTTACGCGCAGTTGCCTTAGGAAACGAGAGAGCAGGCAGTTAGAATTCCAATAGTCATAGGCTCTTGAAGAAACGAAGATTTTGGCATTGAAGCGGAGCGGAACCACGAAAGAAGTAGAAATGGGAACCCTGCGGAAGGAATCGAAGCACGAGGCCATTTATCTGACCGGATGATCGCTTCATGTTATTAGATGAGTTCGTGTTACCGCAGCCCATTGTTCGAGACGATCAGGCGACCAGATTCAAGCGAGCAATTTCGGGTGGAAGTGGTCCATGATCTGGATGCTTGAACATCTTGTTCCATGGGTATTGCCAGTAGGAACAGAGACATACATTTGTTAACTTCCTCGGTTTGCGATACTATCAATCTGACGAAGTTCTTGAAGAAACTCAGGTTACGGTTGTTCCAGCTTTCACTTTCGGGGATAGAGCGAGTCTTGGTTAACCCCGGTCGATACGATTCCATTTACTCATTGGAGCGATTTGAGTACGAAGTTCGACGAATTCTTCCGCGCCCGAAATTGCACAGGTGGTGCGAAGTTCGATCAATACGTTTGGACAACTAGAGAGGGAGAATCCGGCGGAGGCATGGGGCCAGTTTCACGGTGTGCGAAAGTGCCCGCCGCGAGCCGCGGATGGATGCGAGTCCACCTTCTGATATGCGAAATGCAGCGAACAATGATTGATGCCTCGGTTGGGAGGAGCATTGATGAAGAAAACCACATACCAGGCGTATGAGATCTTGGAAGATCGCGTGACACTAATCGGTGGCCTAGAGAAGAAAACACACCCGATGCAAACACGGTGGGTGGCACGGACAATGGTCTCGACAATCAGTGATCATGTGGCTCCGGTGACTAGAAGCAGCTAAATGAGCGGTAGAGGAGCACGTGGATACCATACGGACGATCTGCGGGGTTGTGTGAATTGCTTTATTTGGAGGACCAGACATAGTAGCGTGGAATGTCCGGTCGAGAAACCTAATTGAAAGCGAGGCGAGTCGTGTCAAGGTTCGACCAAAATCAATCCTTATTTGGCGGGGCCAGGTATGGGAAGCATTTAGGGTAAGAACCGGGGCGGGTGGCGTAATAATCGGAACCAATAGTCGAACAATTAAAGGGTATGGTGGGTGGGAGAGGAAAAATCAAACATGTGCCATCAAGCTAGGCGAATGAACCACCCTACGAGAAAAGGGTGGATTTAGAGAGCTGACTCTTGCACGAGATGTTGACTTCTCATTCCGCTTTCATGAATGAAACTAGCGAACATGCAATGAAGCAACTCAGTCAACAATCAGTGATACAGCAGAAGTTTAGGCTGGAATGGGCCCCGAATGGCAAACTTAAATGAAGAAACCCGAGCTTGAGGATCTTTCTTAAGCAGGCAACTCGAGAAGTAAAGCGAGACGAGACCCAGGAAATAGACATGTCATGGATTCTGGCCCGAGAAGTGAAGTAAAGACTTGGGGTGAAACCTCGATTCTGAAGAAGTAGAAATGGAGAAAGTCATCCGGCACCAGTCGGAGTGATGTCTGAATAAAGGAACAACTTAAAGATGAAATGTCGAGAAGGAACTACTCACGAGAAGCAAAGGCGGCATATAGGTTCCTTACCCAGCAAATCTCGAAACATAAAAGCTGGATCATGATTACTAAATTCATGGATGTTTTTCAAAAATTTGCACATAAACATCCCATTTCCCTAACTGATGCCACTAGAGCAAATGCCAGGTTATGTAAAATTCATGAAAGACATGCTTGTCTCGAGAAGAGGTGGCTGATTTGAGGCATTAGACAAGGGAATGGTACATCCTTGAGGGAAGGCTGTGACTCGGGGCGATTAATGCCAAAGTACGATTTTAGAGACCACATGTGGAATGGGTTTGAGTGCTTTTGTACATTAATCATGTCCGCCTATAAATGAAGTGTTCTAATCTTCTTAGCTATCTTATATGTCATTTAGAGGGTATTTTTAAATTTGTTTGCGGGGCTTTGCCCACTTTTGGGTTCAATGTCGAGATAGTAGCGAATCATAAGTTTAGACACGAGTCACCGACCATCCATTCGACCAGAATCATTAGAAAACCAAGGCAAAATGAGAAAATGTGATGCGATTGAAGACGGAAAAAATGCGGTGAAGGATAAACTAAATTTGAATTTTAAGCTAAACTACTTGAAATTTTCGCTAGGATTAATTTTACTAACTATATGAAATTTATAACCCTGTGAAAACATAAATTCAGTAAGACCAATCGATTCGCTAACCTTGTTCCTTAGCGAAAAAACCGATTTCGCTACTCACAAGAATTTATACAACCTTAGCATTGGCTAATAGCGAAATTTTCCATCCTTGAGAATTTCATGTTTTAAGCTAGACACATTGATTTAAGCTAGTTAGCGAAATTCACTCGACTAGCGAAGGTGATGCTACTCGATCATGCTTTGTAATTAATGCCCAGGCAGCCTCGAACTTGGTGTATTGCTTAATTGTCCGATAACTTAGCCAATTTCATAGGTTTTTGGGTATTTTCCATACGCTTGGGGAGGCTGTATGGCCTCTTGTTTTGTAGAAAGTGTGAAGAGTTGGAGGAACAATTTGGGAGAAGATATTTTTGTAAGTTTTTATTTTTGTAAATAAAGTCTTTTATTTTAGGTTTTTCTTTTATTTCTTTTCTCTCTTCTCTCTCTTCTTTCTCTCCCTTTCTCGGTTGAGCACCCTCAGGGGATGACAACTTGGAGGGATGGCGAAACTAAAACCCACTTCCCTTCTTTAAGTAAAGGGCTGCTTTGGGGTGAGATCTTTAGGTTCTTTAGTGGTTCCCTGCTTTTCATGCGGCGGAGTTTGTCATTTTGGTTCCCAATCTTGGCTAGGTTTAGGCTTTTGATTTCACTGCTTGTGATATAGCAGAAGCTTTTAGGGTTTAGTGTATTCTTAGCTTTAGATTTTACTAATATCCGATGTAGTGCCCTTCAGACCAGGGTAGGTTAGGGGTTAGGGTTTCAAGCGGTAGTTGCGTAACATTGAATGTTATTGGTTGGCGATACTCATCCGTGCTGAATCCGATTACGTAATTGAGGGTGTCTTGTGGTTCTTTAGATGAGTCTTTCTGAGCCTCTGAGAGTGATGTTGTATGTTAGTGTTTCTCAAATTAGGGTTGCATAGCATTTAATGTTGTGGTTGGCCAATACTCTCCATGCTTTAGGATACGATTATAATTAGTGATAGATGTCTTGTTGTTCTTTAGATGGTCTTCACGAGCCTCGAGATGATATTGAATGTTAGGGTTTCAAGCGATAAAGGGGCCATAGCTGCATGCTACTGTGACAGTTTCCAGGCCGGGAGTTGTTTGAGGTGAGGTTTGCTAGTTAAACATAGATCAGGTTATGCCATGGACTATAGGTTGCTTGTCATACTTGAGGAAATTAACCGGGGACCTCTCTGGGTTAGCTGGGACCTTAAACCTAGTGACTGATGCTTGAGGAGTTCTTTTTCTTATTTTTCTTCATTTTATTTTCAGTTGCAAACCATCCACTTCCACATTTTTAACGAACCCAAAATCCAATTTAATTCACCGAGTTTTGATTTCATTCAAATCATTTGTCTATCATTTGTACGAAGAAAACCCATCCTCGTGTTCGAATTCTGATCGTGTCGCGAGTTTGACTACCGCAAAGAGAGGGAGGAACTACGTGATAAAATTCATGATTCCGCCTCACCCTACCGTGGCAATTTAATCAAATGGCGCCGCCGGATGACAAACTACTAATGGAGTCAAGAGTAACAGGATCCACATCACAAGTGAAGGTAACCTTCTAATTTTTTGCAACTCGCCAGCAGGAACCGCGCTTGCTTTACTAAGAATCGCATCAAGCCAGCTTTCGCTTTTTCATTCAAATGGCTTTATTATTTTTAGTTAATTTTAATCTTTAGGTTGTTTGGTCGCTTCTTGTCGGGTTTCTTTGACTGTAACAACCGTGTATGCAATGCTGGGATAGAGACACTTCGTAGATCGACAGGATACAGTAATAACCTCGGAATCCGCCTAGTGAAGAAGTGTACTAACCGATACCATGGATCCCATACCCGAGAACAACAGAGCCAACCAGAACCCCCACTTAATCCAAATGCCTATAGAACCACATGAGGGATCACATCCACCCCTCCTAGAGTTAGTGCCCCATCCTCGTATCATCCTCCCGTCAAGATAAAGCAGCTGAGGCTATATTCGTACTTACTCCCACATATCACATGGTATGGAAAATGAAAATCCATACACTCATATTAGATTTTGAGAGGGGTTTGTACTACCTTTCAAGGAAGGTATGATGGACATGGATTACTGGGTTAAAGGCATTTCCATTGACTTAAAGGACAAGGCCAAGATATGGCTCAACTTGAGGCCTGTAAACTACAAGAAATCAATGAGTCACAGCTGAATTCTTTGAAAAGTTCTTCCGCTCACAAGACTACTAATTTGAAAAGACAACCTGGTTCCCTTTGGTACCATGATGGCGAGAGATTTTACCAAAGGTCGGGAAAGATTTATGGAAACCATCGCGTACTGTCCACACCATGGGTTTGACACATGTATGTCAAGTGAACCACTTCGCCTATGGTGGTATGTCTCCGCCAGCGAGGCAACTCTTTAGAAACCATGCTGGGGAGACTTTTTGGGCAACATCCCGATGAAGCCATGGATTTCTTTAAATTACGTGGCTGAAACTTCTAAGGGTCAGACAGCTTAACCCCAGAGAAACTGGATGATGAAACCACCACAACCAAAGGGGTGGGATGTATGCACGCCCGAAGACATAGAAATGAGAGCTGTGATTTCAACCCTACCAGAAGGTAGAGGAGCTTTGAAGGCAAACAAATCCAAGAGGTGCATGCAAATGACCGAAAATCCCGCACACTAATCCTTGCACCACTTTCCAATCAGACACTCCAATGTATCGTAGTCATTCCCATGGCCTCAAAGAAGGATTTGATGTCGAATGTGCAAACACCGAGACAATACAAGCCACAACAATCCAATGCCCATATGGTAATACCTACAATTCAATTGAGGAATCACCCCAATCTTTTTTTTTTTTTTTTTTTTTTTTTTTTTTTGCAATGGGAGACCCAACCCCGTTTACGTATCTCTGTGTGCCAAACCTCGGGGCTGTTTCCTCACACATAACACCACCATCCTCTTCTCCAGAGCAATATATTGAATTTGAGTGGTGGTGGGCAACTTTGCTGAGGAACAAAAGGAATTAATGCAAAGAACTGCACAAAGGATTGATATCGGTAGGAAAGTACATCGAATAAGAGAATAGACGGGGCTTCGAGCAATCTTTAAAATTGATAACCTACAAGATTCAATCACCAAGATCAACAAGTTGCTAGAAATACAAGAGAATGGGAAGGTTTCCATCACAAATGCGCCCAAATCCTAAAGGAATTCATGGAGGTAGGATCATCTAACAATTCGAATAGATGAGGTTACGCTATAATAACCCTTGTAGCTGAAAGAGGTTGACTCACCATGCCAAACCTCGCTGAAGAACCTAGGCAGGAGAAGAATTGCAACCCGAAAGCATTATTCTCCTAGAGGAGGATTCAATGAAATGATCGCATACCACCTCCATTTCCACAAGCACTTAGAGGTAAGAAGAAGGCATCTCAACAAGCGTGCATTCTCAGAGGTTTTAAGGCAAGTAAAGGTTAACATTGCCTTACCGACCTAATCAAATGTAAGTCCTCGCTTGTGCAAAGTTTTTGAAATATCTTTGCACAATCAAGAAGGGATTAGGTATCGAAAGGTATAGCATTTCTCACCGAACATATCGCCATAATCCAAAGTAAATACAAGATCCCGGATCACACCGGGCCAATACTGTGGAATCGATAGGAAAGTCCTTGCTTGATTTGAGGCCGCTGTGAACCTAATGCCGCATCTGGGATACAAGCAGCTAGGTCTAAAGAACTTAAACCTACCAATATCACACTCTCATCGCCGATAGATCCGTGAAAACCTCAAGGGATAGCTTCGAGATGTCTTAGTGAAGATAGACAAATTCTACTACTCAGATTCGTGGGTACTCGATAATCAACCAATTGCTAGTGAACCCAATCATGTACCAATTCATCTTTAGGGGAAGACCATTTCTGCCACGCTAATGCAATAAATTCTAATAGAGTCATGCAATTAACTTTTTAAAAATACTTATCCAATGAGTCAATATCTTTCATTTGAACAACAAAGGAGTCATAGAAATTGAAAATCAAATTTCTCGAAGGAGGTTGTTTCACCTGATCGCCAAAAGTGTGAAACAATAATACTCGGAAATGCAAGGAGTGATCAACCATGAGATGAAGAAGAATTGGTCTCTGCCACCAACACCAACATTGAAGCCACCGCTCAATCTCAACAAGCCATCACCGAGGAACAATACAAAAACTCAAGCCACCCAACATCATGGAGTCAGCCCAGACACGTAGGGGCTGAGGAGGATCATCTCTCTCGACTTCTTGGCAAGTACCGAAATTGAATCAAAACTTGTTTTCAAAAACCGACTAAAAGTTTCCGCGCTTATTTTCTGCCTTAAGTTATAATTGTGTGTTTTTAATATTTTTTAAAAAATTTTTTTTTAAATTTAGTATTTTTCATTTTCTAGTAATTAATTAGTATAAATATAGTGTGTGCTTTGAATTTTAATTTACAAAGACATATTTTAAATTTATAATAATAATTTTAGAGTATTAAATATTAACTAATAATTTAAAAAAAATTTTTTTGGAATACAGAAGGTTAATCGAGCTAAATTCGCTTAGAGTAGCGACTTTGGAGGGAAAGACCCTTCGGTCACGTTGGATGCTTATATAAACCTGAGCTGGGGTGTCCAAAAGACCACTTCATATTCGTCCCCCCCAATGCATTCTCGAGCCATCTTCCTATCAGAAGTTTGTCCGCCACCAAGGTGCTTCACCGCGCTTTCCTCGTCCGAGTCTTCCGCAAATTTCTTTTCTCCATCCATCGCTATCGCTGGTTCGCAAGACTCCGAGCCGCTACCGCAACCCGTGCTCGCTCGTCGAAGCTTCAGTACATCCGCCCGCCACGCACGACTGAATGAATCGGTTTCGAGCCTCCACCACGACAAGACGAGCCCCGATTGTTCACCGCTTCACCGAGCCTTCATCGCCAGGATACCCGCGGCTCCCCTGGGCTCGCTTCGTGCCCCGTCCCAGCGTGATCGCTATTTGAGCCTTGTTTAGTTAGTTCGGTGGTCATTCACTTGGCTACCGAGAGTCGTTCAAGCATCATAGTAAAGCAGCTTATATTTGCGCGTGAAGTCGCGCTCTTTTATATTTTACTGATATCGAGATGGTTCGTACTGGGTGGGTCCCGTCTTCGACCCGGTGAGATCTCAAAGACGCCCGAGAGAGTGGTCTCACCAGTCCCGCCCCGTACCATCACCGGCCCCAGAGGCGCCTCCGAGGAGCCTCAGTGGATTTAGGGACGTTATCGGGGATCGGATGGGACCCCCGGCCCACGCCCTCAGAACACCACCTGAGTGTGGAGAGTTAGAGGGCCCGGCCTGCCGGGCTCCGCACATCTGCCCAGCGAGTCATCTTCCAATGTGTCACCATCTCCAAGCATCTACCACAGAGGCGACTTCATCACTCACACCGGTCACAGCCACGAGGATCAGGAGGCCACTATTTGCGGAACCCCATTCGGAATGTGCGACTCCACAACAGAGTTTCATCGGGAGAGTCATTTTATGCCATCTCCGTGACGAGAGCCGACTCATATCGGGAGTCTTTGAGATTGATCGAGGAGTATTTACCCACCCTTCATGACTCGCGATGCGCTGATTACCCAAGAGGGTAACGGCAGGCTTCTACTCACTTATGACATCCAGGAGACAGACGGTCCAATCAGAGATTCTGCTCAAGATAGATGACCGCCCGGTGTACTCAAAGCCACCGATATTTCAGCAAGATTGGATTGCGATACCGCCGCGCAATTCCGTAGGGTTATAGAGCTTCGGGCCCACCCGCCCCGTGAGATGTGGTCCGAGCACCGGGGCCGAGACATCACCGGTCCAAAAGATTCTCCTACAGAGGCACTTCCGCCTCGATGCCGCCGAACACCATCTGCTACGCGCATCATTTGTTCCCTCTCGCAAAGACAGTGCAGGAGGGGAGGCGCCATCCCCGAGGCACTTACCGACCCTGTGGGATTTTGGTTCAAATTTCTCCGAGTCGGGTGTGATGGCCTCCCTTTTGCATTTTGAGGAGAAGGTCCATCGAAAAGAACTGACCCGAGCGGAGTACATCCCACCATCGATGCCGGTGACTCTCCGCTATGTCTCTCGAGCAGATGGGACTCCTAGAGGAGCCCAAGCAGCTAGAGATGAGAGCTAGATGCCTTTTACAGCGTCGTGACCTGCTATGACTATGCCCGTCCCATCTCCACATACGAACACAGACTGTGAGGAGGTACCGGGTCGAGGTCGAGGACTACCACATGATGATAAGGCCCGTCTCGAGCCCGAGGTACGAGACTCCATTCCGCATCGCTCACCTCCATCTCCTCCACACACTACATCGGACAATGCAGCTAGATACCTGTGGCCTTCCTATTCAAAGACATCACCGAGTACATCCATGCTAGCTCGAGATACCGTGACGGATGCCATTCCGCTCACTGGCAACACACGTCGCCCAGATCGTGAGGTCGCCCGGGCCATTCTATGTCGACGACATGACCCACTCGGGTCTTCCTCATGTTCCCGGGTCAATGGTGAGGAGCCCACCACCGATGCAAATTTCTTCATCGATTCGCCGCGTACCGGCAGCTAGCTTTCAAAGCCTACCACCACCACCTCACCACAAAGAAATAGGTGGTTAGCGTTTCTTTTTGATTTTGTTTAGTTATCACTTTATCAACCCGCTTACCGATTTTGATTAGATTTAGTGGCCGGTGATATTTTTGTTTTGAAACGATATTCATGTACTTGTAATTTTGGTATATTAAAAGCTATTCGATATATATCTGATTTTACACATATCATGTTTGTGCTTTGCCATGTGTAAATGTTTTTCTTTTCAATTGGACAATTGAATTGCTACAAATTGGACAATTGAATTGCTACAAACTGGACAATTGAATTGCTATAAGCTGGATGATTGAATCATCATGTTTTCACTTCTATGCTAGAACAAATTCCATGCTTGAATTAAATTTTTGATCGATCCTGATCCGACATGCTCAACTTGGAAATTTTCCCTTTATGCTAATTCACACTGCGCCTCAGTTATTTCGATAAGTGTGAATTTGCATCTCTCCTTTCACTTTGCAAAGCCGGCCTTAGGTATGTTGGCTACAGGATAGTTTTGAGTTACCTACATTTGAAGACCAATGTTGTCTTCCAAAAGGAAAAAAAGAAAAAAGCAAAAAGAAAAAAGAAAAAGAAAAGAAAGAAAAAGAAAAATAAAGTCATTAATCTTCAACGAAAGCAGAAGCGCGGTCCAGGGGTGTATGGCGAAAACCTTTGAAACCGATGCCCTAATCGTAGTGGTGAGTCATCGATTTTGTGTTCGTTACATGGGTGGATAGGTGAAGTTTAATGACTTGTGGGTGCTTAATTTTCGAAGTCATTCGGAGTCCGGGATGAAGCCTTTAGAGTTAGTGGTCAAGTGATCCTTTTGGCTTGATGCCCTAAACCTTTAGTGGTTAGGGAGTCATCGGTGGACCCAGATTACACGGACTTTGATGAAGTCGATTTTAAGCATTGCATCCTACAATGTAGTTGAAAAAGAAAGAAAAGTGTAACTAGCCACTATCTGGAGTTGTTCCATGACTTAAGGCATGTCGGTGCTAGGTTGGGGGGAGGGAACAAATTTTGCACTTTATTGACTTAGTCTGGATTCCAAAAAGACCAATTAGACTTAGGTGGAAATCCAGTTGAGAATCATGGAACCAACATTGACATAGAATTGTTCTCGTATGGATTTGGTTCTTTCATATCTGTTTAAAATTTTGATGTCAAATGTTAGTTTAAAGTATTGTGTATAAGTACATCAACCTTTTGAATCGTAATCTTTTACGAAAAATCACCACATGCATCTCCTTTTTATTTTGCATTGCTAAGGGACTAGCAACGTTTTGGTTGGGGGGTGTGATTAATGCCCAAAAAGTGCAATTTTGAACCATATATTAGATAGGTTTTGAGTGCTTTTTGTACATTAATCATGTCATTTATACCAATTGAAGTGTTCTAGTCTTCTTAGTAACACTTATCTTAATTAGAAATTATTTTTGCATTTGTTTGCGGGCTTTGCGCACTTTGGAGTTGATATCGAGATAAATGGCGAATCATGAAGTTTGAACTGTCTGCGACCATCAATCGGCGAATCAATGAAAACCAAGGCAAAATGAAGAAAAATGATGCGGAGTTGAAGGCAGGAGGCAATGCGGTGAAGGATCAACAAAGTGTTGGAATTTTCGCTAGAGCTTCACGAAATTTTCGCTAGGATTGCGAAAATTTCGTAACCTTAGCGAAAATTTCGCAACAACAGCAAAGCACCAGAACCGTAGACCCGTCGATTCGCTAATAGCGTTCATGGCGAAAAACGATTCATTCTTCCATGAAAATTTATTGACATGAATTTATTAGTAGCGAAATTTTCCATCATAGCGAAATTTCATGTTTTAAGCTGAACTTTGTTGATTTCGCTGGTTAGCGAATTCCTCGACCTAGCGAATTGATGCCTCGTCATGCTTTATGGTAATCTTGGCTTAGCCTCGAGCTTGGTGTATTAGCAATTGTCGATAGCAGCGATTTCATAGGTTTTTGGTATTTTCATACCTTGAGGAGGCTATATAAGCCTGCTTGTTTTTTGTAAGAAAGTGTGAAGTTGGAGGAACAATTTGGGAGAGAAGATATTTTTGTAAGTTTTATTTTTTGTAAATAAAGTCTTTTATTTTAGGTTTTTCTTTTTTTTATTTCTTTTTTTCTGCCTCTCTCTTCTTTTCTCTCCACTTTCTCGGTTGCCAAACACCCTCAAGGATGACAACTTGGAGGATGAGCGGCTAAATCACTTATTCTTGAGTAAAAGGCTGCGGGGTTAGATCTTTAGTTCTTTGGTGGTTCCCTGGCACTCATGCGACCGGAGTTTGTCATTTTGGTTCCACGAATCTTATTTCTAGGTTTTTAGGCTTTTTGATTTGCTCTTAGGCCAATACTTGGCAAGCTTTTTAGGGTTTAGTGTATTCTTGGCTTTAGATACACTAATGTCCAGTGATATACCTAGAGCGAGGTAGGTTGGGGGTTAGGGTTTCAAGGCGATGAAAGAAAGTTTGCATAACATTGAATGTTATTGATTTGGCGATACTCTCCATGCTTTAGAATCCGGTGCATATTAGTGAGAGATGTCTTGTGGTTCTTTAGATAGTCTTTCACAATTTTCCCCAAAATGATATTTATATGTTAGTGTTTCTCGAATTAGGGTTAACGTAGCATTTAATGTTATTGATTTGGCCGATACTAAAATGCTTTAGGATACGAGTGCATAATTAGTGATAGATGTCTTGTTGTTCTTTAGATGGTCTTCACGAGAGCTGAGATGATATTGAATGTTAGGGTTTCCAAGCATTAAAGGGGCCGTAAGCGCATGCTACCTGTATTGACTCAAATAGAGTTGTTTCAAGGGTGAGGTTGCTAGTTAAACATAGATCCGGTTATGCCGTAGATTTATAAGGTTGCTTGTCATAACGAAATTAACCAGGACCTCTCAGTTAGCTAGGACCTTAAACCTAATTATTGATGCTTGAGGAGTTCTTTTCTTATTTTCTTCATTTATTTTCGGTTACCAAACCATCACTTTGTTTTAACTTATTTAAAATCAATTTAATTCACCATTTTGATTTCATTCCAAATCATTTGTCTGAAAACCCATCCTGTGTTCGGCCACTGAAGCCAGCTATCTTTGCGGTAGCTTGACTCACAGCGATAGGAGGAACTACGGATGAAATTTTGTTGATTCCGCTCACCTACCCGTGTACGAATCAGGACCGAAGCGATTTCACTATCCCTTGCACAATTGGAAATGCTATTTTTGAACAGCATGTGATTTGGGTGCCCGGCATTAACCTTATGCCCTTATCATTTTCAGCGTCTGGAATTAGGAAGCGCTATTCTGATCACTCGCCGGCTTATGACAGATCTTTGAAACATCGAGAGGGATAATAGAATGTCTTAGTTAAAGATTCGACAAGTTTATTTTTAAGTGGTTCATTGTTTTAGATATGGAAGAAGATAAAGAAATCCCCATCATCCTGGGAAGACCGTTTCTCATGGCCCAGCGGGGCCATGATTGATGTCTCGGAGAGTGACCAGAGCGAGAAGTACAAGAAAGAGGAAGTAAAGTTCAACGTGTTTGGAAACTTGATCACGACTTGATAGAAAGTGATACTTGCTTCATATTTGAAATAGTAGAGGCTATAGTGTCTAGCCAAAGTGGTCTCACTGACCCTTTAGAGACTAGCCTGGTGGAGAATGGAGTGCGAGAACACAGCGGCGAGAAAAGAATATGTCAAATGGATGGACTCTTTTCGGACACAATAGAGCGGAAATACTTTGGATCATTTGGTGAAGGAGTTAAGCATGATCCCATCCATTGAGCAACCGCAGTTGGAACAAAGCCCTACTACAGCCATACGAAATATGCATATCTTGGGGTAGAATCTACACTACCTGTGATCATTTCTGCATCTTTGATTGTACTAGAGGAAGAGAAGTTATTGAGGGTCCTTCGAGATCACAAACATGCACTGGGATGGTCCTTAGCTGATCTCACAGGAATTCGTCCTTCTATGTGCATGCATCATATTTTACTAGAAGATGGACATAAACCTTCAGTGGAAGCCCAGAGGAGGTTAAATCCGACAATGAAGGAGGTTGTCCGTAAAGAAGTTCTAAAATGGCTTGACACTGGGGTGATTTATCCCATTTCAGACAGTGCATGGGTAAGCCCAGTTCAGGTAGTGCCAAAGAAGGGAGGAACAATTGTCATTAGGACTGAAAACAACATCTTACTGCCATCTAGAACAGTTACCGGGTGGAGAATTTGTATTGACTATAGGAAGCTGAACAAGGCCACTCGAAAAGATCACTTTCCATTGCCGTTTCTAGATCAGGATGCTTTCGATCGATTAGCCGGTTATGAATCTTGTGCTTTTGGATGGATATTAGGTTACAACGAATCGCCATAGCTCACGAATGTCAGGAGAAGACAAAAAATTAACGTGTCCTTATGGAACATTAAGCAACCAGGCGGATGCCGCACTGGGCTTGTCGCGATGCACAGTACTTTCGGCGTTGTATGATGGCCATATTCTCGGGCATAGTGGAAAATACAATTGAGATTTTCATGGGCGATTTCTCGATGTGGAAATTCGACGACAATTGTCTAGAAAATTTGAGAGAATTTGTCTTGGCAAGATGTGAAGAGACCCGACTTAGTACTCAATTGGGAGAAATTGCCATTTCGTTCTGAAGGGTATTGTCCTTGGACATCGGATCTCGCCAGAGGATAGAGGTAGATAGGGCGAAGGTGGAAAGCGATTGAAGTTACCTCCACCCTTCTTGAGTAAAAGGGATCAAAAGTTTTCTGAGCCATTCAGATAGGTGGTTTATCAAGATTTCTCATTGATTCTTGGCTTAGTTTGTCTAACTTGTTAGTCCAGGGGATCCCCTTTGAGTTTGACTCCCAATGTTTGCATGCTTTTACAGTATTGAAAGATAAGTTGACCTCAGCTCCTATTGTCGTGGCTCCAGATTGGTCTTTTCTATTTGAACTGATGTGTGACACTAGCGACTATGCGATTGGGGCAGTTTTGGGCGACTTGAGAAAATCTTTGGGTGATTTATGCTATGCCATGAGGACTTTGAATGATGCTCAGTTGAATTATGCCACTGCAGAAAGAGCGTAGCCATCGTCTTTACTTTTCGATCAAATTCGAGGCCATATTTGATTGGCGTGAAAATAGTGTGCACATGGCCATTACGCCATTAAGTACTTGATGACCGAAAGATGCAAAACCCAGATTAATTCGGTGGGTTCTCTTGTTACAAGAATTCGACGTAGAAATTAAAAACCAGAAGAACGCCCGAAAACCTAGTGGCGAACCGTCTTTCCGCATTGGAAGAAGTAGAAGATATTCAGTGAATGGCAATTTCCAGGCAACTCTTATTTATATAGAGGAAAAGAAGGCGGAGTTCCTTGGTTCGCTGATTTTTGTGTGAATTATTTGGCGGCTAAGTAATCCTCAGGAGTTCAGCTACCGGCGAGAAAAGAGGTTTTGCACACTTGAAGCTCTTACTATTGGGAGGGAGCCAATTACGTATCGACCTTTGTCTTGATCGGGTGATGGGAGATGTGTGCCCAGAAGATGAAATGCACGGTATTACGAACCATTGCCACACTCTACCGTGTGGTGGACACTTCAGTGGCAGCGGTAAGGTACTCCCGATGGGTTTTCTTGCTTCTTTATTTAAAGATGCTCATCTATTCGTTTCCACGTGTGATAAATGTCAACGAATGGGGAACATCTCTAGAAAAGATGAGCCACCTATGCACCCTATTTTGGAGGTAGAGTTGTTTGATTTATGGGGGATCGATTTCATGGGTCCATTTCCTGCATCGTACAACAACTTGTACATTCTGTTGGCAGTAGACTATGTCTCAAAGTGGGTAGAAGCAATTCTTACACGCCTGAATGATGCCAAGGTTGTGGCCCCGATTCCTGCTTGCGTGATATCTTCTCACGTTTTGGAACTCCCGAGCTTTGATCACAGGATAATGGTACCGCGTTTAGCGATAAGGTAATTAGTAAAGGTTACGCAAGTAGTAAGTGCGTCATCGTACATCTCTTGCATACCACCGCGATCAAACGAATGGCGAGGTATCAAATCGGAAATCAGAAGTACATTCTCGAAAACGAGTTAACGATTCCGAAGGATTGGTCTAAGATGGGCGATGCACTCACGGGCATATCGTGCAATTTAAAACTCCTTTGGGTATGTCACCGTTAAAATTGTTTATGGTAAAGCATGCCATCTTCCAGTAGAATTAGAGCATCGGGCCTATTGGGCCACTCGCCAGTTGAACATGGATAGTACATTGGCCGGTGAAAAACGAGTGCTCCAACTCAGTGAGTTAGACGAATTCAAAAGCGAAGCGTGTAAGCAGCCCGCATTTATAAAAGGAGAAGACCAAAGCACATTGCGGTAGACACATCACTAGAAAGAATTCGCAGTAGGACAACGAGTCCTTCCTATTCAATTCAGACTAAAAGCTTTTCCGGAAATTGAAGTCTCGATAATTAAGACCTTTCCGTTGACCAAGGTCTTTCCCACGGTGGAGGCGAGTTGCCCGTCCTCAGGCACATTTGCGGTCACCACCCGACGATTGAAGCCGTATTATGGAGGCGAAATTCTTGCAGACAAGCGAATGAATTCCTTTGGCTTGACAATAGAAGAATCACGATGAAAGCAATCGCTTCAGCGTTCGGGTTCCAGAGCACAAATGAGATTCGGGGGTTGTCGAGGCCTGGCATTAAACATAAGCGCTTCTTGGGAGAGCTGACCAGAGTGTTCTTAAAATTTTCTTAGTTCAAGTTCTATTGTTTATTTTCGATTTTTGGTTTCTGAAATTTGTATCCATGATCCAATGTTTACTGCTTGTTGGTTTAATTTGGGACCGGGCGTAGGTGCAGTCTACAGTGTTCGAGATCCGAATGAAGTTACAAGTGGAGGTTTCGAAGAAGCGGTACGCTTAGTGTGTAAAAATGCCTTGGAAGACCCTCTCTGTCACGTCGCGACGTGAGATTTCCGTCAGCGGCGATCAATTTGAAGCACTGCGTCGCGTCGGCGGCGTGAGTTTCAACGTCGCGGCGTCATTTCCACATCCCTGCATCGCGTCGTGGCGTCATTCGCATTCTACGTCGCGTCGCGGCGACGGGTTTCCGCGTCGCTGACGTCATTTTCTCATATCTCTGTCACGTTGCGACGTGAGATTTCACGTTGCGACGTGGATTAAATACACTCATCGCGTCGTGGCGTTTCCTCGACATCGACGTCGCTTAGTTGGCTCACGTCGCGTCGCGGCGTCATGTACGGTTAAGGCGAAAACCCGTTCATTTTTGGCATTTGCGCGCATCCTCTCCGTGAAACCACTAACACCCTCGCGCATCCAGGTGCCATACATTCTTAGGAGCTCCTTTGCCCTGATCGGAAACCCTCGCGCTCACCCGACCGCCCCGGTGTTCCTCTTTAGTCGCCCTCTTCGGCCGGTTTTTGGGTCATGCGGCAATTTCTACTTGTGTACTCAACTCGGCAGGTCACGATGATCTAGAATTTCTTTGTTTTTTTGTGTGATGCAGGGTATTGTAGGTACTCATTTCGGGTCAGCTAGGTTACCTTAGGATCTCTGAGTCCCATGTAGGGTTTTTGAGTCATTAGGTAGTTATTTAGTTCGATTTCTTGTAGTACACATTAGGTGTTTGTATTTTTGTCTAGGTCAGTGGTGCTCATTAATTAGTTTTTGTTGACACCTAGCGGCTCGAATGTCTGTGAAATGAAAATTGCCCATGTGGAAGTCGGCCAGTCGCGGACGACTCCACATTCCGATGCCTCGCGGTTTGTAAATGTGAGTCTTGCGTCCCGGTTTGGCACCATTTGCAAGCCGCTTCGTTCGATAAGGAGAAGGGTTTCACCGCCCGATGATTTCTTAGAAAGACTATCTCGGCTAAGAGGGTGGCGTGCTTTATGCTGACCACCTCGTCCGGCGATGAGCGTGGTGCGAGAATTTGCGTAATCTCGCATCCATGTCCTCAGGTCGGGTGCGGGCGTGGTCGACCGTGCGGTCGATCAATGGCTTTATGATCTCGAGCATGTCCGTAGGGACCTTTGTCCCGGCTCAGTGAGCACCGGGCTACTCCCGGGGTCATCGGCGTATTGACGAAGGTCGGGGTGAGTGGAAGATTATGATGCGAGGCCACGCGGTCGACGAGCGAGCGTTTGGCGCTTGAATTCTGGGTTTGGCATCGCCGTCGACCGCGTCTTATCGGAAGCTGACCAGTGTGTGAGGTGGCGACGGCGTACTCTCTTTCGAGCTTCACCATCATCAAGGTATACCGTTCGATGTTGGGCGGGTTATAGAGGATGCCATCCTCCATAGCAGGAGATTGGCGAAGATGAACTGGGCACCCCTTTCAGTTTTGAAGCGTGAGCAAAGCGGGGTGCCTTGGCGACAATGAGGCCTGGCTTCATCCGATCAAAGCCATATCGGTCAAGCGGGACACACACGGTGTCCGCGGCACGAGTCTACAAGCTCGGCCACGAGCCTCGAGACGAGAGGCTTCCGTTATCGGGCTCGCTTTGGATTGCAGGTGATACCGGGATGACATAAACCCAGTCCTCGTCTCACCCACCTCCGCCGCCCGAGGAGGACAAGACGGGCGGCACTCTAGTAACCTTCATCGATTCTTCACAGTCTTGAGACCAATGCTCGCTCCTTTAGTTTGGCATTAGGATGAGACCGGGGGGCTGCCGAGTCCTCGTTACCCCGAGATATGGAGCGTTGGAAATGCGACATGCGGACAGTCTGGCAATCAGGCCATCATTCTTGGCCAGTGGCCCGATCTATGCGGCTGGCGGCGTTCTTGGCTTTCCACCGGCCTCCGCCCACCTGCCGCGGTGATCATCGGGGAGTCCCTTACCCTCTATTGTTTTTATCTTACCCGGTGTGGACCTTTGGATATTATTTTGTTGGGGGATGTGTTGATCGGAGTACCATGTTTTTTTTTTTTTTTTTGTGTTTTGTTTATTGTTGGTTGGTTTAGTAGTGTGTAGTATTTTTTAATTATTATTCGTATTGGTTGTGTTTTGTTTTTAGTATTTGATGCAGTTATTGGTGATGTTTAGGTTTAGTTCCAGTTTATTTCGTATCGCACCTTTAGGTTGATGAGTCATGTGTTAGTTTGTTTGCGTGTGTTTTAGGACATTCTTGCATGTAGTAATTGTGTATATGGCTTGTACCATATTTGGAATAATGAGGATCATTTTGGATTGAATTCACTATGACGATCAAATACATACATTTGCTTGATGCTCGGTAATGAGTTGAATAAGGTGAAAGGGTTAGTATGAGACAAAGCCGGGTAGTCAAGAAATGGGTTCCTCAAAAACCTTTATCACACTCACGCACTAGTGACTTTCGGAGTATGCATAAGGTCTTAGAACTTGACTACTAAAGTTCGAACCATTTAAGTGATGGGACACCTAACCAAAAGAGGATTGCCATTGAGCCCCAACTAAAATGAGAAAAATACAAAAACAATAGAAAAAGTGAAAAAGAAAAGAAAAATGACAAAAAGAGGTATTTGCCTAGAATGGCGGGATCATCGATCGGAATCCCGGGCACGATCTGAGGGGCACATCGAAACTACAATGCACTGGCATTGGCGAGTCATTGACTTCCTTTGCACGCTACATGGGACGAGAAGATGGATCGTTCGCGCAACCTGGGCCTTATCGAGTTTGGTTAGTGTTCGGGGTGAGATTTGAAGGGTGAATGCTGGTGCCCTTAACCCAGTAGTGAAGTCACTTACGTGGATCCATTCACGGGAACACTCAACTAAAACTTCTTGGCACTAAGTATTCTTCCATTTATTTTAGGTAAGTAGGAATATATGGGTGCGTTCCTATCCTTTCCTAGTTAGCTTCTTCCTAATAGGTGAGTTGAGCTTAAGTTTGGGGGTATCGGAACCTAGGCATATACTGGAGGTCATTCACTATAAGCACATAGGGGTTTTGGGAAAGGCTATTGAACACCATGGGATTTGATGCACTAGTCACTTCCACCTATCTCAATCGAATTTATCGAAAGTCAAATATCTGTATGCCTTCTCTGAACGTCGAGCAAAACAGTGGGAGTGTGAGTCAGTCCAAATTGATCCCCTATTTTTCAGCATGTGCACCACTGTCTTAGTATTAGTTGCATTATGTCGGGTGTGTGCCTTACTGTCTAGAAATCGATTCTTGCTTGAGGACAAGCAGAAACTAAGTTCAGAGGTGTGATGAGTGCTAAGCGCTCATCTTATACTCGCGTCGGTCTTTCATTTTCATGCCTATTTTTATATTAATTATATAGTTTTTGTGGCTGAACTCGATTTGGTGTACACATTTTGAATATAAATTACCAGTGGAGTGAAAGAAGCGTGACTATGGGCGATTTTGGAGCAATGAAGAGTAAAGCATGGGATGTGACTGCCACGTCGCGACGTCTCCACTTCGCGACGTCTTCACGTCGCGACGTGGCAACGTCGCGACGTCCGCTCGAGATCTGCACCCTAGCGTTTTAAAGTATGGCTGGCTCAGAATTCGAGGTATCGGGAGGCGTACGAGGAGAGGCATGGAATTCCAGAGCAGATCGACACAGACTTCGAGGGAGTGCCCGGGATTTGTACTGTTTCTCATTGTTAGAGATTATTTTGGATATTAGGATGATGTTTTTAATACTAGACATTTTGATCTTTTCTTTCATGATGTTGATCTCTTCTAGTTCCCATCGAGCCACAGCCACTATCTGATGGATTAAAGTTGATCTTTCATGTTATTCAATTGTTATTAATTTGTCACATCTACTTTATACACCCTTTCAATTATATGATAATGTACGGCCCGATGTTAGCATAATACTTTGGAATCGAGATTCGAGATGAGGGTATTCGGGGATCACAGGTAAGTAACTTGATCGATTCGGTTAATAGAGATATTAGAGACACGAAGGTGGCATTTGGGGTTAGAACATTTAAGCATTTACGAGATCTTGGAGTCGAGATAGAGATATACTCGATTCTATTCCGAGATAAGGCGGATATACCTCGAGAGAGGATATCTCGTAAACCGAATCAGCCTCGAATTTGGCGTATTATAAATATATTGAATATGATATCTTTTACTAGAAAGTAATCCATTGAGCGTGACGAGGGGAGATATAACCCTGCAGGCTCACGACATCGTTAATTGCTGAATCGATAGCTTAGTCGCGTTTCCTTACTCGGAATTCTCCCTAGGGATGTTCATTCGGATATTATCTAAAGCGAACCTCGCCCAGTCGATACACTGTCCTGTGGATCGATATCCGTACCACGCGTACCTTTATATTACTTGGGCGTGCGTGCACTTGCACACATAGGCGTACATTTTACACACGCGTTTCGGCACACATGGATGCTAGGAACATTTTCGGATACGGTGCAGTAGGTACTCTGAGCTTAATCGAGACAGAATGCCAAGAGTAGGTGCTGCAGACAGATCTGAGATGCGTGGATCTTTATTCTTATTCTCTATTCGAGTCTTATCATATAATTGTTTGACTTCCCTAGACGATGTCTGAGTGAGTAGGATGCGACCTGATAAGTACTAGAAGATACTATACGATGCGGAGTCACCGCGTAGCATTAGTCGGGACGGGAGTGCCAGCGCCGCGGGACAGTGTCGTACTAATCAGAGCGAGTCTTAGGACACTGTGTCGAGATGCCAAATTGCTAATCAGTCTTTGGGCACTAATCTGAGTCTGGAAGTACTAATCGGGAGTCTTGGGCACTAATCGGGGATGCCAGAAGTACTGGTCGGGGTGTCGAGCACTGTCCGAGTGCCAAAGTACTGTCGGGACGAGTGCGGAAGCGCTAACGGGAGTACAGAAGTACTAATCGGGGCGAGTAGTCTTTGTAATCATTTATCGCGGTCTTAGGTGGTTTCTGATTACATGAGGTCGGTAACTTCTTATCTTATAATAGGGCATTCTTAGCCCCCTTAGGTGTTCATGACGGATCGTCATTCATATCTTTGGTAGGTATGATGCATATGTAATCACACCATATTCATGGATTCTTATTCCTCGATGAATCTATTTTTCTTAGGAATTGGAATCAATCGATCGGATCGTCAGGCTCGAGTTAGGCATTTCACTTCCAACCGGTTGGTTCTGGAATTTCAGGGACGAGTTTGGGAAATATTTATTTTTCCAGTGCCTTGTCTTGGTATTTGACACTAGATCTTTGTACTCCTTTAAATTTAAGGTGCTAGGGTTCTATTTCAACTGGAATCACCAGTAGAACCCCGAGGAAACTGACTTACGTTCGAATCAATTGGGAATACCCTATAGTCAAACTGATGCAGGAAATGGCCTGCACATGACCCCACTTTGAGTGAATTTTTGAGCTATCTAGAGTCAGAATTTGGAGATACCTATAAAATATATTTGGTTCTCCTTGAAGTATATTTTACGTAGCCACTTGAATCACTCAAATCGGATAAGAAATGAGCAAGTTATGGCTAAATTACGAACTGAGGTGAAGCAGGAGGCTTGAGACGGGTTGTCTGGAAATTTACAAGTTTAACTTGTCTTAGGTACAAAACTTTATCTTAGAACAGAGTTGGCCAAAAATGACGGAGGCAGAAATTGTCTGGGTACAAGCTCAAATTGTACAGGTACAAGTCTTCGAAAAGTGCCCAGAATGTGTGTTTCCTCACATTTTTCCATACTTTGATACCCAATTCAACTCTATACTTCCAACACACATCAAGACCACTCCAAAATCATCTTGGAATCCTAACTCTGTTCAATTCCTCTTTCCAATTTCACTGTATTTCTTCAAAACATCACCGTAGTTTCTTCAAAACCCTTCCTAATGAGTTATAACCCATACACAAACAAAACATGAGAGTTAGTTAGGGTTTATTCTAAACCACCCAACTTCGATTACTCTCATTAACCATGGATTCATCCTCGAGAGGATTTCATGAAGCTTCTTGTGCCATAGGGGTTTTACCCACCTTACTTACTCATTTTGGGTTTAAGATGAAACCCTAGCAAACCCCATGTTTGGGGACCTTTCTTAATAACTGACATGGAAATTCATACATAATCACATAGAATTCATAATCAAGGTGAGTTTCCATACCAAAGATCCAAAGTTCCATACCTTTGGCTTGCTTGGATTGATCTCCTCTCCTTCTTTTCTTCTCTTCTTCTTCTTCCTCCTCTCTTCTTCTCTACGGGCTCCCCCAATTTGAGACCAAATGTGGTCTTTTAAAATCCCATGTCCCTAGGTATGCCTAAACTAGTGAATGTCTTTGATTAGTGCCCAAAAAGTGCAATTTTGAACCCTATATTAGATAGGTTTTGAGTGCTTTTTGCGCATTAATCATGTCATTTATACCAATTGAAAGTGTTGAGTTGTCTTAGTAACACTTATGCCATTTAGAAAGTATTTTGTATTTCATTTTGCAGGCTTTGCACTTTGGAGTTGATCAATACAAATGATGAATCATGAAGTTGGAATTCAAATTACCGACCATCGGCCGGCCAAAGAATCAATGAAAGCCAAGGCAAGTGAAGAAATTGGATGCGAGTTGAAGGCGGGATGAAAGAAGTGAAGGATTAACAAAGGAATTTTATTCAGAAGCACGAAGAATTTTCGCTAGATGAAAATTGTGACCTTGTAAAAATTCCGCAACCTAAGCGAAAACACCAAATTTCGCTAGACCACCCCAAAAATTCATTGAACATTCCTTAGCGAAATAGCGATTTAAGCTACTCACAGGAATTTAGCTGGCAGCGAGAAATTTCGCTAATAGCGAAATTGGCCATCCTTAAGCAGGAAATTTCTGTTTTTACCAGCTAGGCGCTTGTGAGTTCGCTACCTAGCGAAATTCTTGAAGCTAGCGAGAATTTAATGCCTCGATATGTTTTGTAATTAATGCCATGAGCTCGAACTTGGTGTATTACTCTGTGTCCTTTAACTTAGCCAAGTTGATAGGTTTTTTTGTATTTTCATGTATTGAGGTGGCTTTATATAAGCCCCTCTTGTTTGTAACCCTAAGCACTTGATTTGGGGAGAGAAGATTTTTATGGATTTTCATTTTGTAAATAAAGTCTTGTATTTTATTTGGGTTTTGCTTTCCTCTCTTCTCTCTCCTCTTTTTCTCTCCACTTTCGGTACACTTGACACACTCTTGAGGATGACAACTCGAGATCTTGCTTCATACTGCTGAGAGGCTAGCTTAGTGGTGGGGCATATGCATGTTGTCCTCTTGTATTGACAAAGCTCACAGTGTGTATTTATGGCCCTTATCTTACTCAAAATAGGGTTGCATAACATTGGAATCATCATTAATTTGTGTCTCTCCATGCTTTGGGATCGGTCATATTCGAGTGAGAGAAAATCTGCGATTCTTTAAGATGGTCTTCTGAGCCTACGAGATATATTAAATGTTAGGGTTTAAATAGTAAAGGGGCCATAAGCGCATGTGCCTGTATTGTCAAATAGGAGTTGTTTCAAGGGTGGGATTTGCTAGTTAAACATAGATCGGGTTGTACCATGGACTATAGGTTGCATGTCATAAGCGAGGATAAAACTTAGGACACTTGTTTGCCACCCCAACTTGCAGAGTTAGTGACTGAATTCTTGAAGTTAACTTTTTTCACCTTTGCTTTCGGTTTACAATTATCGGTTCAAACCATTCCCATTGTTTTGAAACACAAATCCGAGAGTCGAATGAAGCCTTGCAGCCGTTGCACTTATCACGAATCATTTCGGATGAAAGCCCATCCAGTGTTAGACCACTAGACCATTTATAAGTAGCTTATTTCTGGCGATGGCGGAAACAGGTGTATATAAATTTTGTTGATTTTAGCTCAGCCTCACGTGGCCGATCCAAATGGCACGATTAGGGATGGTGTAAGCGCTAATGATGAGTTGAAGTGTACTTGTGATCAACATCACAGTGAAGGTAACTGCTTTACCTCTTTTTGTCACTCGATTACGTGGCGCTGGTTTCGACACTAGCCGGTAGCGCACATTTCAGGTTTTCATTCGATTAGTTTTAATTTTTGTTAGCTAACCTTAACCTTTGCAAGCTTTGTTAGTTCTTTTGTTGTCTCTATAATTTTGTAACGAGGTTTATGCGGTAGTGGGATAGAGACACATCGGGTAGGCTGCATGGGATAAGTACCTGGCTTGACCTGGCTAGTGAGAGTCGGTGTATGCGATACCATGGATCCCATGAACAAACGAGCCAACCGGGAACCCCATGGTCAAATGCATATAACCCATGGGATCCATCCGCCCTCCCAGAGTTAGTGCCCCGTCTTGTATCATTCCTCTGTGAAGTGTAGCAGGTGAGGCCTTCTATTTAATACCTCTACTCCCACGTATCATGGTATGGAAAATGAAAATCCATACTCATATTAGGGATTTTGAGGAGGTGCCTGCAGCTAAGGAAGGTATGATGGACTGTGGATTTCTTTGAAGCTAAAGGCATTTCCATTGACTGCAAGAACGAGGCGAGGTATGAAACCCCGACTCATTGAGGCTAGAACCATTAGAAATTGAGGTGAAGTGCATGCGAGGAATTCTGAAGAAGTTCTTCGATTGCTCACTTAAGACCAATAATTTGAAGGAATAAATTTATACCTTTAGCATTTCGGGATGGTGAGAGATTTTGCCGGTGTTGGGGAAGATTGAAGTATCGGTGCATATTCCCACACCATGGGTTTGATACATGGATGTTGGTGAACCATATGGTGGTATGTCTCACGCCATGATGGCTAGAGACTATATGTGAGAGACTTTCTAAGTAAGCACATCTTTGATGACCATGGATTTTTTAAATTACGTGGGTTTGAAACTTCTGGGGATTTGGGACAGGCACCCCTTACTGAGAAATGGATAGGATGGAAACCACCCAGTCAACCTAAGGGGTGGGATGTATGCCTTTGCCGGAAAAATAGAGATGAGAGCTAGGATTTCAACCCTAGCGAGGAAAGTGGAGGAGCTTGAAGAAAACGGCCCAAGAGGTGCATGCGTGGCGAAAATCACACGATGCAATCCTTGCGCGTTCCAATCCCTGTGCACCCGGTAGACCATGTCTATGGCCCTGGAGTGAAGGATTTGATGTCGGAATGCGAGCAACGTAGAATGATACAAGCCCTGACAATCCAATGCTCCATATGGTAATACCTCTGAATTCCAATTGGAGGAATCACCTAACCTTGCATGGAGACCCTGACCCCTTGTATGCCCCCGGGTGCCAAACCTCGGTTGGTTCCCCCTCGCGATCACAATGACCACGTCCCTCTTCTCCATTAGAACAAGCCACCAATAAATTTGAGTAAGGTGGTGGGCAGCTTTCATTTGAGGAACAAAAGGAATCAATGTGCAGCGCCTGAAATTAATCACGTAGAAAGTACATGAATAAGAATAGATGGGCTTGAGAGCAATGCGAACGAGAAAATTGATAACCTACGATATTCAATCACCCAGATCATGAAGTTGCTAGAGAATTAAAGAAAGGAGTTTCCCTCTCAAACACTTCAAATCGAGGAATTCATGAAGTGGGGTCATCCAACAATTCGGGAATGGATGAGGTTAGAGTACATAATTACCTTGAGAAATGGGGAAAGAGGTTGATCAACCTGGCATACTGGCTTGTTAGAGAATCCGGATGGAGAAAGTACAACTGAGCATATTCTCACAGAGGAGGATTGATAAATCTAGTATACCACCTCCATTTCCACAAGCACTTAGAGGAAAGAAGAGGCAACTCAATGGCAGGCATTCTTGAGGTTTTAAGGCAAGTGAAGAGTTAACATACCTTCTTTGGACCTAATCGAAACAAGTCCTAGCATAAAATTTTGAAGGATCTTTGCCTGATAAAGGGATTAGGCATTGAGAAGAAGGCATTTCTCATTGAACATATCAGTGCCATAATTCAAAGTAAATATCTGTCAAATACAAAGATCCTGGATCTCCCACAATTTCAGTCAATATTGGTGGGAATTTGCATAATAGACAAATCATTGGCTTGATTTAGGAGCAGTGTGAACCTAATAGAGTATTCGAGTACAATGACTAGGTTTAGGTAGACTTAAACCTACCAACATCACCTTATCATTGGTAGATAGATCGGTGAAGATCCCAAGGGGATAGTTGAGGATGTCCTTGTGAAATAGACAAATTCTACCCGGTGGGTTACATTAGGTCTTGACAGGCCAATTTCTAGTGAATACCAAATCATCTTGAGGAAGACCATTTACAGCCACGACCGATGATAATAAATTCTTGGAATGAGTCATGCAACTCATTTGGTAACATGACCTTGGAGTTAAACATCTTTCATATGAACAACCATGAAAATTTGTTAGAAGCGAAAATCAAATTTACGATGAGGAATTGTTTCCAATTGGTGAATGTGCGGGAAAACAAAGTGCCCGGAGGCCAGAGGTGATCGGTGGGAGATGAAGAAGATTTGGTCTTGCCATGACACCAGCTGCGGCAATTGTGATTCAGCGCCATTTACGAGGAACGAGTTCGATAATTGGCACTGACATGGAGCGACCCGGGCCTTGCATGGGTTGAGGAGATCATTCTCCTTGACCCCCTTGAGTAATTCGAAGGTGAAGGCGAGGTTCGGTGTTTTTAAAAAAAAAAAAAAAAATTAGGGTTAAAAATTGTTATTTTAGTTTTAAGTTAATTAATTTTGACAGTTTTAGTTAGTTTTGAAAATTTTTAACTTAGCCGGTTTTAATTCAGTAGCTTAGTTTGTATTTTATAGTCACAAGATATTAAATTTTAATTATAGTTTCGGTGGTAAGTTTATTATAATAAGTATTATTTCATAGTATATTATTAATTAATTTGCAATTTTTGGGATTTCGAGGAGAGCGATAGAGAGCCAAATTATTTGGACGTAATGAGACCCTTCGGTGCCTGAAGCAGTCTATATAAACGAGGGTGAGAGTTGGCTGAATATTTCATTATGGCCCCACCAGTGAAGCCACTCAGGCTACCTATTTCCTGCGTAGGCCACGCCCGCTGCCGAGTTGCGCGCTGAACCTTTTGTGACCTGACGGGCTGATCTCAGCGGCTCGTGTGGCGCCACGGCCCGAACAGGTGAGCCTCCGCCGCAGCGCCACGCCCATCCACGATGGTGCTTTGTCCCGGACTTGGCGGATCGCTGCGAGACCCGGTGAGCCTCCATTGTCGATTCGGGGCGTCGTACCTTTAGTTCGGCTTTTGGTGCCTTTGTCAGTGGTTGTCAGTTCATCGAGCCTTGTTTGGCTATCCGGGGCCCGGTTTATTTGCGGCGGTGAAGCCTTAGTTATCGAGTTACGCTTGAGTGAATTCAGTCACCTCACAGAGAGCACCAGTTGAGACATACGAGCCTCGGCTACATTTCGGTGGTCGGGCCTTTTTCCGATTACTTTATTTGATGTCGGTATGGTTCGTACTGGGGTGGGTCGCATTCGGCCTCGGGTGAGGTCGGCCACGCTGAGAGAGGGGCCCACAACTCGAGTCCAGTTCAGCCGCCGTCACGATCCGGCCGTCACGGAGGAGCCTGCAGGTTCGGCGTTATCGAACACGGATGGGACCTCGGGCCCCGTCACATGCCCGGAGGAGAGTTAGGAGGCCGGCCCCTTCAGCGGGCCCGCACATCGGGCCCGGGCGGAGTCATCATCTTCTGGCCTCCCCGGAATCCACTGATCGTATCAGCCCAGCCCAGAAATGACCGTCACCACAGTTGTCGCTGTATACAGTGAGGCGGTGATAAATAGGGGCCCCGTCAGAGGAGATGGGCTCCGCATGGGGTTTCATCGGGGTCATATTGCGACGTCCCACGTGGTGACCACAGATGCAGGAGTGCATGAGGTTGATGGGTATTCACTCCTGCCTTTCATGACTCCGGCGGTATTATTATCAGAGGTGGTGTTACGGTTCTCTACGCTCCGTAACATCGGGGAGAGGCGGTACACGGAGCCGGTTCGATGTCGATGATCGCCGATTATTACTCGAGCATCAGACATTTGGCGACTTTGGGCTGCGCGCTCACCGCCGCGCGGTGGGGAGGATACAAGGTGCTGGGCCGCTGCTCACGGGGAGATGGTCAGAGCAGCGGCCGAGGCCGCAGCCTGTGAGTGCGTATTCTGAGAGGCGACTCAGCCTCGGATCTTTGTGATTGACCACTGTTTAAAATGCGAGCCTATTCCCTACGCATCGTGTATGTGCGAGGAGGAGGGCTGTCCACAGGCGCTTTCTTGGGATCTCGGGGGGATTTTGGTTCAGCCCCTCTGAGCTGGTGATGGCCTCTCTGTTGCGGTCGGGAGAAGGTCCATGGAAGACCAGCACGAGCGAGAGAGTCTTCATTACTTATGTGGCTCACATGTTTACGTTCTCGAGCATCTAGGATTCCCAGGAGGAGCCCGGTACCAGAGATGAAGTGCGATGCCCCTTGGTCATGTCGGTAGGCGGGTGATGACTATGCAGTCTCTTTCCACATACGACCACGGGACCCGGGAGGAGGTCAGAGATTCGGGAGGCGGGGACCACCACACCGGATGATATGCACCTTTAAGCCTAGAAGTGCAGAGGACTCCGATTCGGATCGTTCACCTCCATCTCCTCCCTGGCCACATCAGCGGCTGCGGTACAGCCCGTCTGTCGACACCGTTCAGGAGTACACCCATGCCGGCTCGAGAGATAGGCGGTGTGATGGATGCTATCTGCTCCCACCTCACGCGACTACGGGGCTACTTTCAGGGATTAGGGTTGCAGTGAGTGCCATTCCATGTTGACTCGGATTATGACCCACAGGTCTTCCTCGTGATCTGCTTTCCCGGAGAGGAGCCCAGCCGCGATGTAGCTTCTTTGGATGTTTCTAAGCGGCAGCGGCGAGTTTGAGACCCACCACCGCCCACGCGGTGAGGTGGTTGGGTTTCTTTATGATTTTGTTTAGTTACTAGCTTTATCAATACTTTCACGATCTTGATTAGGATTTATGTATTAGCCATAGTAGGCGTGATGATATTTTGAAGTTAAAGCTTTGTATTCATGTATTAGCCATTTGGCTATAATAAAGCTTAATCGAGTTTATATATTCACCTGACTTTTGTACATATCATGTTTTGAGCCTGTACTAGGTGTAAATGTTTTTCTTTTCAATTGGACAATTGAATTGCTACATGTTGAAAAATTCAAGATACTTCATTATGCCTCTATGTTAGAACAAATTCTATACTTGAAGTAATTTTAGTCGCTTCTGATTCAGTATGCTCGACTTGAAATTTCTCCAATATACTAATTCACACACTACACTCGGATTATTTCGGTGGGGTACGTGGTTGTTAAACTCCTTTAAGCTTTGCACTTCAGTAGGCCTTAAGCATGTTGGCAGCCTAGAGGATAGGTTTGTGTTACCCGTACTTGAGACAGTGACATCTTTAGAAAAGAAAAGAAAAGAAAAGCGAAGAAAAAGAAAAGAAAAGAAGAAAAGACAAATAAAATTAAATTGAAGTTTGCCCCTTGAAACCAGGCACGGTCAGGGTTGTATGGCGAAAGCCTTTCAAACCTGATGCCACATGCATAGTGGTTGGGAGATCATCGATTTTGTGTTAGTTACATGGGTGGATAGGTAGAGTCCCAACTTGAATTGTATGTGTAATTTTCGAAGTCATTAGAGTCTAGGGTGAAGCTAGAGTTAGTGGTCGTAGATCCTTTTGACGATGCCCTAAACCTTAATTGGTTGGGAGTCATCGGTGGACCCAGATTACACGGACTTTAGTGAAATCGGATTTTAACGTACACCTACGATGTAGATGAATAAAGAAAGAAGAGTGTAACTAACCTATCTAGGTTGTTCAACTGACTTAAGGCCATGCTCGGTACTAGAGTTGGGGGAGAGAACAATTTGCAATTTATTGGCTTAATACGGTTACAAAAAGAACCATTAGACTTAGGTGCGAATTAAATGATCATGGAACCAATTTTGACCTGAAATGGTTCTTGTATGGTTTTGATTCTTTCATATCGGTTTTCAAAATTTGATTTCAATTTTTCAGTTTAAGGTATTGTTTATATGTATATAAACCCTTTTTGAATCACAACCTTTTTGAAAATCACCATATGCATCTCCTTTTTGTTCTGCATTGCTAAGGGACTAGCAACGTTTTGGTTGGGGTGTGATTGGTGCCCCGAAGTGCGGTGATATATAATAGATAGGTTTGAGTGCTTTGCGCATTAATCATGTCATTTATACCAATTGGAAGTGTTCAAGTTGTCTTATTAACACTTATCTGCCGTTAGAGTATTTTTGGAATTTGTTTTGTAGGCACACTTTGGGTTGATCTGTCCACAGATGATGAATCGAGAAGTTGGAATTCAAGTCTCGACCATCGACCCATTGAATCAATGGGAAAACCAAGGCAAAGTGAAGAAAATTGGATGCAGTTGAAGGCAGGATGAAAAGAAGTGAAGGATTAACAAAGCTGGAATTTTCGCTAAGCTTGCGAAAATTTCATAGATGCGAAAATTTGTGACCTTAGCGAAAATTTATGACTAGCGAAAACACCAAATTTCGCTAGACCACCCAAAATTCGCTAGACACTGTTCCTTAGCGAAAATAACTGATTTCGCTACTCACAAGAATTTCGCTAGCTTAGCGAAATTTCGCTAGCTAGCGAAATTGGCCATCCTTAGCGAAATTTCACATTTCATGAGCCTTGTGATTTCGCTACCTAGCGAGGATTCATGTCTAAGTTAATACCTAGTGGCGCGATATGTTTGTATTCAATGCCAAACCGACTCCAAACTTTGGTGTATTACTCTGTGTCCTTTAACTTAGCGAGTTGATGGTTTTTGTATTTTCTGGCATGTATTGAGGTGGCTTTATGTAAACCCCTCTTGTTTGTAACCACTAGCGGCAATTTGGGAGAAGATTTTTGTAAGGTTTTTCATTTTGTAAATAAAGTCTTGTATTTTTATTTAGGTTTGCTTTCCTCTCTTCTCTCATCTTTCTCTCTTTCTCGGCTGCAGGCACACCCTCTTGGGGATGATAACTCGAGATGTAGCCTAAGCCTCCCTTTCTTTGAAGAGGAAGGAAGCCAGCTTAATTAGTGGGGCATATGCATATTTGTCCTCTTGTATTAAAGCTACAGTGTGTATTTATGGCCCTTATCTTCTCAAAATAGGGTTGCATAACATTGAATGTCATTAATTTGGCAATCTCTCTCGTCTTTAGATCAGTGCGTATTCGGTGAGAATGCTGTGATTCTTTAGATGGTCTTCTGAGCCTCACGAGATGATATTAAATATTAGGGTTTTAAGCAGTGAGGGGCTGCGCATGTTACTGTATTGACTCAAATAGGAGTTGTTTCAAGGGTGAGGTTGCTAGTTAAACATAGATCAGGTTATGCCGTGGTATAGGTTGCATGTCATAGCGAGGATAGCTCAGGACACTTGTTTGCCACTAACTTGCGAGTTAGTGACTGAATTCTTGAAGTTAACTTTTTCACCTTTAACTTCGGTTTTTTTTTTTACAATTATCGATTTTCAAGCCATTCCTTTGTTTTTTGAAACACAAATCGAAGTCCAAATAGAAAGCCTTGCAACCGTTGCACTTATGCAAATCATTTTCTAGGATGAAACATCCACGAGTGTTCGATACTGAATCACTATCTTTGCGTGGCATTTCACGACTGATGAAAATGGAGACGGTGTATATAAATTTTGTTGATTTTGCTCTGGCCTCTTGTGTACGAATCAATGCTTGTGGATGGATTGAAGGTAAACCTTATCAATATTAGTTAGCTATGTGATGACAACTCGTTTGTTCAATTCAATAAAGGAAGTTGTTTAGTCACTAACAACTCAAACTCTTGTCTCATGGAAGGAAAAAGGTCATTGGACAACTGTTATTTGCTAACCTTTTCAAGAACTTGATGTGCCACCTTAATGAACAATTCAGATATTTGGCATAGAAGACTAGGTCACATAAGTCCTAAAAGCCTAAATGAGACTATAGCAGCGGACACCCTGAAAAAATGTGTGGCTCATGTCAAATAGGAAAGCAAGTCCGGATGCCTCACAAGGTGATATAACACATGACAACCACAAGGACCCTTGAACTTCTTCACATGGACCTCGTAGGGCCTATGCAGGTTGAAAGTCTTGGGGGGATAAGGTGAGCTCGACAATTTTTCTAGATATTCATGGATTACTTCCTCATGGAAAAATCAAACACCTTTGATGCGTTTGAAGCATTGTTTATAAGACTGATGCTTGAAAAAAAATCTCTATCATAAGAAGGATGTATGAATTAGGAGTGATCACGAGAGGGAGTTTGAGAACTCTCACTTTGACTGACTTATCACGATAAACATGGAATAAGGCATGAGTTCTCCTCCTGAACCCACCAGTGAGCGATGTAGTTGAAAGGAAGAACAAAACCTTTATAGAAATAATTACATTGTCATGCTAAAAAGCAAAAAGTTTCCGATTTATGAAATTTGAAGCACTAAACACAACATGTTACATTCTAAGCAGTATACCCTCCAGAGCCAGAACCTCCATGACGCCATATGAAATATGGGAGGCGAAAACCTAACTTTGGAGATCATTTTATGATTTTGGAAGCCGCATTTTGAGTTGAATGGCGAGAACACAAAGAGAAAATTTGATCCAAGAGTGATGAGGGTGTGTTCACCGAATACTCTCAAGCAATGGAGGAGTCTCTGGTGTTCGACAAACGCTTAGTATAGGGTGCTTGATGTTGTCGTTGATGATTAGGGAACCTGCAGGTCTAAGGTTAAATGAAAGCGAGACTGAAGGACCACTGTGTGCACTAGGAGATGATGCGAAATGACACAACACACAGGGTCGATCCAATCTTTAACATAGAAGATGCCTGCGCTGCTCACATTTGGAAGCATCCTCTCGATCGAGGACCTCACAATGAAACAGCTGCGGGGTCGATTGAAACTATCCCAAGCGAGTTGGAAGACCATTCCCTGATAGACATCATTGAAGATCGGTAGGGTTCGAACGAGAGGGCAAGCCTAAAGTAAATTACAGAGAAATGATGGGTGTAACATGTTACACCTCCTCCCCATTAACCAAAGCGTCGAGGAAGCCCTAAAGGCGATCTTGGTTGATTATAAACACGAGAAAGAGCCTTGATTCCTGAGAAATGAAATTATGGGACTGGTATGACCTCATGAATTGTCGACATTATAGGAACTAAATGGATCTTCAAGAATAAATTGGAAGAAAACAGGAATATCACTAGAAACAAGGCCTGATTAGTTGCCTAAGGATACACTCAGGTGGAGGGAATCGACTTCGATGAGACATTTGCCTATGTAGCTCGCCTAGAATCAACCCACCTTCTCATGGCATTTACTTGCACTCATTTCAAACACCCTCAGATGGATGTCAAGGTATACTTCTTAAATGGAGTTCTTATTAGGGTGTTTGTAGCCTGACCAAAAGGTTTTGAAAGATCCCTCACCCTAAGAGCGTTTGACAATCTTGTCAAGAAGGATGATTACTACCGAGGGCTAATATTACCTCTTCATAAATTGAAGCAATAATGACGTCATTGTGGCTCAAATTTATGTTGACAACATAGTGTTTGGTGCAACGTTGCACAAGATAGTGGAGCACTTCATGGAGCACATGAGCTCGAAATTTGAAATGAGACGAGTAGGCGAACTAACCTACTTTTGGGCGTGCGGGTTAAGCGAAATACGGGTAATGGAACCGTTTCCTGATGCAAATATCTGGAAGACTGTAGTAAAGTTTGGTTTAGAAAGCGCTATAAGCCGACGAACACCTATTTGGACTCATACGAAAATCTCTTGAGATGAAAACGGTAAGAACGTTGATCAAACACTGTGTAGAAGCATGATTGGCAGTTTACTCAATCTCACAGCAAGTAGACCGGACTTATGCTAAAATTTTGGAATCTGTACTCGATATCAGGCCTTCCCTAAGAAGAGTCATTTGATAGCCGTCAAGAAAATTATCAAGTATGTTAGTGGAACTACAGAATTTGGACTGTGGTACTCTCATGACTCTACTACTACCTTGATGGTACTGTGATGCCGAGTGGGCTAGCAACTCCGATGATCGAAAAAGTACCTTGGGTGGGTGTTTTTTTTCTTGTAAACAACTTGAGTCTGCGGTTTAGAAAAAAAGCGAAAAAGAGCACATCTCGTCTGATGAAACGAAATATATTCTTTGCTTAGGTAGCAAGCCCATTCACAACTTATCTAGATGAAAAGTATGCTATAAGATTATGTAGTCTTTGGATCTTTCTTTGCATCATCTAATGTGTCTTGTGTTAATGACAACATTTGTAAATAACATCTCGAGGAATTCTGTTGCCTCACTAAGCACATCGATATTCGGCCTTCACTTTATCAGTGGATTCTATAGAGATAGAGTGATTGAGCTCGAACATGTTCCCCGCGAACCTTGACTGTTGATATCTTCTCAAGTGCAGATGCCTCGTGGTTTGAAGCTCTCTCGCACTTCTCTTGGGTTGTGTAATCTGTAATGTAGAAGGCGTGACTTGAGGTATACTAACAAAAATAAAAATAAAAAAAATAAGCGAAGGAGTTTTGTCCCACCTGATGATCATTGTGGTCTCGTAGGCGATAGTTTATCTCGAAAACAAGGAGAAGGTGACATATTAATTATGTAACCATAATCTTGACGACAGGTTGGCATTTAATCTCGATTCAAATTCCTTTTTAAGTGCGACAACCTTCCTACTTTGTGTTTGGAAAGTCTCATAGTTTCTCTCTCTGGCGGGTGTAGCCACTAATTCTTTGAAGTCTTTATTACATCGACCATGGTTTCCACATGCTCTGACAAATATAGGTGAAAGAATTCATCCTGATACTCTATATCTACTCGAGGGGCCTCTCATGACCCCATCCTTGTTGAACCCACAATTGAAGGCCCCTCATTGTTGTCCCCTTGCCTCCATGCGGAGTGTGCCTTGGTGTTTTCAATGCCTCGGTAGGAATTTTGGTAGATTTGAAGGCATAACTAGGTCGAAAAAGGGGACCATCTCAGGTGAGGCTATTAGTCCTTCTCTCAGTCCCTTTCCGGTCAATTCCGCCGACCTTTGGATCTCGCATCCTCTTACGCCTCGCCCGGACTTCCGTAATGGGGACATCGATTGGCGCCGCGATGATGTTACTTTCCATTCGTTACTGTGCAACCTTAAGCATAAGCGAAGCTCGACTCGTGTCGAATTTGCCAGCGGCATCTCTGTGGCTCGGCTAGGTCGAAATTCCTCTATCATTCCTCATTCTCCTCCTCAGATGCATGAGGCAGGATTTTCTCTTATGGCTCGTTTGACCTCACGGGCGAAAACCCCTGGCTGTCATACCTTCACGGCTATCTGATGTCTCCTCGGTTTGCTTCTTGTTTCCACGATCCATTCGTTCGGCGACATCGCGACCCGGTGTGCACCTTCCGGTCGATTGCGATTATCACCGCCTCGACAAATGGCTCAGCGACTCTCGGTCATCGTGATTCCTACAGCCTTTTCACTCGCATGGGATCCTATGGTCTGCGATCATTCATCCTGAAGCACCATCAAACCAGGGATTTTTAACTCATGAGGCCATTGATTGGTAGGAGCCTTAGATTTGCCCGACCTGATGACTAAGGTGTTGCCTTGTTTGAAAGGCGGAAGTAGTGCTCGAATTCTACTCCAATTTGACATAGGGGATGGGCTACCCCACTTCCTATGACTTCTAGACGGTGTATGTTCGGGGTCACAGGTTTGCCTTCTTGCCAAGCATTATCAATTTGTACCTTGGTTGTCTCGACCCTGTTGAACACATCATCATTACGATCGAGAGGTTGTTTTGGTCATCACGAAAGGCACCTATTTCTTGGCGGTATGGGCAATGTTCAATCTTCGATTCGACCACGAAATAAGCCATCCTTATAAGATTGTCATATAAAACTAGCTTCTTGGCACTTAATCTTGGGCGACTAGTGTTTGATAATATTCTCGGACCACGTCGAATCTTTGGCCTTGAAAGTTGGCATTGGCTGTTGTCCTTTATCTTGAGTTCTCGGGATCAACGTGCCTCACTTTGCTCCTCTACAGATGTGTTCGGTGGTCCCAGGCGAGATTAGGCGAATCCCAGCATTAGGGTCTCACAGCGGGACGTGCCCTTTCAAGGAGGCGTGAGGTGATGCTTGTCCTCCGTGATGCCTCCCGATTCCTACCCCCGACACAGTGCCTCCTATTTGGCACTTTTTGGCTTGACTTCCGCTTTCCACATGAATAGCGGCCTTGGAGCTCCTCTGCTTGGTGAGCCATTGTGTAGGACCATGACTCTGTGGCTCCTGCCCACATATCTCCTGCGCTCTAACCGGGATCCTTGAGCTTTGTCTCTGTTGCGCCTGCCGGCCTTCATTTTAATGACGATCGGTAGCCTACTTATTCTCCAGTCCAGTGATTCATCTCGGCCTGCGGCGATGAGATCTTTGAACCTTTGGACTTCCATTCAGGAGCTAGAGCTCCCTCATTTAGCCTTCTTTGGCAAAGGGGAGAACGTGACGTACGATTTTGGTTTCTCGATGTAGTGACACTTTAGTTTTTTTGTATTTGACTTGACGCTGGTACTTTCTGCTCTGTCTGGATATTTGTTTCTTGGCACATTTTTCGATATAAATTGATTGCACGTGCCTGCGTCCCCAGAGCTTTGTTACAACTACGTCGGTGGAGTGGATGATTGTTTTCTTTATGGTTATGTTTTGGTTTACTAGCATAATCACCTTTCTTGTTGCCACATACTCTTAATTTTATTTTTTCCAAGGCATGCCAAAGGTGGAGATTGTTGGAGTATCATCTTTGGTGAAGCCTTATCAAAAATAAAATTCATGATCTTATTGTTGACGCAATATATGTTCAGAGAAAATCGTGTAACACGTCAGGCAGTTGCTTATGTCCCACACATTGAGAGAACCTGAAGGTGAACCTTACATAATTAGTTAGGCCTAGCTGCGTTGGAAAGATTCTCCGCAATCCCGAGCAAGATATTTAAATCGATTTATCACTAGCATATTGAGCAGAAGTGAAAGGTGTGTTCATATTAGAATCGACAAAAATCTCAACGATGGGAGATCTCATGCGTAGGAGCCCGATTGGAAAGAAAATATTATGCTCCGTGAATAAGGAAGGATGTCAACAATTGACGGTAAGCGTATTAGACGATTTTGGGGAAAATGTGGGTTTGTTCCCGAATAAAAGTTCTAATCTTTGTGTAAAAAAATAAAAGAGACCTTTGGATTATCATCGGTCGAACAAAGGAGGCTTAAGGAATCAACTGCGAGAAAGAGCAATTCGCTGGAGGCTACTCGTAGACCTTGATGGTGGTGAATGCGGCTTACTCTACTTGGATTGGAGTAATTGGGTGCTAATGAACCTAGATGCGTCACGAAATAAGGGCTTATTTCAATGTATTTTAATGGGATAGTTAGGAGGCAGGCGTGAGAAGGCGGGCCTTATCGCCAGAGTCCGTGTAACCTAATTGATATATGGTGAAACACCTTACATTTGGGCTTAGCCTTGCGAACGTAGGCAATTATCGAACCGCGTAACCAAACCCTGCCCCCTCCATGTGTGTAAACATAATCTTTCCTATCTTCTTACTTCGTACACAGTCTAACTCACATGCAATGCACATCATAAAGAGTTTCTTTGCTACACTTATAGCCAAATGTCTCCTTTAGTTAATACAAAGCTCTTGAATCCACAGTCGCAACAAGCGGTAATTAATTTTTCAGATTTTTTCATTAGTGGGTTCCTTGTTTTTCGTTTTTTATTTCTTATTGCTTATTCTTATGTGTTTGTTTTTTAATACGTGTCACATGTTTAAAATGAGAGGAGGTGGCACGATGATGTAAACTTATCTATTTTCTTCATTTTGCTTTTTGTGATTCATTTCATTCATCAGAAATAGAAGGAGATATTAGAATGGAATCCGGCTGGCCCAAAAGTGGATGAGAAAGGGTGGTCTCTCCAACTTCATTCTTATTTAACGAAGAAATTGTGATGTACAAATTGTGAGACAAGCTTCTTGGAGAAATCGAAAAGAGTGTAGCCTACCTTGGGATAAAGATAGAACAGAGCGCCTTCATATTGCATCTTTTCACCATCATACGGACATAATAAAGGAGCTCTTATCATCTTTTAGATTGTTGTGAAGCGGTCGATAATAATGAAGCCTTATAATGTTTTCACTTTTCCAGTGAAAAGGAGATATGATTATAAATCTAGTAATTACTTTAGTATTTCTGGTTAGAGCGAGAACTTATAAATGAAAGATGCTAGGATTTGCCTCTCCCACCTGTATCACCCAGATCTCGGATTGTCGGTTCTTATTTCAGTGGAGAGTGGATTATCAGTGTGCAAGCCGAATTCTTGACGTCGCGACATAATTTCTGGCTAAGGGGACATTTCAGGAATAGGTAAGAGTCTCACATTACTAAATAATGTCATTTTGAGATCGTATCCCCTTATATTAATAGATATATATATATATATATATATATATATATATATATATATATATATATATATATATATATATATATATATATATATATATATATATTTTATATATAAATTTTATTTTATTTTTATTTTTTGATAGTTAAAGATTTTTTGGCTTTGTTTGAAATCTGAAAAATACTAGGGAAAGAAAATAAAATACTAAAAAAATGATTTTCTTATGTTTCGTTTTATGGTGGAAAATATAAAAGAAAATCAAATTAATCAAAAATTCAACAAAATTTCATATTTTAAATTTCTTAATTCGTATATAATAGAGAGAAATAGATACATTGAGATTGAATAAATATATAAAATTAATTTATTAAGTTTAAACTTTTTTTTTTCTCAAAAATTTCTTTCCTTCAACTTTTTCTCTTTATTTTCTTTTTGTTTTTTTCTTAGTACTTTCGGGTTCCAAACGGAGCCTATATTTCCTTTTTTTTTCCTTACCCACTCTAACTCGAAACCTCCCACCTCAACCCTTTACCACTTTGAGCCAGGCCTTAGAGTCCATAATTTTTATTCTTTTGTTTTTTTAATAAGATGAGTAGCAATAAGAACTAAGTAGTGTGGAAAAGAAGCAGCATGTGTGGAAAACTACCCAAAGTCTCCTAAAGACTTTTGTTTGCACCTAAATTGAAAATTTGGCTTGATCTAGTAATGGGTTAGGCCTGAGCCCAAACCCATGAATAAAAGTTCAAAAGGAAGGGGCCTAGATCCATTCATACAAGCCCATAGAAGAAGTTTAGAGGTATTTCTGAAATTTTAAAAAATTTTGGAAATCAAATGATGCTTTAGAGGTGGAAAGTGGGCGATTATGTCACGATGTTTGTTAACTCGTTATAAGTTTGTTTGACATGTTTGACGAATCATAGAGTATCTTTCCAAGAATAATATGGCAAGTGATCAAAATGTAAACAATCATGGAAATAATTAAAGCATCACGAGATAATTGTTTCGTGGATCGATCGATCAATCTAACGTCAGCGGTATGCCCAAATCTGAGATTCCAACGTACCATCGGGTTACACTTGGACTTGTATGAACAAGGTCTCCCCCTTGCTTCAATGCCTTCCTTTACCTAATTACTCATAGTGAAACTCAGAATGAGCCCCTTCATTCTCCCTGTAACAACATCTAGACACACTACTCATCTTCCTCATATCGTCAACAACTAGATATCATCATTCTTCACTCATGAATCAAACTGTGCAACACCTGCTACTAACTCAAGGTTTTCTTCTCTTGCTTTCTCTCTCCCCCTCTATATTTTCTTGTGTTTTTCTATTTGCAACTGAACATCTTTTGGTCCCATATTTATCTTGATGCTTCATTATCTACTTCATTATCTCTTTGGATAATAAACACTATCTTTACCTTATCCAAACATTGTCTTCTTAATCATCACAACAACTAGGGTTGATTTTGCAGACTTATAACCCATGCTTATGGTCATTTACACAATTGGAAGAGACTTACCTTTGGTATGAAGCATGTTCCTCCTTGATCACCCTTGACTTAGTGCCTTAGATCCACATTCTTCCCAAGAGATGAGTTTACTCACTCATTTTAGGGTTTCAAAACTCCATGGAATGAAGAGAACTTGTGGACATACATAATTAAAGGAAAAGGAAAATTTTACTAAAAGGTTGAAAAACGTGATAGAATCTAACCATGTTCATCTCTCCTTGATCCATCCTCTCTATTTATACAAGCATTAAAACACGTCTTAAGGGCTTTTAGGTCATGTTACAATGTTTCCATAACCTTTACAAGTCTTAAAATAGCCCAATAACGGAAATAAATCAAGAAAATATCGAAGATGGGACAAAATTGTGTGTTTTCGCACTCACTTTAAGTGAGTGAAATTCTTTCATGTTTTGGCAGATTTCCAGCTTTGGTAGGTTTCTAAATTTTGCATTTTCTAGATTTGATAGCAACATGCTTCTTTTGACTTCCCACTTCATTTAATCTTGCACCCCAGGCTCTAATCATGTGAATTGTTCCCAAAACTCCAAAACATGGCCTAGGGTCCCAAGAATACCTCATTGCTCATCCTCATGCCTCTAATGAGCTAAAAAAGTACCTAAAAATGTCCTGCAAAGCACCAAAACACAAAGAAAACATTAGTAGCAAGGATTATGGGCTTGCAAAGTTGGTTAAATAAGTCTAATTAATTATCACTTAAAAGGATATAAAACAAGTGAGTTAATGATTAAAAATGTCCTTTTTGAGTAGTAATCACACCTGACCGGCTATTAAAGTCCCTTACCCGATGGAATAAGAGAGAAAATAAGGGAGCGATAAAAAGATGTGAACTAAGCACATAATTGAAAGAAAATCCAAAGATGTGAACTAAAAGTGAACCAAAGTAAACCAAACGAACTTCGAGCAAAAGCAAAAATAGAGTTTGTGAAGGTGCTACAAGCTATCAAGGCAGTGAGGAAGGTGTCAACTGACTTCATTGGGATCGTATTTATTATCTCTAATGGATAAAGGTCTCAAATGTCTACGTTGAATAAGGTATCAAATATGCGCTGATTCCTCGTAGTCTTTCAGTGGGCCGTGGTGTTAATGTAATTGGCTCTCGAGCATAAACGAAGGACGAAGTCTCCCCTAGCTAAACTCAACTCACCTCGTGGAATAAATGATGAACCAAAGTAGGTTGGGACACACCTTTGCTAACATAGACTGCAGTGGGACCTGATGGAGTATCAAAGGAGGGTCAATATAGCGGAAGTCCACTCCCACAGGAGGAGGTAGCCTTTTTTAACTCCCCACAGTGGTCAAGAGCATTAAACATCAAGGTCCTCTGGACTTTACTCAAACATTCGCAATGGGAAACCTAAGTCTAAGTCATCTACATGTGAAATCAACCACACTTTTTATCCCGTGCAACAGTAGTGATCGATGACTCCCGGCCGGTTGAGGCAAGGCATTGGGCTTTAAAAAGGCCCCTCGGATTGTGCTTGGGATTCCAAGTGGTGCAACTCACCTATCGACAATTCTTTTTGTTTTTTTCTCATATTTCTTTGTTTTTCATGTTTTTCTAAGCAAGTGGGGCACATTGGCCTCTCTTTTGAAGGTGTCCTAACACTATAAGAGTCATATATATAGGTCGCGAGGATGAGCACTTTGAAGGCAGTGTTGGTACCTATACATATGGAAGGGATCTAATGTGCTCAGTAGCCTTCTTGAAGTTCAGTGGGAAATAACTAAGTGAAAAACATGGGAGCTTCCATAATCAAGCACACAACCCTGAGATCCTTAAATCGAGATGAAATAAATACATAAGTATCTGACTTTGCCTCTTAATCTCTAGTCGAGTGAGATAAATGAAGTATCGAAACCCATTAACTCCAACACCTGATCATGCGAAAGGAAGAAAAACAGCAGACCCAATCATGCAAATTTTGAAAAAATTCACGTCAAAATACTTATCCATCAAAAGAAATATATCTCAAGATAAAGAACATGTCCATCCCCCACCCCTCCCCAAAGTAAACATAGTAAACATTGTCCCAATGTTTGAAGTCTTAGAAACAACGGACGAATGTATTTACCTCGAAAAGATGAATGCGAAGGGTGCTCGGTAGGACCTTTCAAAAAGCTTGAATATCTTCTCGATTTTTTGATCGATAAAAGCAAATTTATATAGAAAACAAAGAACCCCAGTGTACCACTGGGCGTGAACAAAAGGGAACGAAAGCACAAATAGCTTAAGCAGAACACGAAAAACTAACTTCTCCTAACCATGTAAGAAATCTAGAGACAGAATGTGTATTATCGACACTATACAAGTTAGTCGAGCCACAAATTGGATACAAAATTAGCTTTAATTCTTTGGGTGGAGGGACCTCGTTCTCGAAGCACGGCCTATTTCTTCTTGTGTGATTCGAGAACATGCAAGCGGGCATCTAACTTGATTTTTGTGACACACCCACAACGGCTCCTTGCGAGAGCTAGAAGTGTGTGAAGGACCGGTGCGGGAAGACCTGACTAATCCAGGCAATAGACAAATAAAGATCCCACAACATTTGCGATTTCTGATGGAATCGAGAAGATGGTCTGGTCTCCTCTTCCTCTTCGCATAAAACATCTGTTTGCGAATGTCGAACCACGACATTTAAGTTGGTGAAAGTGAGCCTTTTGATGCTTCCTGACAAAGACTCAATTTTGGGGAACAAATGGATTCAAACGAGACGGTGAGGAAGTGAGCGGGAGGCCGTCGAAATCTTTATATATTCGGTGGCCAGAAGCCTTTATCACTTGACATTCTTAGAAAAAGCTTGTCCTCTTGGGTGGGGCGAAATTTTGATCATGAAGAGTGAAGGAATCTTGACATCTCTTGACTCCGTCGTTAGAGATCTTAGGAAAGTTGGAACTGACACAGCCCCTCTCTTCTGTCCCCGGATCTCCATGACCTTGGCCTCTTTGTTTGTAGCTAAATTAAAAAGAGTGGAAATGATTATCTGGGCCTCAGCCGCAGCCTCACTCAGGAAGTTGATCCTCCTTCCATTCTCAAGAAGCGAGACCGCGTTACGGAAAACAAGCTATTCTTTTGATTTCCTTCCATAGGCCCCAGTCCATAGCCGCCTCACAGGTCATGAGTATGCCCGGCCCCGATGGACTCACGAATTTCTGACAAATAGCCTTTCTCGAGCACATTTTGTCGTTGTGACCTCGACTCCATTTGAAAAGCGGGGCCTTATTCAACTTGGAGAAGCTTTTAAGCAATGCGCCTTTTGTTCTTTAAGGCCTGCAGTGTCTCACGAAGGAATTTTCTTTCGAGGGCTCCCTCGGAGGAGCGCCTTTGAATCCTTTCCTGGTCGACACCCACTTCCGGAGGCATCGAAAAAGAAGGTAATATATGGAGACTAGACGAGTACTACGAATAAGCATTGATCCTGCTGGCCCTTAGAAATATCTTGAGTCTTCAGCGACCCGGCCTCTTTCGGGTATCTCTCTTGATCGAGTCCTAGACCCCCAGAGCCTTGTGCTTGGCTCTGAGGAGACCAGTAGGACGTAGGAAGGAACGATTTTGCGGCCCAACTCTGATGCGACTCCACGGATTAGTCACAATTTGGTGGAATAATTTCGCTTTTGACTAAGTTAATTTTCAAACCCGACATAGCTCTGAACCACATCAAAATCTAGCTTAAAAACTTGAGCTGATCGACGTCAGTTTCGCAAAAGATGAGCGTGTCATCGGCATAGGGAAGATGGGAAATAGACAAGTCCTCCCCTCTCCCGTTTGCAACCCTGTTGCCAGAGAGATAGTTACCATCAACCGCCCGATTTATCAGACAACTGAGAGCTTCCATACCGATAACAAAGAGATAGGGGGAGAGAGGATCACCCTGTCTCAGACCCCTGGAACTTGGAAAGAAACCAGCAGGAGAGCCGTTTATGAGGACCGAGAAAGACAACGTAAGGATGCACCGTTTCATCTAAGCTTTCGACCATAGGGCTGTGAATCCCATCACACTTGAGACTGGGTAAAAACTCGGCCAAATACTATCATAGCTTTTTCAATATCAATTTTGACGATCCACAATTTTCCTTCTCGGTGAAGAATCCACTAGCTACCGTTGTGATCAAAGCGGCGTCGAAAATCGGCGATCCTCGGCGAAAAGCATTTGGGACTTAAAAGCTCACTTTGTCCATGACCCACTCTTGATCTATTAGCGAAAACTTTGGACCAAAATCTTGTAAAGGCCTCCCCACACAGGCTAAATCGGTCTAAATCTTTGAAATCTTCCACGGTCTTGTTTCTTGGGGATCGCAACGAAAAGTCGCATTTAGGTTTTGACAAATCTAGCATGCTCATGACTCCTTGAAAAACCAATAACCTCATTTTCCATGAAGTCAGAGTGAAGGACCAAAAGGCTAAAGGGAATCAGTCGGGGCACAGGCCTTATCACTATTAAGACCAGAAATAGCTGTCCAGATTTCGTTCTCAGAGAAGGTTTCCTCCAGGCTAGCCGCCTCCTCCAACCCAATCCTATTGAGAGCTAAATCAGGAAGGGATGGGCTCCACCCACCTGAGGCCGAAAGCAATTTTTGGAAAGCGTCTATCAGCCCTTCCTTGATGTCAACCTCCTTATCTAACTTTCTATCTTTAATGAAAATGCTATTTAGGCAGTTTCTGCGCCTGTGGGCATTAGCCATCCTATGAAAAAAACCAGTATTCCTGTCCCTTTCCTTTAGCGAGTCTCTCGATTTACGTAGCGGGAGATCTCTTCTATAAGAACTGACTTTTGAAATAAGTTCTGGCTTTGACACGTTCCTCAGCTTCCTCGAGGACCAAACCCCTTTCCTTCTCACGATCGTCCCAAAAGGATACCCTACATAAGGCGTCCTCCTTATTAGTCTCGACTTTCCCAAAACATCTCTGTTCCAAGCCTTCCAAATACCTTTCGAGGCCTTTAATTTAGTAGAGGATGAGAATTGAAGGACGTAGAAATGGGATTTTGCCACCACCCTTTCAGGATGTCTTTGAATCCCTCATGCTTTAACCACATCGATTCGAAGCGGAGGAGATGGCCTAGTTCTTACCGCCGTATCGATAGAATGAGAAAATGGTGCAGAATTGGCACGGGGAGACATCTCTGGTCTGTATTCTTGATGGCTCTGATGTGATGACTAAAAATCTGCTCCAAAGGCAGAGACATTGAGCTGCAGATTAAGACCACCTCTCAGTGAGGCCCTCCTTGGAGAGGGAGGTCTCTCAAGTCCAGATCATCTAGGATGTCGGAAAACCTTCTCATGGAGTCGGAGAGCCTGCCACCTCTAGATCTTTCATTGGGGAAGAGAATCTCATTGAAATCGCCTGTATAGCGCCAGCACCATCAAGGCCTTTGGTCGAACCAAACTCTTCCAGGGAAAAGTTCTCTGAATCAATTCTCCAGCCCAAGACCATACACCCCGGTGAAAGCCACGTTAGGCCGGAGTCTTCGGGCATTCTATGACACGAGAAATAGAAAAACTACCAACCACGGAATCCACTAAGCGTTATTTATTATCCCACAGAAGCAAGAAGGATGCCCCACGGATCCCTTGGCGTTCGCGCTCATTAAGCAATGACCGCCCTCGGACTACCGCGAATCGATCGTCATCTCTTGGACCTTTGTTTCTTGTAAACAAACTAGGTCCGCCCTGTAGCTTCTGAGAAAGTTCTTGATCACCTTTCTTTTATCAGGGGCATTCACACCTCTAACGTTCCAAGAAAGAATTTTAAACTTCATTTGCTTTTACTTGATGGTTCCCACATCCCTTCCCTCTTTGTTAATCTTATTCTCATTATAGTTTATGGTGCTCCTCAGTCTTCTTAACTCCCGCTCACTTTTTGAAACTGTCAGAATTCCTTTTTCCTTGCCCATTTTTTGGGAAGCCACTAAATTTCTCAATAAATCTACACATCTCCTTTTCAAACCCCTTAGTAGGGAATCCTAGGAAATCAAGCAAATTTTGCCAAGCAAAGCTTGCTTTCCCACTCGTAATTCCAGCCTCTGACGATTCGAATTGCTCCTCCTTCATGGCACTTCGCTAATCTCCCTACGTCAATTGTCGCACCCGGGCACTCTAAGCCCCATTCCCTACCATTAGCCGCCACCACCCTAAGTGGTACCAGAACCTTATCCGGTAATGAACCCCTGGCCTCGAAACCCTCAAAGCAGAGGATCTAATTAAAAACTGAGAAGGAATAGGGTAGACCGAAAGTAATGGGATTGTCTCCTGCACCGTTTAAGTGGCTGTGACCGCCTTCCGACTGCAACCTCACCGAGCCTGCCTTCTTTCCCATAATGTAAGGCAATCCCTCCCCGTCCCGTGATTCGAGAGCCGGGGCTAAGGGTCCTAAGCTATCCTGGGGTCTCAAAGGACTTGAAAGCAGCCCTCGTCTCGTGCTCTTCCAAAACCGCATCCCGGGCCTCAAGGTGTGGGCCTACAGTGACCAAATTGCTGATAAGAGGCCGATTAGTGGAGTCAGGGCATAGGGCCGCTCGATAATCCAGGCCCAAACCCGGAGGCCTACCAATGGGCTGGCCTAACTCCCTGCTTGAATCCATATCAAGACCCGATCCCCGAACCGCCCTGAGGATTTTACCCGAGCCGGATTGCTTCTCCTCTTGGGACTCAAAAAGATAATGGCGCTCACTGCCCAAGGAGACAGACCGGGTCCCATCAGCATTCCCCATCCCATTGCCCTTTGATCTCACGCTCCTCCCAAAGGCGTGTGTCGCCTCCCCGCCCTCGAACCCCAGCCCACTGATATCATCTCTGAAAATCTGGGCGAGCTGTTAGTCTTCCCCCCCGCCTGGATGTGATCCCTGAGGTCGAAAATTCTGCCTGGCGAGTCTACCGCAACAGAATAAAAGCCGCCTTTTACAGAGGCATTGTCCAGGTCTACAACTCGAAGGGGGGCTTTTTCCTGGGAGCCACTCTGGGGACTCCATCCCTTTCGACGCACGCACATCTTCCCCGTCGGCTTTGCTTCCTTCTGTATCCTTAAGGGAGCAACTATCCTCTCTGCTCAAAGCCCGCTTTTATGTTGTTGCCCTCGTTGCATCCTTCTTGGCTCTCAGGTCAGTCGCCCTTAGAGCCCCTTCTTCGAACGCAGAGACTAAGGCTTCCCGAGGTACTCCAAGGCAAAGTTTAAATGGTTCGCTATATACCATTTTTTTTTCCGATCCTCCCCTTACACTCTACCCTTGGAGTATTTTGAGAGTTCCTCCAGGCTCCGACGCTTGCCCTAGAGGCTTAATGACATAGGGCCCACCTTAAACCCTCGTCCTGCCAAGACTCAATATAACACCCTCGCGAGAGGCCTAATTATTTCCTTAAAAGGTCCCCAAAAGGGTATTTTCGCTCTCTTTCTCCCCTAATCTTCAAGACATTTGAAATTCAACTTTCTTGGTCCCCACTTTGAATCCGCCTCCCACGCGTCCCGACCACATGCCACCGCTTTGCTACATCACAGCTTCCTGTGATAAGACCTGGCTACTCCACTCACCATGCTTGTCTCGAGAAGTGAGGCACTTTACTGCCCCAGTGTGCCTCACGCGCCCTTAGCGCGGCCTCCTGGGCCGCCTTCCGCCGGAGCCGCCTCTGACCTCCAAAGGCCCTACTACCGAGGAAATACCTCCCACACCGTCTGGCTGATCTCCCAATCACATATTTGTAGCTCAGAACTTCTAAATTCTCGCGAGTAGATTAACCGAAGCAAAGACGCTATCGCTCGCTTTGGACCAACGAACAAGAAGTTTTAAAGTCGCTTAGTTGTTTCTTCATCCGTATAAACGAAGCCTCCACAGCCTATCCCCCACTTTTTTTTTCATAATTCTCCAAATTAATAAATGCAAGGAGACCCACCACCTTATCCGTGCTTCATTTCTCGTCTCTTATTCCTTTGCAACCTGAAGACGAGGTCCACCATTCCAGCTGCATCACTCCGCCCCTAAAGATCCTACTACCATTCTCCATAACCCAGATAGCCTCTTCCGACGAGTCAAAACCCATGAAGAAAAGGTTTTGGTTTAGAGGGTGAATGACAATTCCAAACCCTCGTCTGCTTCCACCTCGCCGGCCGACCGAACTGCCACGTCGCGCCTTCCAGCTTCCCACTACACCGTATTTTAGCAACCCTAGGTTCCCTTTTGGAATGCACTCGCTTATGTCCAACCATATTGTCTCCTGCCTTCTTCTTCCAGGACTCATTATTTCCATAGATGTATTGTCTGGGATTAGTCCTCCCTTTTGTCTCTCCACCTTGCCAAAGGAATATGTCTTTGCTAATTTACTTCTTTCTCCTTTGTCCTCTCTATATCCCGTAGCTTGTAGGGCTTCTTTTAACAGAGTCCATCCGTTTATCGTGCCATCGCTTTCTGGGTGGAAAAGTAGCCTATGTCTTTTTTCCGTCCAGACTGCGGATCGAAAGGTGAGAAGAAAACACCTATGAACATTTTTCCTCATCTCTAGGCTGTATCTCCTACCATTCTCTCTCCATCCCCATCCTTCAAAATTCTTGTCTGCTTCCATTCTCAACGATACCACGCTCTTAAGTAAAGTTCTTGCCCCTTGTTCGCCAAAGCGTATCCACGATATCCTTCCCCATCGCCTTTTTGTTATGAGCACCTTAGCCTTGCTGCCAACCCCCACCTCCTCAATCTCGAAAGATTTGGAGTCGACTGAGAACCATCTCCGCCTCCTCAAACTCCAAGACATCTAAGATATGAGCTCAACCGTATCCACGACATATTTCTCAAAATTACCTACGTCTTGTAAAAAAAGGGAAACAAAAAGGAAAGACCAACCCACGATCAAAGAGAAAAAGGAAATAATAGAAACTAAAAGGTAAGAAAGGAAATTAAAAAAAAAAAAAATTGGGGTAGCTAGAGGCTAAGCCCTAAGTGACAAAACCGCTCATACTCAAGGTAGGAAAAAAATGGTGGGCTCCTCATAATCGAAGTTAAGGAGGCAACTCTCTCTAACAACTTCTTTGAAGCTCATATGATCCTCCCCCAGCTCCTTTACTATTAGGTCAATCAAGTAAACACCACCTAGATCACCCCCCTCATAATAATTGTTTGGTTTGCATATCAAGGGGTTGATCCCCTTTTAGTCAGAAGTATTCCACTCAATACCCTCTCTATGCTTCCTTAGAACATCTAGTAACTTCCCACCTTGCTGCTCAAATAGAGAGAAAGATATCACTATTAGCTATGTCTCATCATCTCTAAGGATTGAATATCTTAGCTCACTCAACAAAGGCTTCAAAGTCGCCTTAGGAGGGTCATTCGGCTTCTCTAAGGGTGGATCATCATCAGTCATAAGTGGCAGAAGCTTTTCTACTCCACACGGATGTATATGTACAACTGATTCCTCAATGTAAGGAGCATCATCATCATGAATACCATCAAAGTGACTCATGAGTGTATCTTGTATAGCTCCATCATAATGCTTATCTATAAAGTTTCTAAATTATGCTCACTTCTTCGCTCCTCATCTTCAAGTCTCATTGATTTCATTTTCTAATTCCTCAGTTTCTACCTTGCCTCATCATCACAAGCCGTTCCATTTTAATTTTTCGAATTTGTCAACATCTTCTTCTCATGCAAATGTAGGGGGAGTTTATCTGGCCCTTAGCTAGTTAGGTGTTCGTGCTCTGATATGAAAATTAATAATCCTAATTACTCCTAGCTATGATGCCTTGCTATCAGAGCTATAGTGGTTTTTTTGTGGTCGTCTACGTGGATGAATACTCTTCGTCTAGTGCCCAAAATTAGTCAAAGAATTATTGAAAATTAAAAGAATCTTTTAAGATTAAGTAGATTGAAAGAGGAATAAAATATGAAATTACCAACGGATGAAGGCCTTGAGGAGTCTTGCTTCACTAACTCATGTAGTCTCGAAAGTGATTAAATGGATAGTAAGTGCTCGATCACTTGAAGAAAAGAATCACCAGTTGAAATTCGCCTCAACCGCCTGCATCCCGATCGTGACGGCTCCTGAGTCCAACCTCCAAGTATGGTAATTAGTTGTGCCATGCACCTCCAACCCTAGGTTCATTCCTAATGCTTTTAGACAGTTGGAAAGAGATCTATTCATCTACATCGAATGGAAGTATGGTGGCTAACAATCCAATGCGCTTACTAGGCATGCCAAGTTCCAATCAAACTAAGTGGCTAGGGGAGACTCATAAAAAACACCTAGGTCCAACCAACTGTCCGTGTTTCAGTTTGATAATTCCCACCCATCGGGGAGTTATTTTACACCATAATAGTCATACCTTTCGCTCAAGCTCATTTCTTCCTTGATCAAATTTTTGACTCCATGTCTTAATTCACATTATCCCCAAGAGATGAGTTTACTCACTCATTTAGGTTCAAAGATGCCATTGAAAAAGGAATACTCATGCATACATAAAAGAAAAAAGAAATTTTACTGGAAAGATTGAAAGGGAAGATATAAACTTCAAGAGAAGTGATAAGATGTGCGATATTTTTTATCACATCCCCTCCTCTATATACACAAAATCACGTTCCTATGACCTTTAAAGGCAAGTTTTGAGGTTTCCATAACCTTTACAATCCATTAGGAGTTCCAAAATGGAAAGAAATAAGAAAAGGGCTAAATCAAGGCAAAAATTAGACATTTGCTCTCACTTTGAGGGTGAGAGCGAAATTTCACTCTCACTTTGTGGTGAGAGTGAAATACCAAAAATAACAAGTTTCCAATTTTGGCAGGTTTTCTAATTTTGACTTCCCACTTCATTTAATCATGCTTTTAAGCCTCTAATCCCTTCAAATTGATTCCCAAAGCTTCAATATAGGCCTAGGACTAAGAATGCCTTATTGCTTCACTCCATGTGATCGCAAAGAGTTTCTAATAACATGCATTAGGTCGATCTTAATTATGGAAAATTCAAATTTAGAACTGTGAAACCTCGGAGACACGAATATGTTTCTAAATCCAAGTAGTTGAGTCTTGTTACTATTTTGTTGCAGATGACTTTATTTTCAGTCTCCAAGTCAAAGTAGTGGTTACTATTTAATTTAGAAAGTTTATTTCTATGATCAGTAGGGTTCTTTATTCTTTTTAGGAGTTGCTTTATTTAAATTAGAAAGTCTTTGTTTTCCAAGTCAAAGTAGGAGTTTTTTTTTATTGGATTTAGAAAGTATGTGGCCTATATATACCCCCCCTAATGTAGTCTTTTGACAATCAATTTAAGTTTAATAATATTTTAAAATTTCTCTTTTTAAGAGTTCTCTCTTGTTCTCTTATCTCTTGGGTGGATTCTCTTGAGTGGCGAGTTCGTTACTTCTTATCCCTAGGTGGATTCCTTGAGTGGCGAAGTATATATCTTGTTCTCTAATCTCTTAGGTGGATTCCATTGATAAGTGGCGAGTTCATGGCTTCTTATCTTTTGGTAGATTTCTTGATTGGCAGTAAATACCTATCATACATGCATACACTAATTTGATCATCTTCTCTTTCACCTTTCCATAACCAAATTTTCAACCTCCACTTAAAACTTTCCAAATCTTATTCCATAATTATAAAACATTTCCATATACTTTGTTTCACCCTAGAAACCATAAACCATCATCCCTAACCTTATATAAACTGCAATTAGGTACTGGTCTAACTGCCATAGAAAACCGAAAAGCAGAAGCGCTCAAAACAAGGTTTTTTTTTTGCATCAAATAAAACCCAAAACTTTCCAAACCTAAAATCCTTCATTCTAAATCTTAATTCCATCATAACTAAACCTCAAATAAGCTCTATAACCTTTGGAACTAGTCCTTTTACATCCTATACCCCTAAACTACCCAAGCCCATCTCTAACTTACCTATACCTTTAGATCATCCATCACGGTCCCGTCCTTGCATCACCATGCTCCTAGAGTCGAAAAAACACACCTAAAAGGCTTCCAAATGGCTGCAAACTACATGAAAACATTAGTAACAACAGTTTGTATTATGACTCAATGTGACTAAGTAAGCATAATTACCACCCAAAAGGACCAGTGTGAATTAAGTGTCGAAAATATCACTTTTGAGTAGTATCCACCCCAACTAGCTTATTGCTAGTCCCTTAGCAATGGAATAAGTGAAATAGAGAGATTACAAATCAAAACAATGGAAAACAACTAAAACTTAATGAAAACAAAACTAAAACAAAGCTTAAATCTTGGTTCACATCATGTGATTTGTTCTAAACCATTGACCTTTACGAAGCTTAATTTTCTCTGCTTCCTACACTGGTTTGGTTGACTCTTCCAAAACCTTAAATCTTCAATGTTGTACAAGTCTAATAAATATAAAAAGTTCTAAGCCAAGATGGGCTGACAAAAATTAAATTGTTAGCGGATTCTCTTTTCTTGACCTTTCCATTGTTTATCTAAGGGAAAATATGAAGGAAATTAAATATTTTATTATTAATGTTTGTTAGGGGTGGGACCAAAGTCTCACATGAGTTAGATATAGGAGGGTTATGAGTTAATAATTATGGACAATATCTCCATTAGTATGAGATGTTTTGGCGGAAATTTGAAAAAACAAAACCATGAGAGGCTAAGGCTTTAAAGTAGACAATATATATCATACTAGTGTGGAGGCGCAGGTCCATAAGGTTCCTACAAGTAGTGTTAATTAGAGCAGTTAAGACTTAGCCACATGAGTGAAATCCTCAAATGCTAAACAAAGATGATGGTGAGCTCGAATCCATGGATTTGTATTACATTAGTAGAGCGAGTGTGCTAGATAAGAGTTGTTGCATGTAAGACATGTGCTTGAAAGCAACAGAAGCTAAAAGAAGAATGAATGATTGTTTGATGGGAGGCTCATTGGTCCTTTGTTTGGGGTGAGGATTGTTAGGGGTGTGACCAAAGTCCCACATGGGTTAAAGATAGGGGGTGCAGATGGTGAAAATTTCCCATACCCGAGTAACTTGCCTTCCTCGACCCTATTGAAACAAGTATGGGAGTATATAAGCGTTAATAGGTTAAAATCTAACACACGTATCGAGGGTTCGAGTTTATGATAATTTACATTGCCCCACCCTAATATTTGAATTACTAAATTGCCCTTCACATATAAATATTTTGTTCATTTATGTTTTCTAGGCTTTTCTTTCCAACGAGAGGGAGCGGCTCCTTTGAGTTTAGAGATGTTCTCCAGATTCTCTTTCACGCTCCATGCTGTTCTCTAGGGTTCCCATCAATCTTCAACCATATCCTTTTAAATACCCCAAAACCTCATCCTTTAAATACTCTCACCTATATATTATCCAATTCATCTCTATTTTTGAATCAATCAAACTGCTTCAAACGATTTACTTCCCATATCTTTCACACTTTCTTTTCATGCATTTCTTAATCTTTACAGCGGTTTCAAGCCTAGGGTTTTACCCATTTTTCGTTGTTGTTTGCTTAAATGAGTTGAGATTTGAGAGTTTTAGGCCACGATGACATTGTCGTGGGTTGATGTCTCCATTGGCAAACCCACCAAGCCAAAAGGTAGTTCATTTTCATTTTCCCTCTTCTTCCCCCTATCATCCACTTGCACAGAACTTAGCGAGTGAAGAGGAAAATATGTGTGGAAATGGCGATTCTTTAATTGTGATGTCGTTCAACCATGCTAATTCGATAGTGTGGTTAAATCATTTTTCTAATTTTTTGAGGGAACTATCGATGATAGGAGAATTTGTGATATTTTTCACAAATATCATGTAAGATAAGTTTCTTTTGGCCTTCCAGATGAGTTTTCTCCATGTTCCTTTGTCTTCTCAGCAACCAAACTGAGAATAAACATTTTTTTCAACACAATGATAGGAGAATAAACATATATTCCGGTCGGGGATGGGATATATATATATATATATTGTAAATGGGAACGGGAACACCTATCTTGCCCCGCCACGGGTTTGGGATAGGTATGTGAAGGAACCTTATATTTTAGGACGAGTTTGGGATGGGGGTGCCCTGTCCTGAACCCGCTCCATTGCCATTCCTAATAGGAGGGTGGGTTAATTAGTATGGACAATATTTCCATTACTAGAGCCTAAAAAAAAAACCATGAGGGTTTAAACTCAAAGTGGATTATATCATACTAATGTGAAGAGGGGTAGGTCTGCTAGAAAATAAAGGCAAATAAACAAACGAAAAAGACAAAACACCAAGATTTACTTGGAAAACTCAAACGAGAAAAAACCACGGGTAGATGAGCTATAAATCTACTATATCAAAGATGGTACAAGGAGAAAAGAAGGGAAGAAGAAAAGTGTGGTTACATTGATCTCATCATCTCACATCTTAGAAAACCCTGGCTGATATATATAGTTTATGTATAAAAGCCCTAGCCCATAAACATAAGGCGGTGTGAGGAGCAGTAGAACGCTCGTGCTTGCCTTCGACAAGCTAGAAAGAGGGAAGGTAAGGAAGCATTTGCTTATCGTAGTAAGCAAGCACTTGTCGTGACAAGTGTGCGACCTCGCCCGCAAGTCCCTGACCTTTTTACGCACTTCATCTTTTCGGCTCAAGAATTCGGGTAACCAACACTAACAATCCCCACCTTGACATGAATTCCACAAAGGGAACTAAAAGCCTAATAAGGGTTAAACTCAACAACGAGCAATTACCAAATCCCAGACAATGCCAGAGCTTGGTATGGAGATGTATTGGTCATTACTCTTCAGCCAAGATTATCTTGAGTACTAACCTTAGTAACAACAATGTCACCACGAGCAATGACCTCAAGAAAAAGTGGTAGCGAAGACATCCAATGTGCTTTATTCTCCTTGAACATGCCATCTTTGTGAAAAAATGTCCACTTTGACTATCATAAGGCGTGTTAGTGCAGCATCACGAATCTCTTAAAGCAAACCTCTCGACCAAATAGGTTCCTTCTGAAATGCTGTAATAGCCACCATATCACACCCTTCATTATTAAACCAATAATTTAAATCTTACAAAATAGCTTTCCAACTAATAGCACAACCTCTAATAGTAAACGCATACCTAATAAGAGATCTTTTATCAAGATCTCCAGAAAAATCGGAGTCAACGTACCCAATAACACTATCTCTCGCCCTCCCAAAATGCAAACAAACATCAAAAGAACCACGCAAGTACTTGAATATCCACTGAACTCCCTTAAGTTTTCTTTCTGGGTTTGCGGATACTGCTACATGAGACCCCACTCACGCTAGAATATGGGAACTCGAGAAATGTAATCAACTTCATCTTAGATGTAGAATCAATCGGATGAAAACATCTTTAATGAGTTGATAATGGTGTGTACTTACAAGCAGCATTCTGCCCATTGAGATCATGAAGACTTTCTCAATGTACCCTTTTTGACTTAGGTACAGCTCGCACCTTGTCTATTTCTAGAATCTCCATCGAGATCTTCTTTCACTCACTCCCCAGATCTTTGTTTGAGAACTCTGCTAAGTTGGGTTTACGACACTTTGAATCTCTTCTTATCTATTATTTGCAAATCAACCTTATTAATTCATATAAAGAGTAGATATCGAACTACTCATCATACGAGGCAACTCATCTTCGTGTTTAACTATCATAGTGCATCTTCTAAAGGACTGTGAGAAATCATAAATAGTGAAATCTATACAGTGCCATTGCATAAGGAGATTGTTCGGGCTATAAAGAGACTTTTCATTCAAATGCAGTAGATCCTTTACCTAAAACCATGAAACCCTCAGGTTATTAAATGTAGATATCCTCCTCCAAGCTCTCCATGTAGAAGCGGTTTTCACATCCAAACTACTCGATATCGAAATCATGCATCACCCTGATACTAAGAAAGGGTTCAGATAGATATGTGCTTTACAATTGGAAGAACATCATGAAATCTTCCTGAATCTGATTGTAACCCTTGGAAACTAGCCTTGCTTCATATATAGCTTCTTCAACTCATGTCTTCCTTCCTTTTCTTTGAAAGTCAGTTTGTGGCCTTTCTTCTCCTTGGGGGATTTCACGAATCCCAGTACCATTCTTATGAAGAGACTCCATGCTTCACATAACAATCATCCACCTAAAATCTTTGAAACTCATTGCTTCCTTATAAGTAGGGTTCTTCCCGAAAATCAATGCCCTTTGCTATGTTAGAGCATGAGCGCCAGTGACCTCAACACCACCTCACAGGTGAGATCAACATCCTTATGCAATACATAACAATGTTATCTTGTGGGTGTAGATGGTGGTGGTGATGGTTGAGAAGAACCAACACCATCTTATTCATATGATAAAGACTGAGGAGTAGACTTTGATGCATGTTTTGTTCTAATCTGTAGCTCCACCTGCATTCCTGATTTTTGCTATAACTCCACCTACATTCCTGATTTCTCCTTACTAGTGTCATAAGAGTCATTATTAGGCAAATCTCACAACATAGTAGTTTTATCAAAAATAACATTTCTGTTAACAATGATCTTACGGGTCTCAGGACACTATAACTTGTACCCTTTAACACCATTCTTATAGCCAAGAAAAACACATTTGCGCGGTGGTTTCAGTTTTCCATTATCAGCATGAGCATAAAACAGACAGCCTAAATCTTAAATCGGTAAAGCGGCAGAATTGCCATACCTCAATCAGTGTGTTCTTACCAATGGCAATTGAGAGAGACCGATTAATGAGAAAACAAGTTGTCGAAGCGCTTGACCCAAAGTGGCCGATGGTTTATCATTGAAGCATACGTGAACCTTCTCCATAATAGTTACATTCATCGCTCTAACCATTTTGTTGTGATACTAACATTTGTGTGGTGTTTGACAATGCCTTTTGATTTGCATAAGGCATTAAACTCATCGGAGCAAAACTCCAAACCATTATCAATGCAGAGACATTTTATCTGCTTCCCTGTCTACTTCTCGATCATAATCTTCCACTCCTTAACATTGCAAAAACATCAATCTTGTGCTTCAAGAAGAATGACCAAACTTTCCTGGAAAAATCATAAAAAATAGTTAACATATAATTAGCACCTCTATCAAAAGGCATTCTAGATGGTCCCCATAGATCATAGTGTAAGTGAGTGAGGTTCACATGGTGTTGTAGAATACCGCCAGAGAACTTAACTCGTCTTTGCTTTTCGAAGACACAATGCTCACAGAATTTCAATTTGCTAATACTCTAAACATCAAGAAGTCCTTCTATACTCAATTCAGTCATGCCATTCTCACTCATATTCCCAAGGCGCATATGCCCGAGTCGTGGCATCCTGATCTTGTCATAGACTTAGAGTAACAGCAGCATCACTATATTTGTAGTACCTTACAAAACATACAGTTTGCGGTTCTTTTTATGTCCTTTCATCCACAAGCCAAAAACCTTTGCTAACCTTTAATGCTCCACCTACCTTCACCAGTGTACTTGTACTCTTTTGAATCGAGAGCACCCAACGAGATGAGATTCCCCTTCAAATCTAGGCCGTGCTTCACATTCCCTAACGTAATTCTATCAAACATCTTGATTATAACTTTTCTAATGCTTTACTTGATCTTGCGAGGTGAATCGTACCACATCAGAAAGCGCACATTAAGACCTTTTTGTATAGACCAAGCTATTCAAACAAAGTTGTGACTCTTTGCCGCAAAGACTATTATTTAGTCACGAACAATGATGCCAAAAACATTTAAGACCCATTTATGATATAGATAGACCCGATTAGACGAAAACAAAGATCATATAAATACAAATTTATGGAACTACTACCAAGGACTATTATCTAATCCCCGACAACGACACCAAAAACTTGTTGACCAAAAAGTGATGAAAATATGTGTTTGTCATTTTTTGAAAACTGGATTCATTAAAGATTTTGATTGGTTTTAATCACTGCAAGTGCAGGATGTTACAAGTAATAAGGTCAGTTTTCATTAAGTCCAGATATCGTTTCCACGATTGAGATGAATCATAAAACCAACTTCACCCGACTACTTAAGATCCTTACTATTTGAACTCGATATTAAGATGATTGAAACGAATAAAATAATACTAAAAATGAATTTCCACTAGTGTACATAAAATATTAATAAGAATGGGTGAAGTTCATGAGAGTGAAGAGATAACACTAGGGCAATAGATCAATGAATGATTTTCAATTTTTGCATTATTTTGAATCTTAAATGAGCCACAGAAAAGTTGGATTAGTTTGAGATTTGTCAAGGATGCATTGTGGTATAGTTTGGATTTTTCCCTCAACCATACCTTTCACTAATTAGAGATTCATGTTCATTTCTGATACATGAATTTAATCAGCTACTTGTAAGATATAATCCTCTTTATAAGATTTGAGTATTTTTCCTTTTCAGTACTTCACACCCAGATCTTAGGATTGGAGAATTCTTGCCTCCATAGATAGGATATTGCAAGCCTTCTCCAATTTGGATGACACCTCATTTTTCAATACTGATGAAATTCTTCATCTCCTTGATTAGATCTTTGCTAACATGTGATCAAAGTCCTTTCATCAGAGATAGGAGAAACCTCTGAGTGATTAAACTTATACTTTATCAAACTATTCTCAAACCACGAGTAAGTTAGTGATTTATCTGAGTAATCTTTCAGAGTTCTTTAGTTTCAAAGTATTAGGCTACCATACCCACAAGAACCTCTCACCCTCGAGTTCTCCATCTTTGTGTCCACATGGGGGCCTCACGAAATTAGAGCAAAAATCTGATACTTTGTAGGTATACGGTACTAGTACTAGGAACAATTAAATTAAAAAATAATACCAATAAAATAAATTCAAGAATTCTAACTAAAGCGTTCTTCCACTTTGTGCAGAAAAATGACTATTATCATCGACCCATTCCCAGAGGGAGCTCAACCCTTCATAACTGGTTCACTCATATCAGTGACTAACTGATCAGGAAAATTCACTAAAAGTGTAAATGAACTTAAATAAATGAAATCCATAAATTTTTCAAACTCCATTTTATTCAAAATAGGAATGAAAGAGAAAATTTAACAAGAAATTTCAACTCGAAGCTGCACTATAGTTCAATACTCAACTCCGAAAAATCAGAAAAAAAAAACTAACTAAAAACTACGCTCAAACTAAATCCACTAAAATGGAAATAAAAAAAAAAAAAAGAAAAAAAAGAAAAATAATATACGAGAGAGTCTTCAACAACCTAGAAGTCTGCAGGTACGGAAGGCTGCATAGTGCCCTAGTGTCTATTTATAGACTTTCCAATGTTGGAGCCTGCTTGAGCGTATTTGTGGATCCCCAAATTTATGGCCTAAATTGGTCGTTATGTCGCGACACAGAAAGTTCTATCATGACAGAGTCTTTGGTCTTGGTCGCGGCCATCATGGCTTGCGGAGTTTTATCGTGACCTTTTCTCACGAGTTTTCTTGGATTAATCGCGATAGACTTTGATAATGTCACGACAGAGTTTTGATTCAACAGTCTTGTTCTTGTCGCACAAAATTGTTGCACCTAGCTCTTCATACACATCACTACAAGAAAAAATGCAATTCTTGACATATATTATCTTGACTTATGACAATATATGTCAATATTGTGAATATTTAAATTAGCAATTATGACATATATAACGCTTCAAAGCAATAATGACATACATAAAACTTGTCCGCTGATTTGGGATGATGGAACCTTGACTTATGACAATATATGTCAATATTGTGTATTTAATTACGTACACTATCTCCCTTTTTAGAAGCGAATTCCCTCTCCCTCCTATTTTTCAAGCCTTAATTTCCCTCCCTCCTTTTTCACATCATCGAGCATCTCCAAGAGGCTCAATAAACCTCAGAATTAGTCACCATCGGCGTACTCTCTCGGCCGACTCGCCTTGACCCGTAGCTTTGGCTCGAGCCACGCGGCCGACGGCGTCTTCGTCTGCTTGCCGGGAGGCAGTGCTCCGGTACGAGCGGTACTCCGGTGGTGGCAGGGACCCGGAGTCGGAATCTTAACGCGAGGGCGGCCCAGATTCATGAAAAGACATAGTAGAGGCGTTAGGCGAACAAAACCACCTCCATGAAAGTGCATCCCCGGCGGAATCTTGGTGTTCGGAGGAACAACTTGGGGCGGTAGATGCGGAGGAAGGTCTTGGGTTGCGGGGTTGAGGCGGTGGGAATGTCAATGGACTGATTTCTTTTTCTTTTTTTGGTTCCAGAAATTTGAATTTTAATGAATTGGATTTTTATGGTTTTACAGCAGACTATTGTGTTTCAATTGACAAAAAGGTGGGGAGACTACGTTTCGGCTTTGGTAGAATTTGGAGCGAGATTTCGGCAACTTATGGTTGTTGGATACAACAATGTTGATGTGAATCTTTTTGCTAATATGTATGTGGTGTAGTTGTTGGGAATATCTGTGAGTTTGTGATTTACTATTTTGAGACGATACATTGAGAATGAATGTTGAAAGAAATGAGATTCATGCTTTCGAATGTCCTTTTGTTGTTGTTGTTGTTTGTATATGAATTGTGCTCAACATGTTCATGTGTATGTATGCAGCAATTATTAGTGAATGAATGAATGCGTCATGCTTGATGAAATTACTTCAATGAGAGATATCTTTGTATATATTCGACTATTCGATATCGTTTCACAAGAATGAATGATCAACCGTATGTGATTATGCTTAATAGTTAATACTCATGGCATTGGTATATGAACAAATGAGCGAACAATTGAATGTATCATGATCAGATATCTCCGAGATTACAATATTTTGTAAGTATTTGTTTGATGCTTTATACATCGTTTTGCCTACCGGTATTTCATGTTTTTGATGGTGCACTCAAGGCTTGTTGACATTGGTTTCCATATTCAAGGAGGGATCTTTAGTTTGATTTTATTACTATTGCAGGATTTTTGAAATCGAAGGTGAGAAATCGGGCTCAGTTTCTTATATCTTCAAATGGGTAGGCTAGGGCTTGAGAAGAAAATCTCGCTTTTTTTCTCCTTTCAGATTATAAGAGTGGGTAGGTTAGGATTTTTTGAGTTCTTTACATTCTTATTTTCAAAAATGATCTGTTTGTTGGTTTCTTATAAAATGGTTTCTCCTTCCCTATGCACATTTTCGTAATGACTTGCTCCTCGAGTTTATCAAATGGGTTCTTCTTCCTAGTCTTGTCAGAGAACAGCGTAACAAGAATGAGGGTGAGAAAATGATGACAACAAAGAAAAAGAAAGAAGAAGACAACAACCTCACCACGGTTCCAAAGTTGTTAAATATGTATACTCTTAGATCGGCAGGTTGAAACCCACATTTCTCGCCAATGATTTCTTTATTTTTGGTTTCGAGGTTAATAAACATGCCCTGCTTTTGCTTTTGGTTTCTATTTTGGCTTTACTTCGATTTCGATTGGTTTTTTTCTTTCTTTGGAAAATTTATGACACTTACGCTGGGAGCACTGTTATGCTTAGACTCTTGTATTATCTACAGACTCAGATGGTTCAAAGAAACAAGTGGAACAAAACAAAAAGAAAATATCAATATGGTTGAACACACTGGTTTTCTCGTAGAAAGGTTGTGAACTCCACTTGTTTTCTATATAACGATTCTTATCATTTGATAGAGTCTAAGAACACTCAACGGAGTTCGACAAAGCTGCGCCTGTCCGGGGCTAGAGACACAAATCGAAATTTAGACATCAAAAGCAAAAAATTTCGCACCCATGAATGCAAAGAAAATTCGCACCTACAGAACTGGTGCGAAAATTCACCTACCCAAAATTCGGGGCACTCATGAACTGGTGCGAAATTCCCACCCATGAATAAGAGAATTTTCGCACCATGTGCGAAAATTTTCCACTTCAGCTTCTAACTTTTAATCACGCAACTTCTTTTTCATCCGAACTCCGGTTGAGGTGTTCTCGACCTATGGAAAGCCCATTGAGCCTGAATCTAGGGATTTTATGCCTGTGGAGGACAAGGGATTCACAACCTTGCTGAATTTTAAAGTTAGAACTGAACCCCTGCTCAAACTAGTTTTCTTTTTTCCTCGTTTTTGTTTCCTTGTTTCGAGACCATCTAGTTATTTCACAACGCCTAATAAGAGAATACAAAGAGTCTAGAGCATAACAGAGCATACATGGATAAGGGATATCGATATGAAATACCTGAAAATGCTATGCGAAGAAAAGAATGAATGATTTAAATACACGATATGAATATATGAATACACGAACTAATAGATAAAAGTATATGATATGACAAGACAAAATATGAACGACATGAAAGCATATATGAAAACTCCACTAATGGTATATTCAGGTGACACCCTCGCTTGAAATCCTTATAGAAGCAATACATCAGGCTAAAGCTACAAATACCACAAGAGAATAGGTAGCATCAAACTCCACTAATCCCTAAATAGTATGAGGAACTCCAAAACTTGTCTTCACGCTTGTGCCTTGAATTTGATACTAAATGAACCCTTGTCTATTACATGGGGTTTCATCTTATACCAATTAGTTAATATCATTTTTTATTTCTATTCTTATTTGATATAGTATCGCTTTAATGAAATACTCAAGATATGGTATTTTTTACAGAGATTTCAAGATGTATATACGAATGTGTTACTTACTAACATTTTTTGCTGTGCGCTTGTTATTTTGGTAAGATTAAAGTTTGTGTAGTTACTAAGATTTATTACATGGATTTATCTTCAACTAATAATTAATTAGTGTCATTTGTTTATTTATTTTACATGTGTCAGCACGAAAGACTCATATGGTTTTTGCATAGAGACATTTAAAGAGCTTTATATACATACATGGGTTATTAATATTTTGGTTGTATAATTTATCTATTGGTTCTATGAGTTTTTATTTTTGATGTATGTATTATAAAATAGAACTTGACGGCATTATCTTTGAATCTTTTTGCCTAAGTAGTGTTGTTTTCACTTTCTTTGAATATATTATTTTGTTTGTATATTATCGAAGGAGGACAACTTAATTTAAATTTAACACAATATATGTACATGTGTTTTTTAATAGCTACATGCATATCATATGGTATTATTGTGGTTAATATAAAGTCTTAGTTATGAAACAAGGTATATTTGTATTAAGTGTTTAAATTAAGCAAACAATTTTAATATGTCAACAAGTTATTTTGCATCATACTTCTTCATTGCATTAAAATCTTATTTTAAAATTCTTCAAAGGCTATCATGGCATAAGGCTTCTAATTCCAACTTATAATCTATGGTAAACATCCTTACCTGACATATTTCTTTAAAGAAACCATGATCATTTGAACACAAACCTTGGACATATTATGAGTGGTAGAAAGAAGTTATATTGATTAATAGAAAACACATTCATTGACATTTTATATATGCCTATATTGCTGATACATCTACCTTGACACTCAATAGATGACATATAAGACTAGGAAGTTATGATGACATATAAACACATAATGATGATTTCAAATAAGAACTGCTAAGATAGGTTTTTTTTCTTATAGTGCATGTCTATGGAAATTGTCACGACATAATTTTCTTTGTCACGACAAGCCTTTTTCTCTTCATCTTGTCTACTTTGTCGCGATAGAGTTTTCTATGTTGCGACGAGATTTCTTTGATTTCTTAACAATTTCTTTCAGGATGCACTCTCTCTTGTCGCTACGCACTCTTCTTCTCCGGTCCTCAGAATGGCCGCTTGTCGGAAAACTTCTGTCGTTAACATAAAAACACTTGTCTCAGCTGACTTGTGTTATATTCATACCATTTTCTATTGCGACGGAGCAATCTTTTTGTCACGACAAAGTTTTTCTGTTAATCTTCATCCTTTTATGTTGCGATAGAGGAAGGATTGTCTCGACAAAGTTCCTTTGCCATTTGCCTTGATCATTGTTGCGCATGCAGTTAAGGGTGTCATACGCCTCTTTCATCCTTTTTCAGCAATGTTGCGACAGAGAACTCTTTGTCGCGACAAAGATTCTATTTCTGCCTTGAGTCCAGCCTGGATTTTGTTGCAACATATAGTTGTTGATTGCGACATAGTTATCTGGTTTGCTTGAAATTTTTTCGTGACAAACAAAAACTATTTCGCAACAGAGAATGCTGCAATTGCCACTTTTTTGCTTCTTTTATGCTGGAATTATCTCATTTTTCAATTAAAACCTGCAAAACACAAAGTTGGTGAATATTCCATAATTTGGTGTAAAAATAGATCTGAAACTGCTAAAAACATGCCACAAAAATGGATTAAAAATAGATGAGTTTAAGATTCATCAAATTCCCCCAAACTTAAAGTTTTGCTTGTCCCTAAGTAAAGAAAAGAAAATTTTGTTTGTCCTAAAACAATATAGCTTTTATTTTTAAGGACATATTTCTGTTTAAACTCCATTGGGCAGGAAACATAAGTAAGTTGTAAAATTATTTCTAAACATGTTTCCAATCTAGAATCAGGAAGATCGGTAATTGTCTAACGAACCAACAAATAATTCATATGGTAAACATTTTAACTATTCAACCCTGATTTCAGGAGTGTGTGTCGTCTTCCTATTTTTCCTCGAAGATTAGTTAATCTTTCCGGGATAATATTCACCAATATGCTTCTCTTTCATTGTTTTAAAGTCCCATATTCTTGTTTGTCATATTAATCTCCACTAATGTAGGCATATTAATCTCCACTAATGTAGGCATATCACCACCTTCAAGATCAAATAGGTCTTTTAGGCTTGTAATGTGTGGCTTGGTATCGGGTAGGTATTGGACACTTTGAGGCTCAATTTGACTGAGATTTCAGCGACAACTTACACTCTTTGCCTTCATCATGCATATTTGATTTCTCTTGATTTACTTCCTAACCCTCACTGGGTTTTGTGCATCTTTACGCATACTCTACTTTTTGGTATTTCTCTTTCATTTAATTCAATCGAATATGACTTCTCTTCCTTATCTTAAAGCTTTCACTTTTCATCGATATTAAGGAACTTTGGGTGTGTGCAATGTTTTGTCTTTTAACTTTCTACCTCCCTTAATGAACTTTGGTGATGATAACTCCATACTGGTTGGCGACAGGGTGCTAAGTGTTGAATACCCCCTAAGAACTTAGTATTGTTTAAGGGAGGAGAGATTCTGAAGACCAAACTCATTCTTCCTTGGCGGTTTTCCTTTTCACCGGTTTCTTTCTTAATTCTTTTTTCTCAATAATTTTCTTTTCAACCCTTTTCATCCTTTTCCATAACTCTAAATAATATTCCCCCAAACTTGTCCTTTTCTGTCATTAATTTATTTTGTCTTGTAATATGGGCAAATAAGGATTCTTTTCAACAGGATTATGTTTAAAGAAAGAATTGGGCTTCTCATTTGCTGATTGATGATGAGATTGACTATAGGCTTAGATAAGGAGATGAGATGGCTATCTTATGCATATCATAGGAATAAGGCTTTGAAAGGCTGGAAACTTCTAAGAATGGCTTTGAAATCATTTCTCTTAGTGGTATTGCCTAGCATTTAGATCTTGACTAATAATTCCAACGAAGTTCTAAGACATTTGAAGGTGCGTGATGGATCGAAGATGTCCACTAATCTGCCTGTTTGATTGAGCTGTGTTGACCATGTGCAAAAGCTTATGTCCAGTTTTTATAACCAAGCGTTTACAAAAACGAGAGTGGGGTCTCATACGTTGCATCGATTTATTAAAACGCTTCGCGCTAAATGAAGTTCAACACATTTATTAATATCTTTACATTCCATTTCAATTCATCTCATCCTATACCCAAATGCATCTATCGAATTATTTGTTTGTTTATTGGATATGTTGTGTTATTTAACAGTTAGAATGTTCATTTAAATCAACAATTCAGTTCAGAAAAATGTAACCGCAGCAACGGCTTCGGTGATCAACAATTTAGCTTCTGAAAACAATTCACGACTTATTTAGCAATTCCAACCGGGAAATTTGGTTTCTCAATTAGTATTCAACTAAGCTATTTACCCTGAAGTCAGCAATTTCAAATTATTGACTCAAAGGAAGAAAAGAATTTAAACAAAACAAACAAGAAATAATAAAAATAAGTGAACACCAAGCTTGCGAAAAGAATTTTCTATTTTTATTGAATTTTCCCGAGGATGGGATATTAGGTGCAGAGAGGGGAGGAGAGATGGAGAAGAAGTGGGGTGAGCTATTTTCTTTCTTTCATGCCTATGGGAGGAAGGTAGGTTAACTAGATCTAGCTAACTTGTAACCGGTACGAGGTGAGAACTTAGGAATCGGACTTGTGGCTTGACCTTGGCTGGGTATGCCTTCTCCACTTTTGTTTAGTAAAGACCACTCCATGGTTAGGGCTAATTGCTTGGTCATTTCATTTTGTCTTTGCCCAATAGAATTCAGGGTTCCCTCAAATTATCCATGGGCATAGTACATTTAAAGCAAATTTTTGTTGATCATGTCCAGGCTTTCAGTCCATCATTTTTCCCTATAGTTTAGGGTACCCTCTATTTCCTTATCTCTTTTCCTCTATCGAGTTCTTATTTCGCCTTCTAATGTTCCTTGTCTGAATGCAGAAAGCATCGCCTTTGCAGCAAGTTCTTCTCCATGGCATCCTCCATTTTTTTCATGATCTTGATTAGCTCACTATCTCTCTTGAGCTGATATGAGAGAAAGGCATCTTCTCTTGCTTTCAGTTCTTTATTCAGCTCTTGTTCTCTTAGTTCCCATCTGCTCTTCCACTCCTCATCTCTCTTCTTTAGGGCTTCTTCCAAATTCTGGTCCCTCATTTTTCAACTCGACATCCATATACTAATCTCGAGGTTGGGTTGGACTCTGACTAGTTGTCTCTTTCTTGCATTTCTTTTCTCATGGCATTTAGCACTTCTAGCATTGCAGCATTGTTACCTATAGGCTCTGAGCTTTCAACATGCTCTTGGTGGACTTGTCTCACCTCAAGGGAGAATGTCAGTATTGGGCTCACACTTCTCTACCTATGTTGGAGCTCTAGAGCTTCACTCTCATGTTGTGGCTGTTGTATGTCTGCCTGTTCTTCTTCTTCTCTTAACTTCTACCTGTCTTCCCTTGCCTCTATTTTTAGGCCCCTTGGTGATTTCTGTAAGTGTCAATGGTGATGTCCTAGGACAGTTTTCTTCTTCCTCCCATTCTCCTTATACACCACCCAAAATACAGAGCCTTGATATTAGTTATGGGTTATTGGAACCTGTACGGTCTCTGCAGTAATAACTTCGGAGGTATTGAGTTTTCTATAATTTCTGAAACGCTAAATTTGTAGCCCTTCGAGGATGGCATACAACAAAGGCGCTCACTTCTCCTTGACTATACATAGGTGCTTTGAAGGTAAATATTTGTTTTATAAATAAAACTACACCTTGCTAGTTCGGTCGATTAACTCCTCTTGCGATGGTTCGTAGGGTTTTCTCATAGGTGGCATTCTATTTTCCCTTCTTAGTCAGTCAACAAGTCCTAAAATCTTAAGAAGTCGGGTGTTTCCACCCGATCTTGAACTTTGACCCATCCTTTCCTCTGATAATATTGTAGGGGTACGGTTAGTCACGGTTCTCTAGGAAGGATATCCATTTCCCTCTAACATATATTGCCTTATCCTTCATGCTCACCATGTTCGCATAGAACTCTTTCACCACGTCCACGAATCCCAGAGCCTTGTGCTCGCGGAATAGGTGCCATCCCTTGCTCTCGACCAGATCTTGGAATGGAGAAATCCACTTGTTGAAGCCTCTCTCCCCTATGAAGTCTCTGTGTTGTAATTTATCTCTCTAGGAAATATAAGCCATATCAGAGACCCAGTCACTAACTTTTTCTCCACTGCTCTTTGCTCTTGCTTCTTCATCTCCTCTCTTCCTCTTTCTAGATTCTTCCACTGGCTGCTTAGGTTCTCTGTTGACTTTAGCCCTTTCTTCACTTTGCCTTGTTTATGCTGGCGGTTGGGCGTTTCTTCCTTACTTTCTCGGCATATTCTTTTATGATTCGTTGAGGTTTGGAACCAGGTTATTGCTTCAGACATTTTGAAGAGAGAGATTTAGGGATCTAGGGTTCGAAGGGAGGTGAAAAGATTTGGTGAGGGAGGACTGGTTGAAGGTTAATGAGGTAGGTGACTCTTCGGTCTTGAAACATTTTTTTATTTTATAGGCGAGAGTTTGTTGTGCTCAGTGATGCGACAAGAATTTGACGAAAAGTTGTGCCAACTTTTTTTTTATATATTGTGTGTGACGAAAATTTTCAATACTTTTTATTAAGGCAGTTGCTTTGTCGCGATAGAAGCGAAAAAATTTGTCGCGACAATTTGTCGTGACGCATGGGCCCCATTACATGTTCGGTTAATTTGCGATCGCGACATAGAGAAAGGCATCTTCAGCGACATGATTTATGAAGGCTCATGTTTCTTTGTTCGTCGACATAAAGAAGTACATGTTGCAACAAACTCTTTTACATTGGCAAATATGCCCCAGCACGACTTTGTTGCGATAGAAAAAAATTGATATCGCTGACGAATTTCCCGACTACGTGAGGTTTTTATTTTTCTTTGTCGTGACAAAAGAGCCAATGTTGCAACAAAGGAGTTCAGAGGCACGTGCGACATAACTTTGTTGTGCGGCGGGGTACGTTACTTATTTTTGCATATTTTCATACTTTCAACCATTGACCAGATGACATTATGCAATAAAGTCTTTCCACTTGGATTCCTTGTGAAAACACATTTTACCACGAACAATTTCAATTCAAGTATGAACAACTTAATTCTCATTCTTCATTCAATATCTGTTCATCATGAATTTAACTTGATGCGCCCATGCAATTTGCTGCAATAAAATTTTCACATTCCCCACGAGCTTTCAACTATGCACTATTATTAAGTAAATTGAAATGGAAATGCTCCCTCTTGTAGCATTGTTTCTGCATATTCAGTTGAGAAAGTGTGCTTCCTAATAACATCCATTTCCATTTCATCTTCCATGTCCCTAAAAATTTAGCAAAAACTACAAAATAAAATTTCTAACAAAATTAAAACTAGAACATCAAGTACCAAATTAACAAAATTAAACTAACTATAAAATTTAAAATTCAGCTTGGGTTGCCTCTCAAGAAGCTGCTCAGTTTAATGTCTTTAGCTAGACATTTGTTGCAAAATGTCTTCATTTCAACAAAACTCTTTTCCCTTCCAAAAAATTTGGATCTGGCTTCCTTTTATGCTTTATCTAGATAATGTACAGTCTTCCCGATATTTTACTTTAAATTCACTTCCAGTTAAGCTTTTGAGTGTTCTTGTTCCCAAACGTACTTGTTCTTGGTGTGTAGGGACACTCTATCTTGACTTTAATTTCCACACGGAAATAGCTTGAGCACGGAATTGTATAAGAGAACTGTTCTCACCTTGAGAATTCCCACCGTGAGAACCTTTTTGATCTCATGCCTGTACTCTTGGACTTTTCTTTGTAAATTTTGGAATTGTCGTAAGCTTAATTTCTCAACTCTTCCAGTTCATTCATTTGGAGTAATCTCTTCTCCTTGGCAGCTTGAAAATTACAATTCAATTTCTTGATGGCCCACATAGCTTTGTATTCCAATTCTAAAGGGAGATGACAAGGTTTTCCAAATACAATTCTATATGGCGACATTCCAATGGGAGTTTTGTAAGCAGTTCTATAGGCCCTAATGAATCATCCCCTTTATAGACCCGATCAGCACTACGCTTGTATTCATTGTTTTTCTCCAAAAAATTTTAATCTCCCTGGCTGGAAATTTTATCTTACCCACATTTGACGAGGGTGATAAGCGATCCCATCATATGTTTGATTCCCATATCTATTCATGAGTTTTGCAAATTTATTTGTAAATAGCTTCCTAAATCACTATGATTGTTCTACGTGCTTCCCGAATATGCTCAAAAATATTTTTGTACATAAAACCCGACTGCGTTATTATCATTTATGGGACAAGATTTGTTGCTTTCCACCTATTTGGATACATAGTCCACGGTAGGAGAATGTATATATTCAAAAATGATGATAGAAAAAGGTCATGGTCATCCCCGGCCCATAAAAAATCTGCACCACCAAAATTCCTTGCAGGGGCATTTCATTTCTTCTGCTTATATTGCCCATTCTCTGACTAGTATCATAATGTTTTACCCATTCAAAACAGTCCTTGCATAGAGTAGGCCAATAAAAACTAGATTGGAGAATTTTCTAGGCTGTTTTATCTCTTGCAAAGTGTCCTCCATATGGTGATGCATGACATTTTTCCATAATACCACCTTGTTATGTTTTGGAACACATCTCCTGATTATCATATCTATCCTCTTTCTTTCACGTCTGGCCGGAGGGAAGAATTTTCATATAAGTTTCTTCTACCAACTTCTTTCCCCAATTTGTCACCTATCCAACAAAGGACTAACCAAGTTGTCGCCACATCTCTCAATGAGAAGGGAAAGAGCTGCAACCTGATCACTTCTGTTTCACTCCATTTAACTTGATTGTATTGGTCATCCTCAAGAATCTTCCCTTATGCTCATTAGGATCTTCAAAATAATGATGACCAAGAAACTATGCGTCATTGCACCATGGTTATCAAGGTCGGCTTCGCTCAAAATTACGGTTTATATAGCAAGTTGCCTTACAACAGAATATTCATCTTGAATGGAAGGCCTCCAAAAATCTTCCATAGTCATTTGCCTTTGAGGTCTTTCTATTTCTTCTTCTTCTGGAATAGCTTGTAGTCTTTCTCTTTGATTTGCCATACTTCTAGTTTTTGCACTTGTAATCTTCCTCATATTTCTTAGCATTCTTCATATTTTTGTATCTAAGGGTAGATTTGCTTCGGCTTCTATGCATTTATCTTGCCTTCATGAAATAGAAACACACCGAGATTGAAATGAAATATGTGGAAACAATTATTTCCATTTAAGCTCAAAGAAAATTTTCGCAGCATAACCGCCCACGTCATTAAAATCGTTTGTGATTTTTAAAATTTTATGATAAAATAAAGAGAAAATAAATAAAAAATGTCCAAATTAGTAATTTCTTTTGGTTAGAATATTGATATTTAAATTAATCATCTATCTCCCAAGAACGACGCCAAAAACTTGTTAAGACCTATTTGTGATATAGATAGACTAGTGGACAAACAATATATATATATATATATATATATAAATTTATGAACTACTACCAAGGACTACTATCTAATCCTCGACAACGACACCAAAAACTTGTTGACCAAAATGTGATGAAAATATGTAAGCTCGTTCTTTATAACCGATTCATTAAAGATTTTGATTTGTCTTAATCATCAGTAGTGCAATGTGATCGCACAAGTAATAAAAATGAATTTTCATTGGTCTTATATCGTTCAATGGCGATTAAGGATGAACTATAAAACCAACTACCCCAACTACTTAAGATCCTTACTATTTGAACCTAATATTAAGATGATCGAAAACGAATAAAAATAATACTAAAAGTAATTCACTAGTGTACATAAAATATTACTAAGAATGGAGCTGAGAGTTCACTGAGTGAGACAACACTAGGTCATAGACCAATGAATGATTTTCAATTTCTACATCATTTTGAATCTTAGTTGAGCCATAAGTTGGAAAGCTAAATTTTTCAAAGATGCATCAGAGTATACTTGATTTCTCCTCAACCATACCTTTCACTAATTGGGAGATTCATGTTCATTTCTCGACACATGAATTTAATCGCCTACTTGTAAGGTATAATTCCTTTCTAAGATTTTGAAAGTATTTTTCTTTTCGCACTTCACACCTGTATCTTAGGACTGAGAATTTCGCCCCATAGACAGGATATTGCAAGCCTTCTCCAATTTAGATGACACCTCATTCTTCAATATTGATGAAATTCTCCATCTCCTTGATTAGATCTTTGCTAACACAGGATCAAAATCCTTTCATCAGAGAGAGGAGAAACCTCTAAGTGATTAAACTGATACTTCATCAAACTATCCTCAAACCACAAGTAGTTAGTGATTTATCTGAGTAATCTTTCAGAGTTCATTAGTTCTAAAGTATTAGTCTACCATACCCATAAAGAACTGCTCTCTACCCTCAGAATTCTCCATCTCTGTGTCATGTAAAGGGCCTCCTTGAAATTAGAGAAAAATACAATACTTTGCTTGGGTATACAAGATTTCAGTACTGGAACAATTAAGTTAAAAAATAATACCAATAAAATAAATTCAAGAATTCTAACTAAAGCGTTCTTCCACTTCATAACTGGTTCACTCATATCAGTGACTAACTGATTAGGAAAATTCATTGAAAGTGTAAACGAACTAAAATAAATGAACTTCAGAAATTTTTCAAACTCCATTTTATTCAAAACATGAATGAAAGAGAAAATTTAACAAGAAATTCCAGCTCGAAGCTGCACTACAATTCAGTACTCAACTCTGAAAAATCAGAAGAAAACTAACTAAAAACTACGCTCAAACTAAATCTACTAAAACGTAAATAAAAGAAAAATAATATATGGAGCGCCTTCAACTACCCGTCCCCGAATTGCGTAGTCAGCGAGTGCCCTAGATGCGTCTATTTTTAGACTTTCCAATGTTGGGCTGCACTTCAACATACTGTTGTGGATCCCTAAATTTCTGACCCAAATTGGTCGTTATGTCGTGACATAGAAAGTTCTGTCGCGACAAAGTCTTTGGTCTTTGTCGCAGCTTCTATCGCAGCCTGCGCTTCGTCGCGACCTTTCTCTCAGCTTTTTCGATTCTCGCTATGACAGACTTGATATACCGACAGAAGCTTTCGATCCAAAGAAGCTCTTGTTCTTGCATGACAAGAATGTCTTCAGGTCGCAACACAAAATTGTTGCACCCAGCTCTTCATACACTTATGTCTATGGAAACTGTCACGACAAGCCTTTTTCTCCTCAGCTTGTCTACTTTGTCGCAACATATTTTTCTATGTTGCGACGGATTTCTTGATTTACCACCTCATATGCATTGCACTTTCTCGTCATTTACGTAATTTTCTTCTTTGGTCCTTGTAGCTAGCTGCATGCTGAAAACTTTGTCGCATCATAAAAACACTTGTCTCAACTGACTTGTGTTATATTCATGCCATTTTCTATCGCGACAGAGCTGTCTTTTGTCGCAACAGAGTTCATCTGTTAATCTTTAGCCTTTTATGTTGCCATAGAGGAAGGATTGTTGCGACAAAGTTCATTTGTCATTTGCCTTGATCATTGTTGCGACAGAGTTAAGGGTGTCGCGACAATCTTATTTTCATTATTCTTTAGCAATGTCGTGACGTAGATTCGCTTCGCCTTGAGTTCGCCTTTTGATTTTGTTACATATAGTCGCTTAGTCGCGACATGCTTCAGATGTTTGAAATTTTGTCACGACAAACAAAAAATTATGTCGCGATTTGAGAATGTTGCACCGCCACTTTTTTCTTTTCTTTATGCCGGAATTATTCCGTTTAATTAAACCCGCAAACACAAAGTTGGTGAATATTCCATAATTTGGCATAAAAATAGATTTGAAAACTGCTAAAAAACATGCTTAAAAATGGATTAAAATAGATGAGTTTAAGACTCATCAACGCACCTTTGACACGCTTTATATGTTGAAAGTCAACTCGATTGGGACACATATGAAACATGCAGCCATAATCAAGAATCCATTCCTTAGAAGGCTTGGAATCACCATCAGAAACAATGAGGAGTTCACCATCAGTGTGATCATCTTCTACAACACTAACTTGGCCGAAGTTCATTGGTTGCTTTCTTTTCTGATTTGTAGCCACCCTATTCTTGTTCTATAACTTATAACAATCATCTATAACGTATTCCTTCTTTCGCAATAATACTAGCAAGACTTGTTTCTACTTCGAACTTTCGATCTACCTATGTCACTATTCCTAGAACCTTTTTCTTAAGACCTTCCTCTTACAACAAGACTTTTAGCTTTCAGTCTTTGCCTCATATCCATTAACAAGTTGCTTCATCGTTTCTTTCGAACGCAGAGCTTCATAAACCTCTTCCAAAGTGAGAGTATCACTACTATACAAAATAGTCTCTAAAAGTCGTATACAAGGAAGGCAATTAACACAACAAAATCAACCCTAAATCCTTTTCATCGTATTTGACCTCCATGGTCTCCAAATCAACAACAATTTCCTTAAAGGTGGAAATATGATTGACAGGCCGAAAACGCGGTGTGTATAATGAATGCCTATGTGCGCAAGTGCACGCGTAGCCCCAAGTAATATAGTGTACTTAATGTACGGATATCGATCCACAGGGAAAGGTAAATTGACTACGTATAGTTCCCCGCTTCGACAATATCTCGAATAATTGATTCTAGTGGTAAATTTAAGTAAGGAAACTTCAACTACTATTGATTCTTAGTGAATTAATGGTGTTTGGGCGCCTGTGGTTAAATCTCCCCTATCAATGCTCAACTACTTTTCTAAAGATATTGTTATTCAATATATTTGTAATATGTCAATGATGCAGGTGATCTTGCCTACGAGATATCCTCTCTCTCGAGGTATATCCGCCTTATCTCGTGAATAGAATAGGAGATATCTCTATCTCGACCCCAAGATTCGAAATGCTTAAATGTTCTAACCTCAAATGCCACCTTCGTGTTCTAATATCTCTATTAACCCACCTGGCTTAAAGGCTACTTACCCGCATCCCCGAATACCCTCATCTCGAATCTCTGATCTCCAAAGCAAGGCTTGTGCTTAACATTGGCCGTGACATTAACATATAATTGAAATGCGTATAGAGAAGATGTGACAAATTAATAACAATCGAATAACATGAAAGATCAAACTTAATCCATCAGACATAGACAGTGGTTCGATGTAACCCCGTAAAGAGATCTAGAACATAATGGAAGAAAAGATGAAACTGCTTTAATAAAGAAACATTGTTCTAAAATCCGAAAATATCCGAAAAATGAAAAGCGCATAATTCCCGCACTTCCTGTCGCGGTCACCGCTTCAAACCCGTACTCGTCGCACGCCTCCCGATCATCTTTAATTCGAGCCCCACTTGCTTTAATGATGAGGCGTGATTCGAGCCGACGCCGCTGACGCGGGCGACGTCAGCGACGTGGTGGTGTCATGACGGTGGTGTCACGACGTGGGATCGCCACGACGCGGGGATCGCCGCAGAACGCGACGGTGCAATTTCACGCCTTGTTCTCATTTGCCTGCACCGCTTCTCGTTGTTGCTCTTTTCAATCTCAATGCTCCCGCATTCACAAAAAGACACATCAACTCAAGATTCTAGTCACATAAAAACTTTATAAATTACCTAAAATAAACAGGAAAATTTATACCGACGGCTGTAGTATAATATGATGTTCTTGTGCACTCATCACACCCCCAAACTTGCTTCTTCGCTTGTCCTCGCTAAAGAACCTGAGTCTAGACAGACACACACACACCCTAATACGTAACTCACACTATCATGTTGATGCACATGCCGAAAATAGGATCAATTGATCGACTCACATACCCACTCAAGCTTTTCTCGATGTTCGCAAAGGCATACGTATATTTGACTTCAGAATTGATTTAGATAGGTGAAACCCACTAGTGCATCGAATCTCATGGTGTTCAACAGCCTTTCCCAAAACTCCTATGTACTTTATGAATGACCTCCAGAGTATGCCTAGGTTCCGATACCCCCAAACTTAAGCTCAACTCGCCTATTAGGAAGAAGTTAACTAGGAAAGGATAGAACGCACCCATTTATTCATGTCCTCATACTTAGAAATTTCCTACGCATCAAAACAAAAATGGAAGAAGACCTAGTGCCAAGAAGTTTTAGCCGAAAGTGTTCCCAGAATGGGATCCATCAAGTGACTCCCCACCGCTTGGTTAAGGGCACCAGCATTCACCTCTCAAACTTTCACCCCAAACACTAACCAAACTCAAAGGCCCTAGTCAAGTGGAATGATCCATCTTCGTCCCATGTACGGCAAGGAAGTCAATGGACTCCCTGGGCCAGCTGGTCAGTAAGTATTAGGCTTTGATAAAGTTCTCAGATCGTGTCCTGGATTCGAATGATGATCCTGCACCTATGCATATACCTATTTTGGCCCTATTTCTTTTCTTTTTCACTCTTTTCTATTGTTTTTGCATTCTTTCTCTTTGGTCAGCTCGATAACCCTTGATTAGGTGTCCCATCACCTCGGGTTCGACCTCAGGTCGACTGAATCCTTAGCGCTTGGTTCAAGACTTATGCATACTAAAGTCACCAGTGTGCGAGTGTGATGTGGTTCGAGAACTAAGCCGACTACCCTAATTGATTCACCAGCCCTTTAACTATTCAACCTAATTATCGAAAGCATCAAGCAAATGTATGCATTTGAACAAGTTTATAAGTGAACTCAATCCAAAATTGATCCTCAATATCCGTAATGGCACACATATGTATGCAATCACTACATGCAAAATGTCCTAAAACACATGCAAACAACTAACACATGACTTATTAATACAGTGTGATGTAAAAACAAACTAAAACTAAATCTAAACACCACCAATAACCGCATAAATACTAAAACAAAACACAACTAATATGCGAACAAACTAAAAATATCAAAGATACTACCTGGAATCAAAAACAATGTAATAAACAAGAACAAAACATAAGACTCCTAAACAAAGCCAAAAAAACATAGTGCTCTATCAACACATCTCCTCTCTCTCCCCCAACAAAATAAACTGTCCCCACCGGCAAGATAAAAGAGGCAGAGGGTAAGGAAACTCCCCCCGAATATCACCGCGCGGAGGGCGGACGCCTGAAAAGCCAAGAGCCGGGCGAGCCGGGCTCGGCATGACCGCCGCTGCAGAATGATGGCCTGACAAATGAACCGGTCCGCATATCAAGACGCAATGCCTCCATGTCCCGAGTAACGAGGACCTGCCCTGCCCTCATCCCGCATAGCGCCAAACGCCGCAAGCGCGAGCAACCCGGCCCTCAAGATTCGGGGAAGGACTAGAGGAGTGGCCGCCGGTGGCTGCCGGGGAGGTGGTGCAGGCGGCCGTGACGGTAAGGAGGTGGCCGAGATGTAGGCGGAGGTGGCTGGGATGAGGACCGGCCGTGTCTCCCCGGGATCGCCCAGGATCCATAACGAGCCCTGATACTCATAAAGCCTGGCCCGTCCGGTGGCTCGTGACCTGAATCGTAGGTCCTCAGTCAGGCGGACACTGTGTGTGTCCCGGCTGACGATACGGCTTTATCGTGGAGCCAAGTGTCGTGCTTGTCGCCCACACTGGAGACCCCCGGCTGCCACAAGCCAACATCATGAAGGGGTGTCATTGTGTTCATCTTCGCATTCCTAAGCATGAGGATGGCATCTCATAACCTCGCCCAACATCGAATTCGATCTCCGGACGATGGCGAAGTCGAAGCAGTTAACCGGGCTGTCACTCACACACATTCGCCGCTCTGGATAAGACGCTAAGTGATGAAATGATGCCAAACCCGGGAATGTAGGCCAAATGTTTGGCCTTGAATCAATCACCGCACGGCCCGCGACCGCCGGATCCTCCACTCACCCCGACCTTTCGTCAACACGCCGGATGACCTCATGGTAGCTCCGATGCTCGCGAGTCATCGAAGAACCCGTGGGACATGTTCTAGGCCATAGAAACTATTGATCGACTCGAACCGGGTCGATCATCACACCTCGCACCCTCGACCTTTTAGACATTGAAGCGAGGTTGGCGTAAAATCTAACTACGCCACACGCTTGACGAGGGGGTCGGGCATAAGGCATGCCACCCTTTAGCCTCGACATTGTCTTTCTAAAGAAATCATCTGTGGTGATGAAACCCCTTCCTTAATGAAGGACCTGCTTTTTAAATTGTGCTAAACCGATCCACGCGGGCCGCTTATAAACGTGAGGCATCGAACGCCAGAGCTCGTCCGCTTCACCGCTGCGTGCAATCTTGCCTCACGCATTATTACCAACTCAGACAAAAAAATCAAACACCTAATGTGCACCACAAAATCAACTAAATAACTACCTAAGGACTCAACAAAATCCCAATGGGACTCAGAGAACTCTGGGGGAAGGAACCTAGTCGACCAAATGAGGACCTACAAAACCCTAAGACTCAAACGAAAGCAACAAAGAAACCCTGCACCACTGCACTCAAGCTGTAATTGGGCAACACACGATGGTGGAATGCCATCATGACCCAAAACCGGCCAAAGAGGGTGACTTACAAGGGTCTACGAAGGTTTCGAGGTTCCGACCTGGGATGGGAGCTCCGACAGTCCAACGGGCGATGAGATGCGTGGGAGCTGTGGTTTCATGAGTGGGGCGTGTGAGGTGAAGCAGCCAAATGAACTATTCTCGGGGTTGAAACGTGGCCACGCCGCATGGCGGTACGCGACGTGACGTAGAGTACAACCGCCGACATCGCCGACGCAGGCTCCCACGCCGCGACGTGACGTAGGGTATATTTAATCCACGCCGCTGACAGGTTATCACGGGCCGAATGCGACAGCGGCTTTACACCTGACGCCGCCGACGACGCAGGAGGTTAAAATGACGCCGCTGACGTGAGAAATCCACACCGCCGCTGACACGTGCGTGAGGGATGAAATTTTGACGTCGCGACGTGTAAATCCACGTCACGCGTAGAGATGAAATTTTGACGCCGCCGACGCGGTAAACCACATCGCCGCGACTGGCGAGAGCTTCAAAAATGACGCCGCGACGTGCGGAAATCTCATCGCCGCTGACGCGGGCGTATAGGTCTCCGAAGAGATACCTTATATACTAACACCTCAATTTTTCGAGAACTCTCCACTTGTAAACTCCTTTCTGACTTTGAACACTCTCGCAGCTTCCTCGCACTCCACACCTCTCGGTAACACCCCTGGTCCCGAGAGGTGTGTACCTGTGATGTGTAACCGCATGTGCACTCCAAGTGGCCTTTAATTATTCTAGCTACTATAATAGACTTTTCAAAGTTGTTTTAAAAGAATTGCAGCACTTTTTTGCAACCATGAAAGTTTTTGGGGTGGAATTCCACTATGGAATTTTTATGAAATTTAAAAGATAATAATAATAATAAATTAACAAAATAGTTCAGTAGCTTCCAGAAAATTTTTTAGATCTCGATGATTTAAACCCATCAGTGGTCGTTAAATTCATTCTCACGAAATCTGACTGTAGTGGCCTCTCGTTAAATTCCTACGCCTGAATATTTTACTAATTTCTAAAGCAATGCTTAGAGTGAAAAACCCGAAAACTGATTTTAGAAAATCTCAAAATTGCAAATATTTAAAGAATATTCAATTAGGATAAATAAAATTTTTCAGACAAAACTTATCCTGACTGGCAATAGAAATTGTTTATCTAAATAATAATTGATAATACTAAAGAAAAAGAAAAAAAAACAAAAAAGGATAAATAAATATCAAATGGCAGGGGAAGGACTAAGTAGAAATCGTGAGGAGAACCGGAGACCGCTTTGTTTTAATTTTATATTTTCTCCGTTTCTTTTTCAGATCTACTGAAATCGATCAGTAGTATTCATCGGAAATATATGCAAAATTCGAGATATCGCAAGAAATGCACAAAGATACAAAAGATTCAATATCTTTAAATTTCTTTGTCAAACTTTAAAAGGTAGAAAATTTTGTCTATTGTGTTATTTCAAGCCTGAAGGTTATATAATGGCTTGAAATTTTCTTAGGAACAAAGTGAAAGGTCAAAACTTTAGTCCCAAAAAATTTTGGGACCGAGTTTAGAATTTTTAGGAATTCGGGGACTGTTCTACAATATGGTCGAATTTTGGGACTGTTTATGGACAATTTTGATTGAAATTTCAGAGTGTAGTCATGACAAGCCGGGATGTAATTTTCAAAATGTTTCTGGTATTTTTGTACTAGTATGGAAAGTCCTCGAGCTAAAAGTTGACTAAAAACAAGATAGTTTTATGGGCATTTAATGTATATGGACATTTTGGTCAATTTCACATCATATTATCGATGTCCATATCACAGGACTAGCACGAGTTTTGTTAGAATTGAAGTTCGCTCGATATGCTCATTTTGAAAGCCCCGTATAGTTTTATGGTTAAACGTTGAGCGAGGGCATTTAGTAATTTTGAATGAATTGTGTAGGCGATTTGAGCATCAGGTAGAATCTAGAGTGTAATGGTTGAAAGAAATTAATTAGAAAAAGTGAGTACTCAAATCATTTTCTAAACGAAGTGTTTAAGTCTAATTTATCATTCTTTTTAAATATAATTCTAATATTTATTACCTCAATGTATTCAGTAGATTGTTCGATGTTTAAGTTCGTCTATTTGTAAATAAGTGCAGTTTCAGTCAGATCTCTTCAGTTGGTATGGGTTGTGGACGCGGCGGCGGGTGTTTGGTTCAGTGCCTGCCGTGCTCTGCCGTTACCATAGATGCCGTCACCGATCTATGACGGTTCGTTGGTTGTCATCAAACATTTTGATTGTTGTGCCGATCGCCGTGCCGATGTCTAATCAGGGTGATATTGATCTTCGATGCGAGGTTCAGGAGATTCCAGAGCATCACGCCTACGGTATTTGAAATGGGCCGCGTTGGTTGGTATGGTTCTGATGGCACTGAGATAACCACCACGCCCGAAGCGGTTTGGCCCGTGATGGATTTGACGATTCGGCCCGGTGGATTTTGAGCAGTTTTATTGTGAAAGCGGTTCAGTAATAGTTTTGAAGCGATTTTAAATGGTTTTCATCTTAGCTTCGGTTTTTTCTCATAAAGCGGTTTTGCGGCCATTTAAATGCGGATTCATGTTGGGAGGTCTGACGACGGCATTTAAAACATAGCACTCTGCCCGAGCGGGTTTGGCTCCACGGTTTCTATTTTTAAAATAATTTTCTAAAGTGCGGTGTTGAAGCGAAATATCTTTCCGAGATCCTTAGTCTGAAAATATTTGTCTTTGTGATTATATAGATAAGTGTAAAGTCAAACTAGTAAAACTTAAAATCGCTGTTTTGTATATATCAAATATCTTTTGCAAATACCGCCCACATTATATTTGAGAAAACAGATTCTTAATAAGTATATTGTTGATCTTATATTATATTTTGATGGGAATGGAAGTTACTTTATTATTATAGTTGGACATTTGGAAAACATTGGGAGTGTATTTTTTTGTTTTATCTGAATTTGATTTTTTTGTATTTTGGAAGCACTCTTGATGCGGTGATTATCTTCATGGATTAATAAATCAAAGGTGAGTTTTAATAGAAAAGTGAAAATTTTATAGCGCCAAATACAGTTTGGTTTTAGACAGCTTCATGGTAACTTGTCGGTCGACGAGCTTGGCTGGGAGGTTGCGTGGAGTTCTTGAATTTCTGTCCTTAGGAAGAGGAATTGCATCAGTAGCTCTGAAGTCGCCAATGGCGAAACAACGATCATGGATCTGGCTAAGAAATAAAAATTGTTGAAAACAACAATAGGCGAAAACTCCAAACAAAGTTTTAGAGAGCTTGGGTTGCCTCCCAAGAGCGTATGTTTAATGTCGTTGGCTGACGCGACCACAGGCTTCAATGTGATCGGGAATAGCTCAGCGATGGTGAGCTACCGCTACCGAGTGGTACATTGAGAATGACTTGTAATGCATGGGGCTTCGCCTCATAATGCTGGCTTCAAAAGTTGGGTAAAGCGGCTGTGAATCATGCCTTTCTCGGGATGTGAAACTTACCTTTACCATGTGAAAAAGACCTTTGTCACATTGAAAGGTGGGACCCATTGAGACTTCAATTTCCACAGGAAAAAGCTTTGTGGGGTGAATAGAAGGACTTGTTGTCCGTGAGTGGTCTTTCTGGTGATGTGCTTGTCGTGCCAGGCCTTGGTCTTCTCCTTATAAATACGGGCGTTCTCATATGCTTCGTTTCACAAAACTCATCCTTCTATTGAGTTGGAGTAGTCGTTTTACTTGACCAAATGTGTCCATGTTGGGGTTGTCGAGGGTGGCCCTGATAGGCCCCGATGCTCCAATTCTCTTTACGGAAGTGGCACGCTTTACCATAAACAAGTCTACGACGAGGACATACCTAAAGGGTTTTAAATGAGGTGCGGTATGCCCGGAGCGCGAATCTATCTTTTTAGACCAATCCTTCTTGGAGTTGTTAGTTGTCTTCTTGAGATGTGCCGGTTTCGGTTGGATACCTCACGCTTTTTAGTTTGATTGTGGGTGGTATACAAGAGATGCGATAGCGTGCCATACTTTTGCAAAACCTTGTCTATTACCTTGTGCGAAATCACGTGCCATTATACGTGATTAGCTCGAGTTCAACGTGAGAATATATTGCTGCGCCCAAGATTGAAACCCTGACCTTAGCTCATTAGTGCCTGTAGGGATCGCTTCTACCCACTTGAGCACCAGTCACGCAACAAGATGTACAAATTGCTATATGATGCGGGAAATGGTCCACGAAATCAATCCCCCCTTAAATTGACGACTCTGCCTCGAGATAGGATGCATGGGTGGCTCGTCCTTTCTAGAGATGTTCCCCGTTCGTGACGTTTGTCACAAGTGGAAGCAGATTGATGAACATCTTTAAATAAGGCCAATAAAAACTTGGGTTGTAGAACCTTGGGCTGCTTTGTTCTCTGACACCCAAAGTGTCCTCCACACGATGAGGTGAAGCCAGTGGTTGAGTCACTGGCATTTCTGTCTTGGGCACACATCTCACTTATCTTTGATCAGTACGGTGCACGTAAAAAATTGACTCTTCCCGATAGTAATGCTTAGGTGTAGAAAAATCTTTTCTTCTTCGTCTGGATCAAATCAGAGGGGAATCACTTTGGCCACCAAATAGTTCCACATAATCGCAAACCAAAGGAGCGCCCTCTTGTCTCTCAAATAGTAGTTTCGTCACGGAAATTCGATCATTCAGCAGACATCATCTCACATTTTCCGGTCGCGAAGGTGGTGCGCCACTAAAATTTTCGATTACCACTTCTTGTCTATAGCGGTTTCTACGTGAACTCTTTTAGCAATGGGACCCACTTAGAATCAATACGGGTTTTGCATCTTTCTTGGTCATCAAGTACTTAATGGTAGAATGATCGGTGTGCTCTGACTTTGTTGCCAATCAAATATGGCTTTGGTTGTGAAAGCAAAGACAATGGCCAATAGTTCTTTCTCGGTGAGTGGCATAGTCGGTGGCGTCATTCAGAATCTGCTTGCATGGTAATCACCACAGATTTTCCTCTAAGTTACCTTACTAAATCTTGATATCAGCATAGTCACTTGCATCGCACGTATTTCGAATGGAAAGACCAATCTGGAGCTACAACAATAGGAGCTGAGATCAACTTATCCTTCAATACAGTAAAAGCATGTAAATTGAAGTCGAATTCGAATGGGATCACGGACTAATATAAAATTAAGACAATGGTTTACGTCTGTGAAATCCTTGATAAACCTTTATAAAATCGTGTGGCCTGAAAACGGATCCCTTTCACTGAAGAAGGTGGCGGTAACTTCTCAATTGCTTCAATCTTCATTACTATCACACCTCTATCCTCTCTTCTTTGAGATCAGATGTCCGGACAATGCCTCTTGTACCGTAATTAACTTTTAAATTGAGTATGGTGATCTCACATCTTGCTAGTACAGCTCTTAATTTTGCTTTAAAACCAGTGTCGAATGAATTTCCCCATTCTTGAAGTAGTAAAATGAAGATTTCGTGATATCTCTACCATGTGGAGAATAAGTATCATGCATCATTGAAGATTTTGATTGCATTGCGGATCAGACATCAGAATGCGAATGTACCATAAGGACAAGTGAATGTTGTCTTCTCACGATCTTCAGGAGTATGGCAATTGATTATGCTTAGGAGTATCAGTCGAAAGCAATAGTATTCATAGCGGCTAATTGATCGAGCATCGATCTAGAAACGACAATGGGAAAGTGATCTTTGAGTAGCCTTGTTCGGCTTCCGATAATCAATACAAATTCTCCACCCGTGCTTGTTCCTAGGCGCGATGAATGTTGTTTCGATCCTGATGTGATTGTTCCTCCGCTAACCGGCCTTTACTGAGAGCTGGGAATTTGATCCATTTTAGCATGCGAAAATGGGGTAAATCACAGTGTCTAGCCATTTTGAAACCTCTTCCGGATACTTCCTTCATTGTAAGGTTTTAACCTCATTAACTTCCTTGGCGGTTTATGTCCATCTTCTAGTAAAATACGATGCATGCACATAGAAGGCGAATCCACTTTTAGATGGCTAGAGACGCCATCAGTGCATGTTTGTGATCTCGAAGGACCCTCAACTTCTCTTCCTCTAGTGTGATCAGATCTTGAGATAATCCACGGGTAGTAAGACTCTACCACAGTGTGCATACTTCAAATGACTAGGTAGAGTTTTTTATTCCATCTTGGGTGGTTGCTTTCCGTCGATGGGACCGGCGTTTTAACTCCTTAAGCCCGGAGGTTCGAAGTATTTTAAATCTATTGTGTCAGAAAGAGTCCATCCATTTAACATATTCTTACGCCTCGATCACTCGGGTTCTGCAGTTAATTCTCTACTAGGCTAGTCTCCGAGGGTCGATAAGACCAATTTGGCTAGACACTATAGCCTCTACTATGTCGGCCGTGAAGCGAATCCATCTCCTTCCGCTGGGTCTCTCCTTTGCCTCGAAGACATTGAATTTGCTTATTCTTCGCGCCTCTTAGTTTCAGTTCGCCCCTCTGCACATCAATCATTGCCCTGCCAGTTGCTAGAAAAGGTCTTCCCAAAATAATCGGTATTTCTTTATCTTCCTCCATGTCTAAAACTATGAATCTGGCTGGAAGATAAACTTGTCGACCTTTACTAAGGCATCTTGTATCCTGCGGGATGCTTCAAAGATGCGTGCATAATTTGAAGCGTGACATGGTGGACAGATTCTCTAATCCCAAATGCTTAAAGATGGATAAGGGCATAAGATTAATCTTTGGCACCCAAATCACACACAGTACTCTCTCCAAAATAGCATTTCGATTGTGCGGGATGAGTGAAAGCTGCTGGATCTTTGAGCCTGGTAGCTTCCTGCGAAGGATGGCCTTGCATTCCTCGGTTAAGTTTACCGTCTCGATGCTAATCTTCTCTTAAAGACAAAATGTCTTTCATAGACTTTACATAGCTTGGGCATTTGCTCTGGGCATGACAAATGGAATGTTTATCATCAGGCTTTTGAAAACATCCATGAACCGTGGTGCTTATCGGTTATGTTTCTTGAGGCGTTGTGGGTAAGGCCGTTATCGCGGCCTTTGCTTCACTAGATGTCTCTGTGGCTGTTTCTCGAGGAATACATTCTTTGCACGCACATCATCTTTCAGATTACATTGATCTCTTCAGTCTCTAAGCGCTCTGATTAGGGTTGCACTTAGCCGGGTTGATTCTCTCCGGCTTCTCGTGAAGCGCTTCAACGTGCTCATTCCATCTCGCCGTGGGTTTACTCACGAATTGCTTCGACAAAAAACCGGTTGCCTTCTGTAAATAAAGCTTGCCATTTGGCCCATTTGTGCCTCAAACTCCTTCAGTGGTACCTTGATTGTTTAAGCTGGGTTGCACTGTGGCGCTAGCGCATGTTCGCCTTAGTCTCGTTCATAAGCAGCGAATGCAGTTAACATCTGTCTTTAGGAGCTTACTCTGAAATCCGACTTCTTTTAGGAATTGGATTTCATTAGCTCGGGTTGATGGCATATTGTTACGGTTATTCGCCATCGCCACCCTTGATTGTTTTGATTATTAAGTTACGATTGTTACGCCGCCCCTTGTCACGGTCACGATTCTGGTAGTTGTTGCCCCGTACGGTCCTTCTTCTTGTGATTGATTGATTAAACCTCGATCGATACTAGGCTTGCTCCAGCATGGGTTTCTTTGTTACGACATTCTACCACTACGCTATCTTGTCCTCCACAGAATTCACACAACTCCCATGGAGTAGTACGTATATGTCTTTGTTCCTAACGCCTATTTAGAAACATTTAGTCAAGCTGAGCCACATGATTTACGGATTGTTGAGACTTCATTGTCTGTGCCACTACCGTGTTTCTTGGTGTAGCCTTCTCTCTAGGCCACTAATTAGTGTTAGTTCTTGACATCTTCCAATATCTCATACGCTGGTCTGTGGTTTCTTCATCATGATCCTCGGTGAGGCATCTATCATTGTTCGAGTTGTATTTCTCGGACCATTGTAGAGGTGTGGACTTGCATCCATCCCGGTTGGTCGATTGGTGAGGACTACTTCCTCAATAATTCATGGAACTGTCCCATGCCTGCCTTAGGTTCTCCCCCCTCTGGTTGTGGCCAAGCGTGATTAATCTCTTGCCGCAAGTTGTGCAATCTTGAAAGGTGGAAAGAACTTGGTCGAAACTTGTACCCCGGCTCGTTCCACGTGTAGTAATGGGTCACGGTGGTTGTTGGTTAGCCAATGTTTGAAACTCACATCCTGAAATTGAAAGTGGGAATAACAGTAATCTTAGGAGCTATTGAGTAACTCAGTTGTACTTGATGGTATCATGAGCCGAGGAAGTTAGTCAAATGCCGGTTCTCATGGGGTAGTCCATGGAACAATATGTTACGAACATGCGTGCGTGGCCGACTTCAATTACCGAGATTGTTTGCTTTGTCGATTGGTCGTCGATCATTGTCTTGAACAGCTTGTTGGTGATAACAAACTCATCTAATAGCATGTAAGGATCGTGGTTGTATAAATGGTGCAGGCGCTTGATTCACATTTACCGCTTCTCGTGGTTCGGTTGTTCCAGCGCCTTGAAAATCTTGTTCTTGATGTTTTCCATGACTATTGAAGTTCTAATCACATTCTGTTCTCTGTTCGTGCGTCACGTGCGAAGTCTTTCTGGCTCGGATCACGGGTGTTGATTAATTCGATTTTCTTGTCGCATGTACTCATTGAAACACATCTTCTTGATAACACAGGCTAACAAGAGCGATTACCGGCGCGTAAAATATAGTAAGAAACGGTCGAGAATACCCCATCTATGTGCTCACTTCTCTATATCAATTTAAACCTCTCCTGACCCAGCGGCGCCAAAAACTTAATGATAGGAACGCGGTGTGTGTGAATGCCTATGTGCGCAAGTGCGTAATACAGAGTAATATAGTGTTGCCCAATGTACGGATGCTCGTCACGGGAAAGGTAAATTGACTACAGAGGTTATAGCTTTTTTGAGACGATATCGAGATAATTGATTCTAGGGTAAAATTTAAGTAGGAAACTTGACTAATTTATTGATTCTAGTGAATTAATGGGTGTTGTTGGGCGCCTAGGAGTTAAATCTCCCCTATCACGTTCAATGGATTACTTTTCTAAAGATATTGTTATTTGATATATTTGTAATATGTCAATGGCGAGGTGATCTTGCCTACGAGATATCCTCTCGAGGTATATCACTTTATCTACGTGAATAGAATCGAATATCTCTATCTCATTTCGGTATTAATGCTTAAATGTTCTAACCTGGAAATGCCACCTTCGGGTTCGGAATATCTCTGATAGCAGATCAAATTTAAGTACTTTACCCGGATCCACTGAATACCCTCATCTCTCGAATCTCGGATCTCCAGTGCGATTATGCTAACATTGGCCAGACATTAACATATAATTGAAATGCAGGTATAGAGAAGATGTGACAAATTAATAACAACTGAATAACATGAAAGATCAAACTTTAATCCATTGTACATGACAGGGTTTGATGTAACCTAGAAAAGATCTAAGAACATAATGGAAGAATGAAGCTGTTTAATAAAGAAAACATTGTTCTAAATAGAAATATAGAAAAATGAAAAGCGTTACAATTCGGGCACTTCCTCGAAGTCGATGTCCTCTGCTCTCGAAACTGTGCCTCCGTTAAATACGCCTCCCGGATCATCTTTAGTGCGAGCCCCAATTGCTTTTAATGATGAGGCGGATCTCGGCGTCGCGACATGGTGGCGTCGCGACGTGGGAACGTAGCGTGGGGCGTCCATGACGTGGCCAGAAATACTTCATGTATTTCCCCCATTTGCTCCAAAATACGCTGCTTGTTCTTTGCTCTTTTCACCTGATACTCTGCGTTCCACAAAAAGACATCGACTCCGATCATTCTGATCACAAAACTATAAAATTACTCACAAATAAACGAGGAAAATGTGAAGCAGCGAGTATAATGAGTGTTTTGACACTCATCGATGATCGATCACATATATACCTTACTTGGCGATGAGGTGGAGTCGTTGTCTAGATGCAATTGCTAGGCCTCTTTGTCATATCTGATTGCTTACAGCGATACAGCCTTGATGATGTTTTTTCTCTCTCAAGGCATCTTACAAAATGTCATTTGATAGATGGAGGTGAATCCAAGTCATAACTTTATTATCCTTTTTTTGTTTATCTTTTGTTGTCCAAGAAGATGACATCTTGTCAGAACCTAGCAACGCCTCTTCCAAAATCCATCTGCATAAGAATAACTCGCATCTTGACTCGCCATAGAGTAAACCTGGTGTTGTGATCCTTGGCCAGATATACATTACTTCATAGGCGTATTATTAGGGCAAAACAAAGCAAACTAAATGTAGATTGCTCTACGATGCAGTTTGTTAGAAAATAAAAGCGGGATAAAACAAGAACAAAAAGGCGAAACACCCGAATTTCGTGGAAAGCACAAATCGGGAGAAAATCACGTGCGAGGAGAAGAAGAGGAGAAGAAAGTGTTGTTACAATAGTCCATCATCTCGCTAGAAACCCCCAAACCTGATATACTTTATGTATAAAGCCTTAACCCACAGTATAAGGCGGCGTGAGGCTTGACAAACCAGCTTATCGCATGAAGCTAGAATAAGAAATGACGAGACGTTGCTTGTTGTAATAGTCGGAATTTGTGCGTCAGAATGTCTCTGGCTTGTCGCGATAAGTCCACTTCGAGATTGCATTTTTCTTCCTTCATCTTTATTATTAAATTCGAGTCACCAACATACAAAGTCCATAAGGTTCCCACAACTTTTATTTTATTTTATATTACATATATATATATATATATATATATATATATATATATATATATATATATATATATATTCTTTGATTCCTATTTCCTAAAGACACTTAAGGAAAAATTGATTCTATTTCCAAAAGACACTAAGGAAAAAATGAATGCACGAAAACAAAATTGTATCATTTGCACCAGATTTTCATTCCATTGTTGGCTGAATGTGAAAAAATAGATCGATGAATTGAATTAAATTGAATTGTTCTTGCTCAGAGTTCGAGGATGCGATCTGATAGTTAGGGTATAGCGAGATACTACGGGTCGGCTGGGAGAAAAGAATTAAGGAAAGAAAAAAGAAGAGAGAAAGCAAAGTCTGAAATACACATCAGAATTACAAAAACAAGGGGAAACCCATTTGATAGTATCTGCGCTTATAACAACGGTAACTTTTGCAGCGGGTTTCACCTTGCCTGGTGGTTACAAGGATGATGATGGGAAGGCGATTTTATCAAAGCGGCTTCAGGCATTTGTTGTAGCCGGATACCATATGGTCTCTTCCCTTTCACATTGTATTTCTCCACTTTTTTATGACCCTCGTAAAGGAAAGTTTCTTGAAAAGCACTTAGTTTGGGCTTTTATCTTGACCATGGTTGGGATGGGAGGAATGGCCATCGCTTTCGCAACGGGTTTGTATGTTGTTTTACCGCATTCCTCTGCGCTTTCATTTCTCACTTGCATTCTCTGCTCTTGCTTTTTCCTCTCCTTTGCAGTTGAATATTGTCAATTTTGGAGAGGTAAGATTACAGACATGATAGTCAGTATAATGATTTGGTTCATGCACGTAGAAAAAGATGAGTGACTCCCGTATCTTTGGATGATAAGGTCTTTGAGGAGAGAGAGAATGGGCTCTACTGTCTTTTGTTTTTACATTTAAGCATTTACTGGATTTGGAATATATTAAAATTTCACTTATAATTATGATTGTGAACAAAGATTAATGTTATTTTTAAATTTGCAAGCAATTGGTCCATTGATATCAATTTTTAGAATCAAATTTGTCCCATTTCTTTTAAACATATTAGTGATACGTGTTTTTAGCACGTGACATTGTCTCACTCACATTACTGTAGGTAGAAGTTTTCCTTCTGAGACACAGTTTTTCCTTAACCGTTATCAATTACTAATGAAGCTTGGTCAATCTTCCCCATTCTTGAATACTCTTGAACAAAAGTCTGATTCTGAATTGCAAATTGCAGATCAGCCATGGTGATATTTGATACATCATGGGATGTCAACGTATCCACCGAGACGAATCCAACGAGGGGAGAGCCGTGGGAATGGTGATTATATGGGCTACGTGGTTGTTAGATTCGATGTGCTGGAGTTTGCCTTAATGGGCTTTATCAGGACTCTCGGTTGGATTTGGGGTTGACTGATCAATAACTCAGGCGGGCTAGACGACATGACCTTGTTCAGTACCTTCTGCAGCTGATCTCTTGCTTCATCTCTTTCCTGGTAAGCAGCCTTCAAGAGCTGAAGTAATTGCTTGAAACTTTTGCTGTTCTTCTTCATTTCCTGCAGTGTATTAAAATCATGGTCAAGAAAAATATGTCCTATGATTTTAGCTGGTTGCTCTCAAACATATTTAAATGGAAGCTGTAGATGGATGTTATGCTGGGTCACTATAATATATAGAAATGCTAGAAAAGCAAACCAACAATAAAAAACATAAGAGACCAATGGTTGGTCAGATCTTGAACCTTCAGACATTGGGGCAATAGATGCTGAATTTCTTCCTGGGTTGGTCAGATCATGCTGTTTATCATTAGAGTAAAGCTGCTTCTCACTCCTTTTTCCATCATCCTCATCAACAATGATGGATTTTGAGTCCCCCAGAGCTGCATTTTAGTTTCAGAAAGTTCTCAAAATCAAAATCTTATTTAAAAATGACTGTTAGATGATAATTCCATGAATAAAACATTGAGGGAAGAAAAAAGGAAAGAAAGATAGTACAAGAAGAAACAACTTATGGTCCAGATAAACCAGAGCCACAATGAAACAGATATTGAATAGCAGAGAAAACCCTGTGAGTGCACCATTAATGGACCAGTTCTGATATCTAATGCTTCTTGAAATACTTTTGCAGCCATTAATGGACATAGAAAACTCCTGAGGATGCAGGAATGAAACAATGAAACGCCAAATGTACAAGAAATCTTCTTTAGATGTTAAATATTATTTCTCTAAAAGCTCAAGCATGGTTTTTAGTTATCTGAATATCATGTTTCAACACCCTCTCTCACGTGCACATGGCCGCATATCCACGCACGTGGAGAGTTAGAGTCCATTATGGACTTTCAAATAAACATGGGGATTAAATTGCAGGAGGATCACGAACCGGGACCTCACCTTAAGTAAGCTCGTCTGTGTTAAATGACCAGGCTCTCTAAAGCTCAAACTTGTAGGATTTGGTTTAATATATATCATGCTTCAACATTAGACAATATTTTGAATGTAAGCTTTGCACTCACGAGTAAATTTGAATGTTGGATTTAAATCTTGTAAAGTGGTGCTTCAAAATTCTCTTTAACATAGTGTGATTTTATATAAAATCAGATATGGGTCCACTCAGGTTGTTATCATTTATCCTACTGCATTGTACAACAAAAATGATATTTAACTATCATTCAAACCAATGTACCAAGGAAAATAGTATAAAAACTTGTTTGTGCTTGTATAATATTGTATATCTTACAAATCTGTTGAGTTTCTCAGCCCAGCAAGAGTTGTAGGCAAATTTCAGAAAACTGATTGGATGAGCAGGATCACTACAACAGCAACACATTAATGAACCAACAAATTAGAGCTTCTTCTAATATTACATATGCACTAAATGAACAAAGATCAAAGTAAAGAATTAAAGTGAAACGAAATGAGAAGTCTTACAAAGTTTTCAAATTAATTAAGTCCCCAAGCACAGGAGGGACAATGCCAGAAAATTGATTTGCTTCAAGATTCCTGGTTATAAATCTCCACTGAGATTACTAAGAGATGAACAGAAAATATGATCCTACTCCTTAGAGAAGACATAAAATTCAAGAATTGCATACATTTTCAGATTTTCAGTGAACATAGAATGATATCGTATGGCTCATCGGTAATATTTTCATGTCAGAATTTGGTAAAAAGGACACCATTCAAAAGCCTTCCATTAATAATTCTCTACTAGGGTTTCCTATATATAGTTTATCCACTCAAACCTTCAAATTAGAAACTAAATCTCAGAGGGGATATCTAGAGTTTCAACATGATTGCCTTATAAAAATTGAATTGGCTGTATGGAACACTACTATTAATTGCATATATTCAAAAGATGGAGGTGAGTGAATATGGAATTAAATTTCAGGGCATAATTACTACTCATTTAACCCTTGATGAATCAACATTTTCACAAGCCCTTGATAATGTTCTCAGTATTTTGAAGTGATTCTACAAGAAAGCAAGTAGCAAATGTTTTTGCCCTCTATCATTTACATAGCATTTTAGAGTAATTTCTTCCAAATCCTTCAACTTCTAAAACTTGAAAGTTGAAGTGTTTAGAATATGAAAATATTTCTTCCTTCACTACAGAAACATCTTACCTTTCACTGACTTAACAAGGCCATAGGCCATAGGACAATAGATTGCAGAAGCTCTTCTGCCATGTAGCATGGTGCATTCTCAGCATCACTTCCCTTCTCAACTAGTAAGGAAAAACTAGTTCCTACTGCAGGCTCTTGGTGTAAAATCCTGGTAGGGTTGTGCCACATATCAGTAGAAAGCTAATGATTTTGAACTTTTTTTTTCTGGATCCAGCCGTTGGATCCAGCACATCTGCAGCCTCACCCTTCCTCGTCTTCTCAAACACCCACCCCACCAAGTTTCCTGTCTCGTCTGTGGTCTAGACCTCAGTATAGGTCCAGTTGCCCTATTTGTTGGATAACCATTATTTTCCATTTATGTTGGGGAATCTGACCAAGTTTAGACAACCTGGCTTTCACTCCCTTCTCTTAGAACATCTACTTTTCCATCTCTAAATTCAACATGTTCATTCATTCCCACTATTTGATGCAAGGCTGGGTCCTATAATTTTCAGGGGAGAATAATTGTCTTACTGTTCCAACAGGACAAGCTCAACCTGACTGGACCTAAAGGGCTAATTTTAAGCCAAGCAACATACAATTGATGATGATTTTGAAATAGAAACACTAAGCGAACAAAATCCATCTAGGACAAGTATATGCTTCTTCAAAGGGTACTCTACTCCGCACCAGTTGCATAACCATAAACTTAAGTTAATTTTCAGATATAATTAAAAAACTTGCAGCATCAGGACCTTTACTTAATCCAATTCTATTGAAAAATAAAATGCTAATTTAAGATGAGGGTACCTGTCAAAGCTTGCTCCCCCTTGTCCAATGCTCTAACATAGTTTTAGTAGTACTACTGATAAAAATACAGTTTCTCTTTTAAACCAACTTTTTAACATGAGAGGCCAAACTTGGCGAGATTTTCTAACAACCAAACCTCTCATTTGTCAGGGAAGTCATTCTGGATGTTAAGAGTCCTCATAATATAGTGAAATTTTAAACCACACATTTTTCTAGTGGGTGTTTGCGGTTTTGTTATGGTGATTATACCTGTGCTTACACCGAGATTTGCACCTAAGAATTGGATTATGAGAGCCCTTGAGTATAGAGTGGAGAAGTATACCAGCTAAGAAATTAAAAAAAAAATAAATGAACAGAATAAGAAACAATGAAAAGGGATTAAAGAGTATCTAAATAAAAAAATAACCAATCCCATCCATTTCTGTAGGCTTCTCTAGTTGAAATTGATCTGATAAGGATCAAAATTTTCTATAATTCATCCCAGATCTTTCCAATCAAGCCAGGACAACGAATAAATATACAGAGAAACAGGAGCAAAATTTACTTACAGAGGAAAAAGGGATTCAATCCCAACCCCTGCAACCAGCCTCCTCAATCACGCCTCTTGTTATCTGGCACTTCCTAAACCAAACAAATGAATTGAATTTTAACTGAAATGAATTTCTGAATTGGCATTTAAATGGCACAAATTTTTTTTTCTTACGCTAGCTTAAACAAATGAAACCCTAAAAAGAAAAATTTTCGTAAAACCCTAAAAGATCTAACGATTGTATGGAGGAATTGCAGTGAAATAAAATAGGGCAAAGAATTGAAAAATGGAAATGAAAAAGCTAAGAAATCGGAGGTACCTCTGGCTTTGAGGCGATGGATTGGAGCTTGGAGGAGATTAAGGATTTTGATTTCTAAAGAAGTATTAATTATAGTCCCGTAATTCGGTTCACGGTTTTGAAAGAGGCAGCAAGAGTGCAAAATGTCACACAGCATCTTCCAAATATACATTTAGATAGGATGAGTTAATGAATCTTCAAGCTATCCATAAGTGGATGAAGCTAAGATTGTGAAATATGAAAATGGTGGGGAAGATGAAATACAAGCTATCATTGCAGCTACAGGAACCGGCACTGTCCCTGCTATCGCAGGGCGGAACCCTTAAGATTCCTATTCCAACGCCATCGAATCAGAAGGAGATGCTCAAGAAGAAAGCGGCCGACGAACAGCGAGTATTATGACGTAAACGATGGTGTTTCATTGTTGTCAGGCCTCGCCTCGATCGGAGCTACGGTGGTGGCAGTAGCAGCCCCGCAAGAATTGGTACCGATATGGGCCATCGGAAACGCCGGAATGATGATACCATCCAACCCTGTCGCAGCTGGCACACTCCGGATGATCCCATCGACGGCAACCCCAGTTGCTGGACCTTCAAACCAGCCACAACTCTGGACGATTTCACCGTCAGTAAGAGAGGCAAACCAAAGATCATAAAATATAAACAAAAAAACATCTCTGAGTGGGTTCGATAGTCCTGAGTGAGTTTGAGAGGCAATGTTCACGGCCATTAGGTTATATGTATAGTTAGGACCACTCCTTGTGTTGGTGAAGTGGGTTTACTTTATTCCCTCTAATCATGGGAGCAACTGATCGATTACTAAACGCTGACCCGCGAGGACGTCTACTTCAATGGAACGCCGATATACAAAAGGAATGGTAAGCTGATTGATCAAACATTGAAATGAATTGTCAATAGTGTAATTGTTAGCCATGCCGAGCTCTATTTGATTAAAATACTCAAACCGAACTCGATTGAAATTTTTATTTCAAATATTCGAAACTCGACTCGAAAAATAATGAATGATCGAACTCGACTAATTCAAAATCGAATCGACACAGTGCCAAGAAACCCACACTGCTGTTAATTTCGTTTCGACATCAGAATACCTGAACCTCGACTAATTACTGAAAATTTTACTTCCGAACCCCCGATTAACCCTGCGATTTTACTCACGAACTCAAGCATTTTTAACTCGCTTACACCTTTTTTACTTGCCACCTATAAGCACGCTTCCGCAGGTATACACAAACATATTCACAAGGATTAACTATAGAATGTTTTGTTTGCTTTGAATTGTTCATTAAACTTAGTGATTATATAATTATTAAGCAAACTCCTTTTAATAATTTCATGTAAATATACATATGTATGTACTGGGCAAAAGATCTTTAGGAGACATGGGGACATAATTAAGAGGGACTGTGGGAGGATATTATTTTGTACAAGGCAGAGGTGATGCACACCATGAATCTTGAGGTATTACAAAGACCTAAATATTCATGTTGACTCATAAGTTAACAGTATACACAACATATTTATTCAATAAATATGTTAAATTGAATAAGTTATTTATATTAAACATGAATGATTTAATTATAATTCCATATTTTAAATAATTAAATTAAATTGATCATATTCTGCTGACCGCCTAACACGACATTAAATGCGCCAGTTTGGCTGGTAATATCGACACGTTTTATTATTCGGCCGACTAATTATCGACACAATTCGTATATTGACACGACACGAACACGATTCATGAACGCGAATTACCACCCCTAGTCCCGGCCATTCCTTTCCCCAAGATTAACTATATAGTAACGACTACCTCCCGGCAAAACAAAGCTATGGGTTTTTTCGGCCCCAACTAAAAACATTGTCATTATATATTACTTTTCTTGTAGTGAATTTCCTTTTATGTACTTTTCATCTTTATTTCATAAGTTGCAGAGACATGTAACAGTGAGGTCACCTTGGAGAACCTTTTCATGAACAAAATGAAAATTAATTTCTACATGATCCATTCTAGAGTGTAATATGGCTCCCAAATTATTGCACCATAAGAGAGAGTGTTGAATAATATCAATTTCCTTAAGATAGGATAGGATTGGATCGTTCCATGATAGTTCTACAACTACTAGAGCAATAGTTCTGCATTGGATTCATTTCCCAAACTTGGTAAAATTAAAAATTGACTTCTCAAGAATTATGCTTTTTCTTTTCTTTTTTTTCAACTTAGACATTATAGAAAATGTATTATTTTTTTGAAAGAATTCTTAATTACTTTTACAAAATTAGTTTTGAGATATTGTTTTGAAATATTAATAGAAAAGTAAACAGGCATAAATTGTAAATTCAATTTATCTTGATAATTTAAGGGAATTAATATCCCCAATTTGACCTTCGAGCATCCAACTAGTTTTCCTCATTTTGCATACTAATTTTCTTGATGACTCCTAGTTAATATCAAGCCTTTATGTAAGGATGATGAAAAGTCACATTTAGGATGTCAATATAAATCATATTTTGATTATTTCAAAGTTAAAATGTATTGACTTTGAGCTGCAAATTGTATAGTTTTAACTTAAATTATATTGTTTTAACTTAAATATGTTAGCGTAGGGTTTAACATTATTTGATGTCAAAGAACCCAAGTGGGTGCCTTCCACCACCAGAGAAAGAAAGTTGGCTAGGTTATTGTGGTTTTGAATTAATATTCTATGGAGTAGAATTTTAACTAAAATAATGTGGTAAATTTTTTTTGTTTTCATATTTAAAAACAAAAATAAAATTTAGCCACTTGATAAATTTTCAAAAAAAAAAAAAAAGAAAAAAGGAAAGAAAAGGAGAAAAAAAGAATTATCTAGGTTAAAAGAGTTTCAATGTTGATTCCATTACATCTTTTGTATTACTTCACCGCTTTCGCTTATCTATTTATTTATTTTTTCGAAACAAACAACATAAAAAGCTTTTTTCAACAATGACTTAAGCCATAACCTTAGCCCTAATTTATGTTCATTGAAGCATTTGAATTTATTTAAGACTTGGAATACAGGAAAATTTTCTCTTTTAATTACTTAATAGTTTTAAGATATTGTTTTAAAACATGCATAAAAAAATAAATAAATAAAGAACAACTTGAAAAAATACTAAGAATAAAAGATAGATAATCTATTTATGGCTTAGAAAGCTAGTTCAAACATCATGAAAGACATCATTCCTCGTCAGCCTCCTTCCATACAGAAAGTAATTTTCACTACATTCTCTTTTTGAGAAGGACTTTATTTATGCTAAACGAGGTGTGTAGATAGTTCCTCGTGCTCATCAAGCCAGTCAGGCTATGCAAAGTAGAGTTCTTGAAGGATACAAGCTGCCACATGCTGATCATAGTTCCAAATATGTTTAAGCCTAACGAAGCCCGGTATTTGAACACTGGGTGTCGCTGAGAGCTCAAGATGGAGGTGGTGCAAAGATTACCATATTTCCGAGGCCAAGTGATAACTCAAGATTCATCGATGTTCGCCAAATTTCTGAACCGGTGCATCCTGCTCGCTCCTTCACACCCACCTCCGACTTCGAATGTCCGTGTCGATGGGGAGATCCAAACCCATTCTGGCCATTGGCCTGGTGAACTTTGCTGCCATCGTTGTTTCTCCGATCGAGTAGAATACTGGTGGCGGTGGGATATGGATGAAGTTTTGGGGGTGGCCGGCCTCAATTTATAGGCACAAAAAGAAAGGAAGGCGTTAATTCATGTAATGCACATACTTTTATACTGGCAAGACCATGTCATCCACACTCTTTGCTCTCGGCAAGCACTATGTCATACTCGTTCACACCAAGGAGTGTCCTCTAGAGTTCTCCAAGAATGGAACTTATATGAGTTTCATTTGCTAAATCACCATGTTCTTAATTAATACCCCGCCTTGCACTTTCATACATTACAGACATGATTTTTTTTAGTAGTCCATTTGCTACTTTGACACACTCTCAAGACCTTAGAGGGCTTTGATCCATAATACGACTTTAGCGGTTACCTAGGAGTTTGAGGAGCCAAATTCTTCATAGGCTAATTAACTCATGGGTTCTACATATTGAGAATTGTTTTGATGTTCTATATTGCTCCGAAACATAGAAAGTATCCTAGTCTAAATTCTAAAATTATGGTTCAGTTATAATATAATGAGTTGATCCATAATTCTATAATTTCAAATATGTATTAAATGATAATAACATAATATTTAGAATATAATAAGTAAACCACATATATTTTCGTACTTAGAACTTTCAACTCTAAGGTACAAATGGCAACCGATATTTTATTTAATAGTTATTAATACTATGTATTTTTAAATAATAAAATATGGCAATACTTTATTTTACAATTTCCAAATATGAAATTGCATGTGTTTGGTTCCCAAAAAGTATTAAAGCGGAAAAATCCTTACAAAATGAATTTCTTATGTTTGATTATTTTATGAAAGAATTTGAAATTTTTTTTTAATTTATTTAAAATCTAATATATTCTTAAGTTACTTAATCTTTATATCAATCAATTATAAAATAATTATAACGTGAGTTTGAAGTAATTACAAATAAAAATAATCTATTGAGTTTATCTTATCTTTATACTAATTTCTACTTTTTCTCTTCATTTTCTTTCTTTTGTATTTCCCTCATATTTAGGAACCAAATGCAATCTAAATTGTAAATTATTTAAAATTTAGATAAATTTGTTTTGGGGTACTTGTATGTTGTCTTAGTTTGTTGTTCTTATGTTGGTAATAGTCCTACCAAAATGAGAAAACAAATTGATAAAGATAAAGCTACCAACATATCAACCATATACATTGAGTATGTAAATATAACTTTCCTATGTTTTATCTTTATTAGTTTGAGGATATCTATTGTGGAATGGATTTGCAGTGACAGTAAGGTTGTCTTAGAGCGTCAAAAAACATTGAGTCTCAAGGCCTTGGTGAAGATATTGCAATTTTATAAGTGGCAAAGATGTAACAGTGAGGTTACTTGGATTACCTTTTCGTAAACAAAATGAAAATCAATTTCCACATGCTTCATTCTAGTGTGCAATGTAGCTCCCAAATTATTACACCGTAAGATTGACTGGTCCGTGGAAGCACTGGGTGATTTAGTGGTTGAGATCACAAAAAATTATAAACCTAAATCCCCTACGTAATGATAGCCTGCTATTGTAGCTCAATGTTCTGTATCATCCACGGATGAGCTTTATATCTCCATGGCCTGACTAGTTTAAAGAAAATCAAATTATGAGAAAAATAATTTCATGATTTTTAAATGATTGAAATGAATTTAATAAGAATAATATAACAATGAATGAAGGTCTTGGGGAGTCTTGCTTCACTTAGTCACTTCTGGTTTCAAGTGATCTAAGAGATAATAAAAATATTGATAGTCCGAAGATGAGAGTCAACATATAGTTGAACGCCTCAATCCCTCCTAGATCAATTCTAATGATTTTTTTTGAAGTCCAATTTTCCACTACAACAAAATTGACTTTCCCCGATTGATATATACTGTTGGGATGACTGATATTTCTAACGCATAGTAGTTGAGGAAAGATGTATCGGCAAAAGTCTTTCGACGGAAATTTTCCGTCAATAATAAAATTTTTTTCGTGGCTAACCATATGATGGATTTAGATCACTGCTATCACCAACGGAATTCATTAGTTGGAAACTACAAATAATAAAAATTTAATAGATCTTTTAGAAAAGAATCTCGATTTTGGATGTTAACTTTAATCAATGTAGTTTCAAGGAATCGAACTCATGACTTCATGCATGGAAGGGAAACAATGTCGCCTCTGAAGCCAGTTTTCTTTTAGCATATTTGTAATATGTATGTATTTATGTATATATGTTGTATTGATTAATGTTAATTTATTTACATTTTATGTACTATTAAATATAAATAATGGTAAATTTATAAATAATTTAAAATAAAAGATATTATGCATCTATCATAGTTTTTTATATATTAAGGACATTGTACAAATATTGTTCAAAATAAATTCAGAAAGTGCATTTAACTTTAAATATATGTATTTTATATAATTATAAATATAAATTTATAAAAATTTATAAATATTTTAAAATAAAATATATTTATAAATCTATTATAATTTTTTATATTTTGTTAAATATACTCACATTAGATAAATTTCATATATTTACTTTTAAATATTAAATATTATTATTACTCAGTAGAAAATTGTATCACACATATATAAACTTTAAAAAAAAAATTAAATAACTTTAAATTTTAATTAATTTTTATATAATTTATATAATTCTTATCAATATTTTCATGATATTAATTTTTAGAAGGAACAAGTATGTTGGTAAAAATAATTTTGTAAATGGATATCTACCGTCAGAACTATAGTCTAAAAAGTTATACATGTTTAATTGACAATTTAATTTTGCGATAAACAAGTGTGCCTGTGAATTTTATGATGGTTAAAGTCCGCACCAAAGTAAATCTAGGGGGTTTACTATACTCAATTTTCTACAAAGGTTCTCTGCTGTATAGTAATTAAGTGTACTATTTACCTCCAACCCTAGGTACCTAACTAAACTCTTTTGAAACAGCTAGAAAGAGGTATCCCATCATTTACATCAGATAAAAGGATTTTAACTAACTATCCAACGTGATTATAGAGTTTACCAAGCTCCAATTGTACTAAGTAATTTATTAAAGGGAATACTCATAAGGAATACACCTAGGTTCATCCAACAACTAGGGGTGCGCTTCTAGGCTTGATAAATCCAAACTCATTTTGGGAGTTTTCATAGTAAAATTAATGTACCTTTACTATGAAGCCTGTACTTCTTTTGATCACCCTTAACCTTGTGTCTTATATCTGCATTATCCCCAAGAACTTGTGCATAAACAATGTTGAAGATAAAACGAGAGGAAACTTTTATTGAAAGTTTGAAAAATCAAAGCAAGAATGAAAATGAGATTGTGTTTTTAATTTCTCCTCCCTCTATTTAAACATTAAATAACTAATTTAGGCCTTTTAGGTCACGCTACATAGTTTCCATAACCTTACAACTTTTAGGAGGCCAAACAATAGAAAGAAACTGTAAAAGGAGGGCTTGAAAATACAATTCATAGTTTCACTTTCGCCGGCAGCTAAACTTGTTCCTTCTACTTCCGATCTCTTTCCTCCCAAGCCTTCATTTGAGTCTCAAACTATGAGTTGCTTTCCAAAGCTCGAAACTCAGTGAGATACTGTGACGTGCCTTATCATGCACTCCATGCTTCAAAGAGCAGAAATCATACCAAAAATGGCTTCAAATAGCAAAACCCACGAAAAACATTAGTAACAACTGCTTCGGACTAAGAAATTCCAGTAGCCGAGTATACTACACTCATAAGGCCCAAAAGCATATGAATTAAGTGTCCAAAAACGTTATTATTGAGCATTAATCACACCCCCTAACCAACTTATTGTTAGCCCCTTGATAATGGAAAGGCGAAATAGAAAGATTATCGATAAAAACAATGAAAAACAACTAAAACCTACTGAAAACAAACCAAAACAAATCATACTAACGCAATAAAATCTGAAAACAAAAACAAAAATGGAGTTAAGTGAACAGCCAAAGTTATCCAAAAGGTATTATCGAGGGTGGTTCATCAAAATTAAAATCTCTCTAAACTGGTGATTCACGTAGCTTACACAAGCAACAAATTGGCAAAACACAAGGGTGGATGTGGGCATCGTTAGAGAGGTGGTGTGGCGTATGGTGAGGTGGAGGTGGGCCTTAAACGCGAGCAATTTTGCTCACTTGTGTCACAATAATTCCCTACCATCTTATGCTTCCACGTGTGTTAAGTACTTTAATGTTTCTATCCCTATGCTATCAAGGCTTATGCTTGTTGCTTCCACAAAGATGTCATAAAATAGTGCTTTCTGATGCTACTTCTTTATAATATATAAGTTTTCACTTCAAAGAAAATTTCTATTATTTATGTTATTAGTGCTTTAGGAGAATGATGAGCATCATAAAAAACTAGAATGTTTTAAAGTCTTATCTAAATACCCATAGGGGTATTCAATTAATTAAAGACCAATTATAATATAATAGTTCTCCATCATACTATTTACATGCTCAATAATAATCATCCAAATAAATTAATTTTTAATTTACAAATACATCAATTTGGCAAGAAAACACATACTAAAGGTACCTTTTATCAAAAGTAGTTAGCTTATATCATAATTTGTAAACTTATTTTTGCATAACATTGCCTTGGTATTTCTTATTCTTGGTATAGTGTGATAATAAGATAGAAATTTTTTAGTTCTTTGAACGAGTTTCAAAATTAATTCTACCAAACTTTCAATATATGTTAAAACGAGAAACAATAATAGGCAACAAGTAAATAAAAGGCGCCGAATAAGCTACAATGCATTTACGTGAGTATAATTCCTGTAAACTTACAGCAGTGGAAAAGGATGGCCAAAGGATACCCAGTCTTGACCCCTCACTTCGACTGCGTCTTCTTATAGGGCATAATCCCAAAAAATTTAACCTTAAAGTGCTTGCTCATTGTCATTCGTACATATATATATATTGTCGGTTCACTTCATGCTGTTGACGTATCAAATTATCAATATATATAAAGTACATTGCTGTTAACCATCATTTTGTACAAGAAAAAGTACTGGTTTAAGCTCACTTCGGTCACTTCATGTCAAGTGATTTATCAATTTCTCATCACATATATATATAAGGGCATAAGAGGAGAGTATATATATATATATATATATATATATATATATAGTCTTGATTTTTACCACTACATTCCAAGATTAGTGTTCATGATGGATGTACTGTCTTGCGGAGGCATGTTAGGAAATAATCACTCTCGCACACAAATAAAGAACAATTAGTTTTTAACTCTTAAGTTTTAGCAGCGATTCATTTCTCCCAGAAACAACCATATGTATATTTAAATATCCTAAGTTTAAATCCATTATGCCATTATATATTTTGTATGTTTTTATTATGTGGAATTTCATTTGTTGATTAATTTAATGAAACGTCAAAATCTTTTCAACATTTTAGTAGATAATGAATTTATTTCGAGATTAGTGAGCTCCCTGAGGCTTTCTTAGTGGGTAATTAGACCTCTAAATCTAATTCTTATTTTCAAAATTTTATGTTTTCTACATTTTCTAAAACATAAAGGGTTTTGTAGTCAAGTAAGAATGCACATGAAAAATGCAAGTTCACAAAAGAAAAATTGAAAAAAAATTGTGTACGATAGGATTTTTTAGATGCTTTAACGCAATGTTTAAAATATTCTTTTAAGTTATATTTTACTATTTAATTTAATTAAATATGTTAGTATAAAATTTAGCATTTTTTCATGTACAAGACCCAAAGGCCTGTTAGAGAGTTGCCTAGGTTAATGTAGGTTCGAACTAATAGTAACTATTGTGTTAAAAAATTTATTTTTCATATTAAGCCACTTGATTTTTTTCCAAAAAAAAAAAAAAAAACACCAAAACAAGAAAAGAAATTCTCTTTTATATTATTTTACCGCTTATTATTTCTCCATTTTCTCAAAGGCGTAAATCATGTACCCTTTCCGCCACACTGGAATCCATAACCTTTCATTCCCACTTGTTTGATTAAAGCATTGAATTTATTTTCCAAATCCTGCAAAATTAAAAATGCATCTTCAAAGAAATATGTTTTTTTCAATTTGTAATGTAAAATTTCTTTAAAAAATTTTTAATTTATTTTAACAAAATATGTAGTTTTTAAGATATTATTTTGAAACATGCATGAAAATAAAGAATGTTTAGCAAAACAATACTAATTATAGATAAGGATCTATGTATTAGCTAGTTCAAACATGAAAGACATCATTCCTCGTGAGCCTCCTTCCATACGTGCAAAGCAAATTCCACCTCACATTTCTCTTTTTTTTTTGAGGACTTTATTTTTATGCCAAATCCAGGTGTGTTTACTGGAGAAGTTATCAGCCGAGGCGGATGGGGGAGAGTCTTTGAAAGACACAAGTCTCGCACGATCATTCACAAACTCCTCATTGTCAGCTCAAACAAATGCCCTCCGGTATTTGAAACAACCGGTGTCGTTGAGAGCCCTCGAAGATGGAGTAGGTAAAGGTTACCATATTCGAGGCACCCGTAGACCATTCTATTCCAGGATTTAATATTGACATACACGTACGTAATCCTCGACCGTCGCTTGGAAAACCCTTTTTGTAAATGGATCAATCTTTGTTTTCACATACCAGCAATTTTTAATGGAGCACCTTGTCACGAAGGTTTGTTAATACTCACATTTAAAAAAAAAAAAAAATGCCAATTATTTTTGTCTTATATATTACTTCGCAGCTTTTTTTTCATTGGTCTACATCGATTTGAAAATGGAACCCCTCCTCTATAACCCCGACCCCAATCCTTTACTATATATATTTGTGTTATTTAATATCACAATATATTTTCCTTTTGAAGTGACTAAAAAAGATAAAAGAAATGCTTGATACCTAGTATATTATATTTTCAAAATTGATAAAATGCATAAAAAATAGAAAATCCTTAATGCCAGAAATTTTGGTGTCAAAACATGTGTTAGTCGCTGATCGAATCAAATTGTTTGCCAACATATTTAGCTCTAAAGTGAGCTGGCCGGCACATTACTTCTATCAGTAGTTGAATTTAGAATCATGCATAGATAGCCACAAACATTAGTAATGGATGTGACATGTAAAACAATGTGTTTCTTCACATTGTTATCTATGTGTTAGATTTAGTTTTTGATAGGGTTTGAAAATAGGCGCCATTCGCAGGCCCGTCCCCACCTGCAAGAAAAGAGTGAGGCAAGTGTGCCCAATAAAGCGCCTCGCCCTAGCGAAAAATAAAGAACCCACATTCGAATCCAAAGGCCCACGATGCTGAGGAATTAAGGAGAAGCTCGCGATGGCTAAAGTGGGGAACAACCAACACGTATCCACTTATCCTATAAACCTATTAAATAGAAAGGGAGTAATCTTGAGCAACCGTTTTTTCTCTCTTCATTATCTCATTCGATAAAGGCAAGAAATATCATCAAATAGGAAAGAATCCTTGTAACCCTCAAATTGGGAACAATATACATTATAAATACATGACCACCCTGCAACAAGTAGAAATAATATACGCAACAGACACCAATACTACACCCGCGGGCCTTCTTCTCGAAACAAATCGACTTCGCGCTGAGCGCTTAATGAGCCAAGACCTTGCCACTTCTTTTTCTTTTCAGGAGCAGTAAGTACGGACGAGCCCACGGGACAACGTGTTATAACGATCTCACACCAAGACGTATCCGACCTCCTGGGCCCCATTCGCACGGCCTGTCCAAACTTAACGAGCCCCACGTGGCTCCGTACCCCGCTCCGCTGAAAAAGGCATCATCGCTGGCGCCCGCCCGTGGAAACCACAGCCTTATACAAATATAACCGATTTCAAGCATCATGGTATCGACTAGAACACAGCGCAGAGTAACGTTTAATCCTCCAAGGGTGCCGATCCTCCAGAGACAGAAGACAAATAGCCAATGTGGGCCGCAGTAGCGATCCGTGCCAATACAAACGGTGGAAGCACTCCGCCTCACAACCAAATGGGCTTGATAGAGGAGATAGAACAACTCACTGCATTGTAAATACGTAAAGACCCCAGAGAGCGTCGACTCGGGAAGGTCACAATATTCCTCCACACGCATGACCCACACCCGGGCCATGGTATTCCCGAGATACCGGGCTGCAGGCGAATCTAGTCAAGCCGCGGGGGCACGGCCCACAACTAGCCCCGTAGGGAAGAGAAACTGCGCATTACGTGGACGCCACGAACGAGAACCACATCACCCCCCAATCTATCACAAGAGAGCGCATATGGAGCAAAAAGATTCTAGAACCTCCAACAAGAGCTCACCCATGTGAAGGCTGAGGTGTTAAAGGGCACACCCCTGCATAATTCATGGATACCTGTGCAACAAACTGAATCCTCCTTCACCCCCGAGGTGCCAAACCACCCGCCTCGCCAAATTCAGGATGTAAGCTGCTCGACGGCGCCACACAAGGGATCCCGTGCACATCTCAATACCTATAAGAATCGTATGGAGTTGCATGGTATTTCCAGACTGTCGGCAGCATGCTCGCCACCACCTAAAAGGCCACCCTGGCCACGCCCGGTTCAATGTAATTCCCTTCAACAATTTCTTCATATATTCAGAGTTATCGATAGCGTCGTCTCCCACTTCACCTGCGAGTTAGACGCATGTGAAGCCGGTAGCTACCATCCATCCGTTAACCATCAAATGCGGAACACCAGAAAATTAAGTCATACGTGCAAAGATTCAATGCCGAGTCCCCGGTTAAGATAGATATACTGACGAAAAGTTCACGTCACTAGCCTCATCATGGGTTTAAAAGTGTACCAAAGACCTGATGTTCTCTATCTCAAAGAACCCTCAAGCTAACATGGCCGAGGTCCTCGCCAAAGCCGAAAAATACATAAACGGAGAGGAGGCCCTCATATCAAAGAAGGAGAGCTCTTCCGCTAGCAAGGAGAAAAAGACGACAGATAAGCGACGGGGACGGAGCCCCAAGAGACAAGGCGACCAGAGGAAATCTCCCATCAGAGCAAGCGATCCCCAAAAGGCGGGAATCTTGTGTGGACCGCCTCGCCCATCACAACCAAAGACGACGACGCCATATTCGCTTAACGCTTCACTCCCTACATCACCCCCGCATCGCAGTTCTACATGAAGTACCGAATCCAGCAGCCTCCTGGCGACGCCGATAGATGAAGTCAATCCCGCTACCGTAGATAACACTGGGTATCGCGAAGTTCCACAGGATTACGGATATCGCACCCGATAATCAGATACACCGAGAAGAGAGAGATAGAGCACCGGAGCACACATGGAGACCACTTCGGGACACTATAATCCCTCGGGAATCAAGCTCGGCCAAACCCGTAACCAACCGGGGCCCTCATCAACCACCACCCGCCAAACGACGACCCAAGACGCCAGAATCCCTCGGGAAATCCATGTGATCGTGGAGGATTTGTCGGGAGGAGGAGAATCTTAATCGGGCTCTGAAGGGCCCACCGCGCAAGAGATAAGATCAAATGGACATGGGGAGGTACAAGGCCAAGATCTAAAGTGCCGCGAGTCGACACACTACTATCACATTCTCCGACCGCCGCATTTGAAGGGTGTCAAGACTCCCATGACGCACCACCGGGTAATACCGCAAGAATCAGGGCTACAATACAACGGTCCATCTACGGTCTTAGTAGACAAATGGGTTTCGCTTCGACATCATTCGTGATCACCCTTCGACAAAATGTGGGAATTGAAGAGAAAAGAACCTCACAACACTCATCTCGCGCAAGTTTTCGTGGGAGAAAAGGTGTGTTACCACTCCGGATCGATCCAACGGTGCTAACTCGAGAGCCCCTTGCCAAGCAACGACGACAACAAGGTTCCTTATAGTAGACGCTCCATCGGCTTACAATATGCTGCTGGGCAGACCCTCTCTCAACGCGATAAAAGCCATCCCCTCGAAGATACCATGGTAATCAAATTCCCCGACAAGAATGAGTCGACTGGCTCGAGGAGAGTCGCGGCTCGGGAATGCTACACCGCCTACGAAAAACAAAAAGCAATCGACAATGTGAGCATAGGTGAGCTTGAGGCGGGACGGCGCTCACCCGCCTCGAGCCCCAAGAGCTGAATCGCAACCGGATGACGAGCATCTCGCCACATCGGCCTAAATCGATGTGAGACCTCAAAGGCCTCCTCAAGGCGTTCTTACGTAACAAGGACGCCTTCGCGGAAACAAGGCATATGGGCGGCATCGGTAATCTCTACGCGAATCACACATAAGCTAAACACCAATCCATCCTCGCTTCTGCATAAAAGCTACGAGCGCCGCACTGTGACAGCAAAGGCCATCAACGAGGAGAGGCTGCCCAAGAAGCCCTCCACAGAGCACCGAGAGGAATATCCCGAAAGTGGTTGGCCAATGTCGTGCTCGTTAAGAAAGCAAACGGCAAGTGGCGACTTTGTATTGACTTCACCGACATAAACAAGGCATGCCCAAAAGACAGCTTCCCCTTACCCAGGATCGATCTCATCGTAGATGCAACGGCAGGCCATGAACTCCTTAGTTTTATGGATGCGTTCTCCGGCTACAATCAGATCAGCATGGATCCCAATGACCAGAGAAACGCTGTCATTACAAAGACAAGGACCCATCAAGTACCCGTGAATGCCATTCGCTCAAGAATGCGGGGCAACCTACCAAAGGTTAGTGAACCGGATGTTTCAGAAACAGATAGGTACAACAATGGAGGTGTACATAGACGATACATGCTGCCGTAGTCCATTAGTCGGCCTCCACATCATCACCTCTCGAGACGCTCCAGATCCCGGGTGATTATAACATGAAGTCGATCCAATAAACAGTTTCTTCTGGGCTGTCAACCTACTAGGGAAATTTCGGCTTCATAGTCAACCAGAGGGGAATTGAGGCAAATCCGGATAAAATAAAAGCATTACTTGACATGCCATCACCGTCAGGAATAAAGGAAGTACAACGACTAACAGGAAGGATCGTAGCTTTAAGTCGATTCATATCCAGGGCAAGTTACAAATGCCAGCCTTTCTTCCAAGTTTTGAGGAAAGCCTTTCATTGGGACGAAAAATGTGAAGAAGCGTTTATGGCCTTAAAAACATACTTGAGTTCTCCACCCATTCTAGTGAGCCCGTTTGAAGGAGAACTCCTCACCTTGTACCCGGCAAGACGATTTCTCAACTGGGGCAGACTGGCCACAAAGACAAAGAGGAGTACAACACCCGCCACTACTGCAATGAGCCCTCGAGGGGGCAGAGGAGAGGTATCCGAGAATGGAAAAATTAATACTAGCATTGGTGACCGCAGCTCGAAAGCTTCGTCCCTATTTCTAGGCTCACACCATAGAAGTCCCGACCGAATATCCCATGAAGCAGGTATTACACAAACCCGAAGTCTCAGGAAGGTTGATGAAGTGGGCCATAGAGCTAAGCGAGTTCGACATCCGATACAAGCCAAAAACTGCCATAAAGGGATGTGTCTTAGCCGATTGTCATGGAATCTACCTCGAGTAGAGTTTGCCGTGAGCCCACTGGCCACCGGACGACCATATGGAAGCTCTGCAGATGGAGCTTCAAATGCACAGGAAGCGAGCGCAGCACTCGACCTCCCGCAGGGGAATGCACATCGTATGCACTCGTGCGTTTCAGGGTTCCACGCTCCACACCAACGGTCGAGCATGAGAGCCGCCATAGTGCCTCAACCTCGCCTATTCATTGTGAGGCCGACCACCAGGTCCACAAAGTGATTCCCAACTCGGCCGCCAGCAGATCAAGATACACACGGCCAAGAATGAGAAGATGGTTCTCAGATTCAAAAGTCGTACGACGTTGTGCTCGCGATTGGTTCAGTCGCACGCCCCCCGCACGAATTCTCGTCGACACTCGCAACCGGCCAATTTCACTCAGAAGATATCGGGCAAATCAACACTTCCCTATCGAATACCGCTGAGTCCCCATCGACTTCTTTACAAGATGTAGGAAATGCTCAAGAGGTGGTCCGCACCAAACTGACGTGGACCCTATTTGGGATTATATTAATGACTCGAACCTTACCGCACGACCCAAAGGAAGCTGCCAAAATAAGAGTGATCTTCCAAAGCTACCAATCACGCGGAAGCCTCTAAGGTTTGCGGACACTTCAAGACCTTCCCAAGATGTAATGGGCAGAGAGTGACACCGAATATGTACTAAGAGAGTGCACGAAGGCATACAGAACCATATCAGAGCTCGAACATGCGTGGAAAGTTTTTGCGCGTGGATACGATCGGGCCCACAATGCTCAAAGACGCGACCAACTTCGTCAAAGACGCAACCGGGCCGTGAATATTAAAAATATCGCTACTCCCGCCAAAGCCTTCTAACGCCGCCACCGCACCGCCCTTCCGTAAAGAATGGGGTTTGACATACTGGGGTTCGCCTCATCGGGCAAAGGCCAATGCAAATTCATAATCGTCGCAGATTATTTCAATTGCTGGCCGAATAACCTCTAAATGCACAATCACGTAATGTAAGATACGCGCAATCCTGGGACGGCAGCCATCATATGCGTATTTGATCCCAAGAGCCCCGGTATCGATAATGGGAACAGCTCGACAACGCCAAATTCGGGATTTTGTGCGAACTCCTGCAGATAAAAATTATTATTCGCCGCCGCACAAAATCCACAATCAAATGGACAAGCCGGGTCACCATCAACCCTTCTTACACCGCCCAAAGACTGCCTGGAAGATCCGAGCGCGGAGTCGGGTCATCACCTCCCCGAAAGACTTCATAGCCCATGTGATCCACACGTAAGTCAACAACCCGGGAGACTCCATTCGCCCCTAGCTTTCGCACGTGGGCGCAGCCCCCGTCGGCCGATAAATCTCCCGTAATCGAGTTAGCCTCTGAGAACAAAACGACAGGCTCTCGCGCTTGAACTTAACCCCGGACGAAAGGCGAATACTCCGCAGCGCATGCAGGGACACGTATAAGATACCAGTACTACAACAAGAGAGTCAAGCCCGGTTACGGTCGGATTTGGTCCCAAAGCTACGCAAGAAAAAATCCAAGATGGAAAGCTAGGCCCCTAATTATTGGGAGGGCTATTGTCCTTATATTATATCCCGAGTCGCCGCATTCGTGCAATTATGAGCTCCAAATGTATAAGGAAAAAATCTTACAAGATACTTGGAACGCGAGCATTCTAAGCGTTTTATCAAGAGAGGGCACTGCTGGTAATAAAGCCTCTATCACGGCAGGACGTAGTCGAACAAGCAATCGGGCATATTTATTCAACATTTTCCGAACGGTTCTGGGTATGTAAAAAACACACACCAAGTATTAATAAAAAGTATCTCTCTTTATTTCAACAATCACGCCATATATAATCAATGGTGTGTGTTCCTAATTACATCTTAGTCATATTACAAAGACAAGCAATTTCTCAAGGCATACAAGCACATGGAAGACAAGCAATTCTCAAAAGAAAAAGCACGAGCGTAGGAGAGCCGTTGACAAAGATATATAAGAGGAGTGGAGACAAAGGAGAAAGACATAATGAAAAGAAGACAAGAAGGAGGAAGAAGAGAAAAGATGGGGACGAGGAGAGAGAAAGAAGGAGCAGCATGAGAGCAAGGAAAGAGAAGAGAGAGAAAAGAAAAGAAAAGAGGAGAGGTATAAAAGAGGGGAGGAGAGGTATTGTATATATGGAAGAAAGAGAGAACAGGAGGCATGCTAGCCACACCACACCCCTCACGCATTCCTACCAAGAGTTGTGAATAACATGACTCCCCAAGGAGACTAGGAAAACACAACTCCCACACCTGAGAAAACCCGTAATAACCGATCCAAAGGCGTCGAAGAACCCCCATCGAAGACACTGGCATCGAGGTATCCATCCTCTCGCAGAAACTTCATCCTCGCACGCGCGATGGAAAGCGTAATCTACAAAAACATAAGGTACGTAGGTAATGTAACCCCAGATCCTAGAGAAAGCGCCTTAATCCAGCCACGTGAACCGTCTTCGACCTCTTACGATAAATTAGCATAATAAAGGCTGTATCTTCGCACCTTTTCAAAAACTGAAGGACACACGAAATGCTCTCTCACAAAGCGCCTTCACGGTAAGCCGCCTTTCCCCACGCAATGCATCTCCTCTCAAGCACAGCGCCCCTCTTCATACGGTTGCCTTCCTCTCCCCACATCCAAGGTTTTTCTCTCACACAAAGCGCCTTCTTGCGCCTCCTCACGTAATCCTGCCTTCCCTCTCACAAAGCGCCTTTATACGGCCGCCTCTCCCCATAAGATGGTTTCTCACACGAAATGGTCCTTCACACGTTGCCAATCTACTACGTCGCCATGAACCCGTCACCTTGACGAGCCTATCTAACCTCGCAAGACGCCACGCTCTCAGAGTCGACCACAACCAGCTACATCACTACATCTCTGGGCTTGACGCAGCCCATTCACTCGCAGACGCCACGCCGCTTCAAGAGTCGACCGCACCAGTTACATCACTATTCTAGCGAACGCTCCAAGGGCCACAAAGGCCAATAATAGCCACGCCACCGACGAGCCCTCCCATCACCAACATGGACCAGCTCATACTATTCATTCTGAGGAACTCTTCCCATCAGTCGACATGCACGAACCCCTATTATACACTCCGACGACCCTTCTGGCACACTTCCAAACGCATCTGCCCCTCCTTACCATCGACAAGCTTCCCTTCAACACGAGGATCTAGCCCCTACATTCGACAAAAGGAAGAGCCCTTCTCTCAGCTCAAACGCATCGCTCCTCCTTACTCATCGTGACGAAGCCTCCTCAACACGTATGACGGCCCCTACATCTTCACAGCGCTGGAACAGAGCCCTCTCACAAACAAAGGGGCTCCTCCTTACTCATTGACGAGCTCTCCCTTCAACACAGAGGGACGAGCCCCTACATTCACAGTGAAGAGCCCTTCTCTACACTTCAAACAGACGGGCTCCTCCCTACTCATTGACGAGCTCTCCCTTCAACACAGAGGGACGAGCCCCTACATTCACGCGCGGTACGCCCTTCACACTTTGCTGCATCGCCCCCTCTCCTTACTCACGACGAGCTCCTTTCTTTCAACACGTAGGACCCAGCCGATTCACGCTGAAGAGCCCTTCTCTACACTTCAAACGCACTGCCCTCCCACCAACACGAGCCTCCTCTCAACACGCAGATTGGTTCCGGCCACATTCACGCTGAGCCATCCTCCTTCGTCTTTCCAAACGCATCTGCCCCCTTACTCATCGACGAAGCTCTCCCTTCAACACACAAAGGACGAGCCTCACATCTACAGCGTGGAAGAGCCCTTCTCACAACAGCTGTACGGCCCTCCCTACTCATCGACGAGCCTCCTTCAACACGTAGGACGACGCCCCTACATTCACACAAAGGAAAGAGCCTCACACTTCAAACATCTGCTCCTCCCTACATTCACATTGACGAGCTCTCCCTTCAACACTGCAGTGGTCTTCAGCCCTACATCCACGCGCGGGAAATATCCCTTCTCTTACACCAAACACATCTGCTCCTCCCCCTTACCTCATCGACGAAGCCTCTTCAACACGTGACGACGCCCTACATTCACAAAGGAAGCGTTACAGCCCTTTTCACACTTCAACGCACCCAAGCTCCTCCCACTCATCGGGACGAGCCTCCCTTCAACACACCCAGCCCCTACATCCACGCCACATTCCTCTCATACTCAAACGTAGACGTCCCTCCTTACTCCATATCGACGAGTCCCTCTCGACGGCCAGATGGACTGAGCTCCCACATCTGGCAACTACCCAGCCTCATCAGACTCAACCGACCCGCCCTCCTCCACCCCATCGACCGAGCCTCCCCTCACAAACGCACGAGCCTCATTGCTCATAGCGACGCAGCTCCTATTTGCCCTCACACCATGAAAAACTCCTACCGCAGCCCACCGCGACCTTTGTGACTCTCTCCTTCAACGGCAGTCGAGCCTCATTTAACTATGATACACCTGATGAAAAAAACCGTGTTAACATCCATGTCAGCGATCAAGGCCTCAGCCCGAATCAACAGTAAAATTCCACCCGCACCAATCAATTAGCCGTGAAAACCACGCTTAGTCGATTAATGATCTACGCATCATTTAAGACGACGCAAATAAATTCCTGTGAGGATCTCAATCTCGCATTGCATCGGCCCGCGAAGAAGAGCAGCAAAGATATTTAAGGAAAAACAGAAAGCAAGCGTCCGTTAAAAGGAGGGCTATACAGGCCTAAAAAAAAAAAAAAAAAAAAAAAAAAGGGTATAATAAAGTTAACATCAAGAAAACGGAGACGAGCCCCCATTTTGGCATCGACTAAGAACAAATGGTGGCGGGCCTCAAAGATGAGTGCCAGGCTTCAGGATCTCGCTTGTACCAAAGATTCTCCGCTCCCATCGCTGAGGTCAAAGTCGGTAAACTGCACTCCGTGAGTGCTGGCCAATCCGCCGTTGAAAGCAAGCCACCCGTAAGCTCATCGAGCGCCGTCGTCCCCGCAATCGCCTAATAACCTCATCCCTCCGGGCAATCATGTCCGCTGATGGAGTTCGCTGGCGCAATCCACACCCCGCTTAAATCTCGACAAATCTACGCCTCGGCATCCGCGCGTAGTAGCGTCTCCAAATACCTGCTCCTCCAAAATCTCACGATTTCCAGCAATTTCGTTGTTTCTCCATTTCGTCCAAACCACGTGACCGCACAAGCACTTTTCTGAAGATCCCGTTGTTCGCCTGTGCAGGACGAAGTTCCTCCCTAATCCACTGAAGCTCACTCTCGCAAGCAGAGATCGCAAGTGTACTCACGAGCCTTCCTTTCAAACCAAATCATTTCGCAGCGCCCGGTCTCGAACCTCTCGGGCCCCCTCAAGAAGGCCGTCAGCTACTCCTGACCGCCTTCGCATCGCCCGAGCACCCAGCCGACGGCATGCTTCAGTCCGACGTAGTCTTTCTTTCTATTTCTTCTCTGCATATGTCGCACTCGCCCCCGCACTTCGTCTCCGCCGTGGGCAGTCGTGCGGTAGTCACTTCTCGCCTTATAAATTTAGCTTATCCTTACATGTTTCTCATTTAATTTGGCTTTTTCACAAGCTCCTTCAAATGAGGGCAAACTCTCCAAGACAAACATCGAATTGGGAGCCTCTGGGCATGAGCCAACGTGGGAGTTAGCATAATTATAAGCTACTCAAGCAATCCCCTCTCGGTAATGCCAAAGCTTCATCAACCCAAGAACTCCCTTCGATCTCCCAATGTCGAATCATTGAGGATGGATGAACAAAGACCTCGCCGCAGTGCAAAGAGATATTAGATAAAGAATATTTGATTTCATCAACCTTCTCGCGATTTTGTTTTCCTTCTTCTGCTCTCGCTTGCACCTTCCCAGAGATGGTATTTTGACAGCCCAAGGAGCATTCCACAGCCAGGCAAAGTCGCCATCCGACGCCGCCCTCGCCCTCGAGAGGATTCCACCCCGCGATAGGTTCTGGCAGGAAGCGAACAAAGAACCGTGGAACCTCGCAACCTAACGGACGAGGGACCGCCTGCCTGGGCGAGGGACTCAAGGTGCTCACCCTCGAACTTGTCGCGGATCCCAAGTTGATCCTCTCGGGAGAATCTGCTTTCCTCCTTGCACTCCGAGGTTTTCTAGATATCCTCCAAATGACCAAGATTTCTGCAGCAAAGCAAATGGCCCAAAGGAGAAGACCTGCTGTAAGAGGCTAAGGCCTTAAAAGCTAAGATTCATGACTTCAAAGGGGCTTAGCCGGGATGTCTGATCAACTCTCACAGAGGAACTGCGTGTAGCATTCGCCAAAAGCAAAGTGGCGACACGCATCTGCCGCTGCCTTCAAGACGGCAGCATCCGAAAACATAAGGAAAGCCTACAAGGTCAGGTAATTCAATCGACTTTAGAAGTCAACCAGTAAACCAAAGGCGATGAGGATACTCACGAAGAGCTATCGGCGCTCCACTGCTCCGTGCACGCCTGGGTGTCTTCCCCTCGCCTAGAGAGTTGTACTCCACTGAGCCACCGACAAAGAAATATCAACCCATGTCCTATGAGAAGAAGGGAAGATCCGAAACACCAAAGGCCCCGTCAGTGGAAATAACAAACCCTGCCAGTAGCAATCGATTAAAAAGATGCAGAGCAAGCCACATTAGGACGCCAAGCTCGTCTAAAAAGACCAACAACCCACTAAAATACCCCCAAACTATCGGGAGCCGCTGAAGGGCGATATGAAAATGTCAAGAACCTCGCTTTACCGGCGCGGATGCGGAAAACGGCGCCGCTATCAAATGCGGTAATCAAAAACACACCATACCGCACGTAGGTAACGTAACGAGTCAAAAATCGAGACCATATCCGGCCACCCGTGAAGACGATATCGTGTCAACGAAGTCGATCGTATGAGGCCAACTTACTTCCTTCATTCTGTTCTTCATGGCATGACGACGGCAATTTTGAGAAATCCACCTTTAGGATATTTTCCGACGTTTATTTTCCTTTTCGCTTACCCAAAGGGGATTAACGATTTATCAAACGACGCCCTAGCTTGATCGTGAACCGACATCGCGAGGACTAGCATAGATAATGCTAGAAGATGAAGAGAGCGATCGAGCCTATCACGCAGCGCATAAGAGATAACAAAGAAACATCGCCAACCTAATTCAACTAAATCGTGAAGGAAGCCGGCCGTGAAGAACACCAAATAAATAGAAAACTAAGAGACCAGAGGAACGCGAAACTGAAGATGTCGTCAAAAAAGAAGAGACAGGCGCGAAACCCAAAGGGTCATTATTAACACGCGACTTATGGCGCAGAATCGGGGCTAATCCGAATCCGATTCACACGTGAAACGGCACCGACACAAACAATTACACTCTTGCCCACGCAATCGCATACAAGGGCCGGGGGCAACATAGGCGTTTGAAAATAAAAGCATTCGCAGCCCGCTCCTCGGTCCCAAGAAAGAGGCGTGCCCACAAAAGCGCCTCTCTCGCTCTCAGCCAAAAATAAAGAACCCCAATACATTCAATCCAAAGCGCCATGATGCGGGATAACTAAGGAAGCTCCGCGACAAGGAAAGGGGGAACAAGAATCATCGGGCAGAATCACTTATCCTATAAATCCCATTAAATAGGAAAGTGGAGTAATCCTTGATAAACTGCTTTTCCTTCAATATCTCATTCGATAAAGAAATATCCAATAGGAAAGAATCCTTGTAACCCTCAAATTGGGAACAATATACATTATAAATACATGGCCACTCCCAATGCAAAGGTACTGAACAACAAAGACACCTAAGCACCTCTAAGCAAATTCCTCTCTTCTCTCGAACGAATCGATTCATATGTCGGAGCGCCACGGCGGCCCTCGACTCTTTTTCCCTTGTTCTTATGTGAAGGTTCTACGATCGAGCCCACAGACTAACGCGCTATAACGATCCTCAATAATCAAGACGATCCGGGACATCCTCCTCCAATCCCATCCGTGCCAAATGGTCTGTCCGTACCCCCCAACGACCCCACGCGGCCTCCAAACCCCCAGGCCTCCGCTTGAAAAGGCATCATCGCTATTTTTTTTTTATCTCAATATCTAGATTTTGATGGTACTAAGCATATAATTTGAAGGTTGAAGATCAAGAAATATGGCGCATATTTCTCCCTAATCATTCTTTTCCCTATGATCATGATTATTCTTTTGGTATGTAACATTTTTTCATACTTTTGTTTTTCCCCTCTCTAATCCCTAGTGGATTTGAATCTGGATTCCCAACCTTAAAAAAGACTAAGTACTTAAATTTTGCCCCAAATGAATTGGAACAAGACACTCCGGAATCAATATGCATGCATATGTGTGCTTTTAGGTTTGTTTTTGTTAAACTACCGATTTTCTTAAGCTTGTAGGATTTGATGTCAATATGCATATTATGCTTCTTAACATCTTTCCTCATGTGCGGTGCCATACCCCACAAGAGGACATATACGAAGAATGGATTTACATCCAAAAGATAGAGATACTAAAATTTTGGATTCATATTGAGCAAACAAGTAGGGGAAATGCAAATTGCAAGGAGGGGATTAGATTGGAGGCTTCCCACCAAACTGAACTTTGGTAACCACCAATTTTCCAAAAAGTCTAAACTTATATGATTTAGATTTTTTTTTTTTGACAACTAAGTGCTTTGTTACAATATAATAAACTGTTCCCACTAAGACTCGAACCTAGGGACCCTTCCTCTCTTTTTATGTCTTGTATTTTTAAACTTTAAATGTTCTACCAACTGAATTAAGTATGTGGACAACTCATAGGATTTAGACTTAATATACATATTATGCTCCTTAATAGAAATTCCTTTGGATTTGCTCTAGCTCTCAACTTGATTGTCCTTGGGATAGAAAAAAAGAACATATAAAATAAATAAGCATATTGGAAAGAGTGCTCCATATCAAAGCGAGTCTCTTAGCTTTGGAAATTGTCATCTCTTCCACAAAGCTAGTCTCAGATACAACCTTCCCTGCAAGATTGTCTCTAATCGAGATGGAATTAAAAGTAGCACCCAAAGGAGGCCAAATAAAAGAGAGAAGGGCACGCCAATTCTACACCTACACTCTTCAGCGCCCTCGTCTACTTCTCCCATTCATCATATTGGAATTAGCGCACTCTTTTTTAAACTTTTAACTTGAAATAGTCTTGAACCACATGTCCTTCAACACAAATGGATAACCATTCGTGGAGAAGGTTCATAGAAAACTAAGGTATCATCGATAAACAATAGATGGTAAAGATCTTTTCCTTCCCTCACTTCTACCACACAATAAAAACTACAAAACTCGTCTCTATGGTAAATCACCAGAGCCTCCCTTATAATTACATATACAAATTAAGTAGGCAAAGGGGTCCCCTTTAATTCAAATCCTAGGAGCTACAGGAATGTAACCCGTCGAAGAGCAATTAATAAAGGATTGAGAAGCTCACAATAAACACACATTACTGCACTCGCCTAATCCACACTCCTACTACCACCCCTTTTTGGAGAAAACCAAGAAGAAAATTCCAATGATGTGAGCATAGCCGACAGTTAAAAAAGCATCCCGAGTCACTTCCCTCCACAAAAAGGCATTCGGGGAACTAGGCACAACCTTTCTTTAATCTACTTGCCAGCACTTCGGCCAGTAATAGGTTGGTAGATGCTACCCACTGCTTATCGGGCCTAAAAGGCCTTGAAGTCCTTAGCCCCACTTCTCTTCTAAATAAGCACCAAAAAAAGAAGCATGCTCTTTATAACCTATGCTTATGAAACTCCAAAAAAACCCTCATCAACGACCTCAACCTTCACAAAATCCTTGCTAAATTCCAAAAACTTGAGGAAAAACCATTTGAGCATAGAACCATTTGAGCATAGAACCATTTGAGCATAGAACTTTATCTCTGTTGAGATCCAAGAGGGTTTTGAACACCTTTACCTTAGAGAATGATGCCTCCAACAAAGTTGCTTCAGCATCCCCTAACACATCAAAATTCAGCCTCATATGGTAGGGCCTCCAATGCCATTTCTTAATAATAAGAAATAAAAAGGCCTTGCATCAGACCCTTTTGATTTCTCTCCCATAGACCCATTGGGGACATTTCAATCCCGACCAGAGAATTCCTTCCTTCTCCTATTTGCATTAACCATTTCAGAAGAAAGTAGTGTCTTCTTTGTCACACTTCTGAGGCCAAAGTTCACAAGACTTTGTCTAGAGGAAACTTTCCACTAACCTACTTTCAATTGAACTCTTTTTATAACCTGCCTAGCATTTTCTTTCTACTATGTCAAGGACCTAGTCCCTTCCTTAGAATCCTCAAAAGCCACCGTATTCCAAGTACAACCCATACCGTCTTTAAAAACAATTTACATCTTTCAGTTCTGCAACTAAAATAAAACACGAGAAACCCCTACACTCTCTCAAAGAATCTTTAAAAATCCTCCGATCTCAACTACATTTCTCAAATAAAAGGGAAGACATCTTCTAATCTCTTCCTCATCAAAGCAGTAGTGGTGCCGAACTAAGATAGCTCGCAGACTAAAAAACCTCTATGTAATCTTGATTAGAGATTGACACTAAACCGCCTCTGGTGAAGTTACTCTACGAGGATGGTCAGTCTTAACTCAATTAATCCCAAGACCTTTTCATGCTCGTTCTCGCCACAGAGTTTCACCATTCTATACGACTAGCAAGAGTGCAGTATCAACCAAAGATACCAAAGATGTTACAACTAGCATGCATGCTATATGTAATGAATATAAGACTCAAAGCAATGATATTTAAGTTCCTATTTCTTGAAACAGACAAGGTGAATGACAAAAGGAAGTTCTATCATCAAGTAGGTTATGCATTTAGATGTGCAAGCAATGTTTTAAAATCGATCTGATCGAATCGAAAAAGTTATCGATTCATATTTACGTCGATCGCGGATCACGGCTAACCGATGACATCATAAATATATAATCTATATTTTTAAAAAATTTAAAATATATATTTTAATATTTATAATGTTATTTACTCATTTTTATAAAGTTGTATTACTATTTTTAACCTTTATGAAAATAATATATAATATTAAAATATAAAAATTTATTGAAATGAAAAATAACATTATAATCTCTCTTCTCTCTTTATATATATATATATATATATATATATATATATATATATATATATATATATATATTGGCCCAAGGGTACCTCTAATTAAGGTTTTGATAATAATAAACCAATGTTATTGACTATTAATGATTGACATTGAGATGAGTGATAAGTTGAAATTGATCAAGCATTAAATGAAGATATTTCAAGCTTTATGATGACAATGATGTACTTAATCAAGTTTTTCAAAGACAGTTCACTTATTCAAAGAATCAAGAATTCAAGTTTAAGATGATACAAACTAAGAATCCAAACTCAAGAACTTACATTTAGGATGTGTATGTAAGATGAATACATTGATGCACTTTAGGATATATCATCTCTTACATGCATATTCTTCATAACTCGATTTTTTGTGTTTGAATTGCACATTATTTGAAAATTTGAGTTTGAGCATCAAACCTTCGGTGTTTAAACTTTAAAATGTGTTTAAAAGCATTATCTAAGGTTTGAAATTGTTTTGGAACGAAAAGAACTTGAAGTGACTATTATCGGGTTCTTCGTGATATTTCTTTGCATGCATCATGTTTCTAACTCGGTTTGACTTTAAATTTTGAAACCCATGTTTAATCATCAAAACTTAGTTATTTGGAGTTTAAAATGTGTTTAAAAGAGTTATCTAAGGTTTAGAATCGATTTGGAGTGAAACTAATTTGAAAAGGACCAAAAATAGCAATTTTTGACAAGTTTATGTTTGAGCTATCTAGGTCGTGCAGGTTTAGTATCCAAAGGCTGGCCTGGTCAGAGGCCTGAAGAGGTGCAAATATCAACCTGCTTGAAGTCGAAAGCGTTATTTTCACTTTGTGAGGAAGGTTAGACTCGCTTCACCGAGTGGGGAAACATCTGGCCAAGGTAATCGATCATAAAATCCACATCGATAAGTGCATTAAATGCATTAACAGCTAGTTTATTAATGTAATTGATCAATCTGTTGGTGAACTGGTCAACTGGCTTTGAGACAAAAATCTACTCGAGAATTCCCCCTTATAAATTGATGGTTGGGGATCATTTATGGCCATGAAATTCATTGAATTAAGGCTCTCAACTGCAATTGCTCTCACACAATAACTCTCATATTTGTTTCTTGGTGCATTTACTCCACATTTGCACACCTTAGAGTGCACCATTCTTCTCATCCTAGTTTTCTTTGTATTTGAGTGATCCTTTAAGCTAGGGAGTGATTTCTTTAAGTGTGTATATCTTGAAGAGATTGTGAATACCCCCTTGGAGCCAAAATCCAAGTGTACAAGAACAAACTTGGTTTGGAGTTCAAGTATAATGGAACTCTCACTGGATTGGAAGGTCGAGGGAGAAGTGACTTAGGAAAAATTGAACTACCATAAATCGTGAGCTTCGTTTTCTCTCATCTCTAACTCCTTATTTGATATTTTCTTTGTAGTTGTCAAATTTCAAGGATTTGCAAAACGCTGGTGATGCACCAATTCACCCCCCATCTTGGTTAATTTGCTAAGAAATATTCACTTTCAATTCGTGACGAAAGGCATGTCTCCCGTGTTTAAGACTTATCACCAAGAGATAAAATGACTAGCACTAGTACAAGCATTTTAAGACTAAAGTTTTCTCATCAACAAACCTCCTTTCTTTGCCGAGTCCGATTATCAGTTTTGGAAAAACAAAATGACTTGGCATTTGCAATCTGTTGACTTGGAGGTTTGGAAAATAATATTGTTTGGTTACACCTTTCCCACAAAAACCATTAATGGGATTTAAACTCAAAAACCTCTTGAAGAGTACGATGACAATGAAATAAAAATTTCACCAAATTCAAGAGCCATTTATGTTCTTGTATGTGCTATGGATAGAAATAAATACAATAGACTACATATCATGCAAACAACTAAGGATGTTTGGAGGGTACTTGATGAAATTACCAATGAAAGAACTAACAAAGTGGAGGATTCAAAAGTTAGAATTCTTGTTAATAACATGAAATGTTTAAAATGAAACCTAATGAATCTATTGTTGAGATGTTTACTAGGTTCACGAATGTTGTCAATAGACCTGAAGGTTTGGGAAGAAGAGTAAGTGAAAATAAAAAGGTGTCTAAAATTCTAAGATGCCTACCTCCCAAATGGAACTCTAAGGTGGAAGCTATGAGATGAAGATAGCAAGGTAAGAAGATGAAATGCAAGAAAAAGAAGGAAAAAGCACAGACCCTGCAAACGAAAAAGAGAAAGTCATTGAAGATGCAAAGATAAATAACTCCAAGAAGACATTGCCCTCATCACAAAAATAGTACAAAAACTAATGACGAATGACAAGTTTGCTGGAATAACATACAAGAGAAGAAACTATTACAAAAAGGAAGGTCCCCAAAAAAAGAGAGGAAATGAGCTAAAGATGATATATGCTACAAGTAAGAAGTCAGCCATGCGGCATGATTGCGACTTACAAAGCCAACAGTGAATAGCTAAGAGAGTGTGAAGAGCGCCCATTGGCCAATCCAAGTGTACAAGAATAAGCTTGGTTTGGACCTCAAGTATAGTGAAAACCTCATTGAATTGAAGGTTGAGGAGAAGTGGACGTAGGTATAAATGCGTCGAACCACTAGACATCCGGAGTTTGCTTTTTTTACTCTCTAACTCCTTATTTTATCTTTTGCGTCGAACCACTAGACATCCGGAGTTTGCTTTTTTTACTCTCTAACTCCTTATTTTATCTTTTGTAGTTAATTTTGTCAAATTTCTTGTTGATTTGCACTCTCTAACTCTCTAACCTCTATATTTATGTTTATGTTTCTATTTATATATATATTGTAAATGTAAAATTAATAAAATTGGAGGGTGGCCTAATGGTTCATTGTTTTACTTCAAAACCTGAGGTCCCAGGTTCCATGAAGTTAATTTATCCTTAAACCTTCACATCCTTTTGTCCACGTTGGAAAGACAGATTTATTTGCCTTTATATGCTCATTCTAGACCTTTAGGAACCATAGGAGGCTTAAGTGGGGGCAGGAACGTTGGTATGTGGCTTTGTGTGGCTGGCCCACCAAATAATTAATTTTGTTAAGAAATATAATAGCCAATTGAATCGCTTGGTACCTAAAGGAATTGTTTCGTTCAGGCGGGTCCATCGGGAGCACCGGTTCGATTGGTAGTCCTACTTGCAAAGCGGAAAATCAAACCGAAAAACTCATCGATCGCTTGATCCAATTTTTAAAACATTAGGTGCAAGTTATTGCAGTTTCTAGCATTTAAGTCCTCTTTGTAACACTACTGGTTGCCTTGTTCTCTAGATGCATACAAAGATTCCATTAAATAACAAAGGAAGATTACTAGACAATGCCTCTTAATGGATAACATATAAAATTTGATATCACTGTAGCAACTTTTACACGGTGTCAAAGTTCACTAAATGCAATTATTTTTAAAAATAAATTTAATTAAAATTTCACTTTTTTCATAAATTGAAGGAAGAAAATATGTATAAGTAAATTTTTTTTATGTTATAAATGTTGTTCATCATCACATTAGTCCAATGATGGAGCTAGACAATTACTTGCTTTTATTCGTTTTTATATAAGTTAATTATTTTAAAACTAACACAGTAAAACCCTTTGTTCTGATTTTTAGAATTCTCGTAGTATTGTAATTACTTTTATTTTTAAAAATCAAGTGATTTTCTCTTTCCTTTACTTTTTATTTAATAACTAATTATATAGATAATGAAAGTACTCACAGATAAGATCTTATCAACATTATCAAACAAAAAAGATCAGGGATGAAGGTTTTGATATTATTACATTCTTATTAAATTAAATTTTCTGTTTGTCCCTATCAACAAAAAAAAAAAAAAACACAAAAAACAAAAAAAGAAGGACAAACACAAAAAATGAAAGCTACAAGAAAATGTTGTTGTCCACTGGGTGTATGCATGCTACATATTTAATACGGTTCTCTTGCAGAGTTTTATCCCAAAATAATAATATTTTTTTTAAAATATTAGTCTAATAGGTTTTTAAAAATAATGCTTAAACTACTTTTTAAAACTATAGTTGATGATTATGATTTTAATTTTAAAAAAATGTTAAAACTGTAAATAATAACTATGATTTTAACTTAAAAATTTAAATTAGTAACCATCAACTGAGGTTTTAATGACCTTAATTTTGGGTATTTTTCAAAAAGATATTAGATTAATATATTTTTTAAATATATTATTTTAAGACAAAACTCACTAGGACATTGCTTGGAAAATGATATTGAAAAAGGAAAAGGCAGTTAAAGAGATAAAGTTAAAGTTATGCCCTCTTTTTCTCCAATAATAATAATAAATGTCATTTTGCAGGTGTGAAGGGGGACCAACCACCAATCCATAAACATAACGACAAGAGTTTCTCACCGTACTCTGCAAGTTCCAACTCAAACACTTCCTGTAGCTCAGCTGGGTGCTCGGAAGTGCAAAATTGCAGCAATCCCAACATGCGGATTCTAATTCCAGTGATCAGGTTGTTGCTAAAGATGCTAGCGCGCAGAGCAGATCACTCCCAACCAGGCTGCAAATGGAGGTGCCATCACATGCATGGATCTCGGCCGTGTACAAGGCGTTAGCAAACGGAGAAATTGAAGTCCTACAGAATTCCAGACTTATGAACAATTGGAAAGTGCAGTTAACTCCCAAAACATAACACAATTACTTCACATCGCAGCCCAGTTTGGTCAGTGCGTAAAATGCGTGGATTGGATCCTTAATTTGCCTTCATCTTCATCATCTTTACTGCAATGCCCCAATCTGAAAGGGACACTCCGCTTCACCTTTGCAGCTAGAAAGGCATTTGGAGGTCGAGGGCTCTTTAGGCGCTGCAACCAAACTTCCGGTAGATATTAGAAACTGGCCGGAGCAGATAAGTTGATGTTGAGGGATGACAAATAAGGAGAAAAACACGCTTTGCATGAGGCAGTGCAAGTGATATAGGCATTATGGTGTGGTGCAGTTACTAATTGAGAGACAGACCCCCAGCTACTTAAGGTGCTAATGATTCAGGTATTCTCTTTACATGGCTGCTGAGAAAGAGTGAGATTAACAGGCATTGTGAAATTATCACACAAAAAAGCCGCAAAACTGATTACTTCACCAGCATACCGTGGCTTCAGGGGTAGAACTGCCTTGCTGCTGTACTCTGCAATGACCCACAGGTAGTATGTGCTTTCTTCTTCTATAATACAGAGAGTTTAATAGAATGATTACATTGTTTTCACACATGTTTGAGTTGATTTTGCCATTTGGATTGAATTTTTAGCATATAGACAAAATTGATTTTCCTTGTAGGGATTTTAGTGAAGGGAATCAGGCTAGCTTGATCCCATGTGGGCTACCATTGGAGTATGCTTATAAATATATGATGCACTTTAGGTTTGTAAGAAAAAATCTATGGTATTAGACGGATTGACAAAGAGTTTGTGAGGCATTTTAGTTGTGATTTTTCCCTAATAGTTTTGTCGGGAAATTCCCCATGGATCATTTCGCCTACACGAGATGACATATTCATTTTAAGCCTAAGTCCTCATGATTTGTTTTTGGGCTCTTTTAATTTTCCAAAAGCCTAATAATTTGAGACGCTGGGTCCACGCTATATAAACTTATGCCTTTCCTATTCCTAACCAATGCTTATTATCATAGGACTCGGGATGCACACCCAATAATCCTCCCCTTGAAAAAAGTTTCATTGAGTGATTAGTGCCCAAAAAGTGCAATTTTGAACCCTATATTAGATAGGTTTTGATTGCTTCGCGCATTAATCGTCATTTTATACCAATTGAAGTGTTCTAGCTCCTTAGTAACACTTATGCCATTTAGGTATTTTTGGTTAGAGGTATTCAGGTACCCCCGAGTTCAATCTCACACAATACAAAGGATGAATCATGAAGTCGAATTCAAGTCTCAAATGCATCAACCGTACCCCTAGAATCAATGAGAAACCAAGGAAAAGTGAAGAAAATTGGATGCGCTTGAAGGCCGCAGGATGAAAAGTAAAGGATCAACAATGCAGCACCGCTAAGTTGTTGGTACCGCTAAGATTGCTAAAATAAGCAACCTACCGAAATTTCAAGAACCCAGCTTAAAACACTACCGCACCATCCTCCCACTCTCGCTAGGCACCACTCTTAGCGAAAATAACCGGGCCTCGTTACCACAAAGAATTTCCTCGCGCTAGCGAAATTTCGCTAGCCAGCCAATCCTAGCGCACACCTGTGTTTTCGCTGGGGACTGCACTCGCACATGAAATTTCATGTTCCCAGCGAAAAAAATTGATGCCTCGTCATGCTTTATAATTAATGCCAAACCGCCTCCAAACTTGGTGTATTACTTAATTGTCCTATAACTTAGCCAATTTTTTATAGGGTTTTTTGGTATTTTCATACCTTGAGGGAGGCCTTATATAAGCCCCTCTTGTTTTGTAACCTAAGTAACAATTTTGGAACAATCGGGGAGAGAATACCCTTGTAAGTTTTTATTTTTGTACATAAAGTCTTTTTATTTAGTTTTGCTTATTTCTTTTCTTCTTTTCTCTCTTCTTTCTCCTTTTCGTACGCTAAACACCCTCTTCGAGGATGACAACTCAAGAGATGTTCATGTTTCCTTTCTTTGGGAATATATGAAGCTGGGGCTCGCGGTGGGGCATATGCATGTTGTCCTCTACTAAAAGCTGGCTGTAGTGTATTTATGGCCCTCCCATTCTCAAAACATGGTTGCATAACATTGAATGCAGCATGATTTGGCCAATACCCATGCTAGATCAAGTACATATTCAAAGGAGAGTAAGTACTGCGGATTCTTAGATGGTCTTTACGAGCCTCTCGAGATAATATTTACATGTTAGGGTTCTCTAAATTAGGTTAAATACCAATAATCATATTATTTTGGCCAATACCTCCATGCTTTAGGATACAAAGGTAATGTGTGAGATGCACTATTGTTCTTTAGATGGTCTACGAGCCTCCGAAATGATAATTAATGTTGTTTTAAAAGGGGCCATAACATGCTACCCTCAGACACTCAAATAGAGTTGCTTCATGGGTGAGGTTTGCTAGTTAGCTAGATCCGGTTATGCCATGGACTATAGGTTGCATGTCATAACGCAGGATAAACCCGAGATTACCTCGTCATTCTAACTTGCCAAGTTATGACCCAAATCTTCAAAGTTAACTTTTTTCACCTTTACTTTCGCCATACCCCTCGCCCAAACCATTCTAATCGCTTTTTGAAACACACCCAAAGAGAGTCCAAATAGAAAGCCTTACCTTCATGCAATCGATGCAACCATTTTTAGATGAAAACGCATCCCCGTGTTCACCTAGATCACCATAACAGCAAATGACTACCGCAGAGTAGGAACTGTGTATATAAATTTTGATTTAGCTCACCTCATCAGTGGCACGAATCAAAATGGTGCCGCTAATGGGATGGTGCCAAACTAATAATGGTAAGGAAGTGTGTACTTGTAGATCAACATCACAAGTGAAGGTAACCTTTTTAATTTTCATTACCAATACTGGCAGAATCAAGCACAAAGATCAAAGAAGAATCGCATCAAGCCAGTTTTTCATTCAGTTAGTTTTAATTTTTGTTAGCTAAACATTAACCTTTTTGCAAGCTTTGTTAGTTCTTTTTGTTGTCTCTATAATTTTGTAACAGGTTTATGCAACGTTGATAATGAGACACATCGTAGATCATAGGATAAGTACAATAACTCGACTCCACTAGTGAAGTCGGGCACATACCGATAACATGATCCCATACTCCGAGGAACAACAGAAATAACCAGAACCTCTCCCATGAACTAAATGCCTATAGAACTACGGCGATCACATCCACCCTCCTAGCTACGCCCCATCTCACACATTCCTCCCCGCGAAGATGTAGCAACAGGCCATATTTTCCGTACCTCTACTCCCCACATATCATGGTATGGAAAATGAAAATCCATACACCAGATTTTGAGGAGGTCTTGCACTACCTTTAAGGAAGGCAGGTAGATGGACATGGGATTTGTCAAGCCAAAGGCATTTCCATTGACTCAAAGGATAAGGCGACATGGCTCAACCTATCGAGGCCTGTAAACTACTATTAGAAATCATCGAAATGGGCAGAAGAATTCCTGAAGAAGTTCTTCTGCCTATAAGACCAATAATTTAAAGAGACAAATTTATACCTTGCGCCAGATGGTGAGAGATTTTACCGCGTTGGGGAAAGATTTATGGAAAACCATCAAGGTATCCACACCATGGTTCGCTGATACATGGATGTCAGAACCACTTCTACGGTGGTATGTCTCCTCACAGGCAACTTTTCGGGAAACTATGTGGGGAGAGACTTTTCGCAAGCATCCCGGAAGGAAGCCATGATGAACATTACGTGGCTGAAACTCTAAGGGTCGGGATGAGCCTAACCCTAGAGAAATGATACAGGATGAAACCACCACCAACCTTAAGGGTGTGGGATGCATGCACCATAAGAAATAGAGATGAGAGCTGTGGATTTCAAACTTGCAGCGTGAGTGCCGAGGAGCTTGAAAGCAACAAACAAAGAGGTGCATGCGCTGATCGAAAATCCCGACAGCCTAATCTCTTGCACCACTTCAATCCTCGCGGCACCCAAGCAGAACTACGCGTCCTATGGCCCCCTCGCAAAGGAAGGATTTGATGTCTAATGTGCAAACACCGTAGACAATAAGCCACAACAATCCAATGCTCCATATGGTATTGCTCTACAATTCCAATCGAGGAATCACCCTAACCTGCATGGAGACCCAACCCCGCTTTATGTGTACCCCCCAGTGCCAACCTCGCTTTGTTCCCTCACAAGCCAAACAACCACCATCATCTCTCCAAGAGAACGTTTTTCATATCACTCAGTAAGTGTGGTGGGCAACTTTGTCAGGAACAAAAAGGAATCAATGCGAGAATCGCATAAAGGATTGATATCGGGGAGTACAATCGACAAGAGAATAGATGGGCTTGAGAGCAATCGAACTTAAAATTGATAACCTACAAAGATTCAATCGCCTTCAAGATTAACAAGTTGCTTCGAGGTACAAGAGAGAGGGAGGTTTCCATCATAAACACCTCCAAATCCTGGGATTCATGAGGTAGTATCATCCAACACCGAATGGTGAGGTTGTTTGCATAATAAACTTTGTGAAGTGGGAAAGCTGATCAACCCATGCCAAAGCCTGTCCAGGAGAAGAATCGCAACCTCGAGCATATTCCTCTTGGGAGGAGGATTCAGAAATACCGTGATACCACCTCCATTTCCACAAGCACTTAGAGAGGAAAAGAAGAAGGCACCAACAAGCAGGCATTTCAGGTTTTAAGGCAAGTGAAGGTTAACATACCTTTATTGGATATAATCAACAAGTGCCTCGCTTATGCAAAAATTTTTGAAAGATCAGACAATCAAGAAGGGATTAAATATCGAGAAAAAGGCATTCACCGAACATATCGCGCCATAATTCGTGAAAAAGTAAATATCCTTGTCAAATACATGATCCGCGTGATCTCCCACAATTTCTCAGTCACTATTGTGGAATTGCATAGAAAAGTCCTTGCTCGATTTGGGGAGCTGCAAACTAATGTCGCATTCTGTATACAAGCATCTATAGGTTTAGGAACTTAAACCTACCAACATACACTATCATCGCCGACAGATCGCTGAAAACTCAAGGATACTTGAGGATGTCCTTAGAAAATAGACAATTCTACTACCCAAGATTTCAGGCGCTCGAATCGGTTTCGCCAATTCCTAGTGAACCCAACCCACACTAATCATCTTAGAAGACCATTTCTCGCCACATCAATGCAATAAATTGCCTACCGAATCATGCAATCATACATTTGGTAACATGACCGAGTTAAACATCTTTCATATGAACAAGCAAAATTTGTTAGAAATCGAAAAATCAAATTCGATGAAAATTTCACTGTCGCTGTAGGGAAAACAAAAATGCCCGTGAATTGTAGGAGTGATCGAGATTTAAGAAGATTTTGCCTTGCCAACAACACAATCGCAAGCCAATTGCTCAATTCAACCGCCATTTCTATGAACAATGACAATTGGCCACCCAACATCTTCGAGCAAACAGTTACTGCATGGGCCGAGGAGATCATTCTCCTCGACCCCTGAGTAACACCTAATCGAATCGTCTTGCTTTTTTTTTAAAAACCGACCATAGCTTCCAAAAATTTTATTTTCTCGTTTTAAGTTAATTAATTTTGTTAGTTTTCAAAATTTAACTTAGCAAGCCATTTCGTAGCTTAGTTGACATTTTATAAGATTCAATATTAAATTTTAATTATAGTTTCGTGTGAAAATTTTATTATATTAAGTATTGTCATATTATATTATTAATTAATTTCAAATTAGATTTCAGAGTAGCAATAGAAAGCCAATTACCGACCAAATGAAAAAGGCAAAGAGACCCTGGCCGCCACAAACACTCCTATATAAACAAAGGGGTCGTCGAATGTTCACTATATTCTCCCGCACCGGGCTCGAAATACCACTTCCACCGCGCCTCATCGGGCCGGAGCCAAGGCGCACCAAGACCCTCGGGCCACGCCCACCGCCATTTCGTTGGCACCATAGCGCACCGCGACTCTGCCGTACCAGAGTCGCAGCCTCGGGATCGAGCCCTCGATCGTTCACGGGCCGTAGCTGGCGTTCTCGCCAGCCAAAGGACGCCCGCCCTGACCAGCCCTTCAAGTGAGGCCTCCACCACGGCCGCACGCCCCCTCCTCCTCCGGCCCACCGGGCCCCGCCCGAGCCCCGCACCGCCGGATACCCGTGCCCTGGCCTCGCCATTCCGGGTGCCCCGCCCCGGCATCCGGGGTCTTATCCCAGCCCCGTATTTGCGCCTCCAGCCGATCTCGCCTATAGCCGTGAGCCCCGGTTAGTTTGCTTGCTTCGCAGGTCTCGCAGCCCCAAAGAGCCTTCGCCCGCATTTCCGCTGGAGCGAGCCCCTTCGCCAGCTTTATTTCATATCAAGATGGTTCTGCACACCGGGCGGTCCCGCCTTCTACCGCGGTGAGATCTCGCCAAGACGCCGGTGAGAGAGGTGCGCGCCGCCCTCAACTCCTGGCCCGCTCCAAGACACCATCACCGGGCCCCCCAGGTCGCACAGGAGCCTCCGATTCGACGCTATCGATAAGATGGGACCCTGGCCCATCACCGTGCTCCAGGAGGTTAGAGGGCCCACAAGCTGCCCGCACATCGGCCCAAAGGAACACATCTTCTCGGCCTCCCGTCACTCGTAAGAGATTAGCCGCCGAGGCGACTTTACCACCACACTGCCGCCGCCGAGGATCTCGAGGCCACTATTCGCAGGGAACCCCATTCTCGGAATGTGCGACTCCAATCGCAGAGTTTCATCGAGTCATATTATGACGCTCCCGCCGCCGAGGGCCGACCCCGGGGATACGTGAGCGCCCATGAGGGTCGATCGAGGAGGCTTCACTCCTACCTTCATGACTCCCCGACAAGATATTATCCGAGAGTGGTGTTACGCTCTACCACTCCATGACATCCAGGAGGAGACAACCACATGAGCTTCGCTTTAGTATCGATGACCGCCCCTACCTCAGAGCATCCGACATTCCAACAGTTTTTCGGCCTCGCGGTACCGCCGCAACAGGATGCAGACGGGGGGGCCCACCCGCTCACAGGGAGATGCCAGGTCCGAAAGACCGCCAGACACCACCGCCGGGGTCCGCATTCTACAGAGGCGCCCCGCCGATGCCGTCGCCGTCACGACCACAATTGCTCCGCACGAGCCTATTCCCTCCGCAAAGATTATGTGTAGGGAGGGAAAACATCCCCGAGAGGCGCTACCTGGGAGGTCTCTGTGTGGGAGATTTCACCACCCTCTGAAATGGGGTGGTGATGGCCTCTCGCTGCGCTCGAGGAGAAGGTCCATCTAAGACCCCTGACGAAGAGAGTCTTCCATTACTTACGCCGCGAATTCTATGTTACGTTCCTCGAGCATCTAGATTCCTGCAGTGGTTCTCGTGCTGTAGATGAGGGTCCGGGCGCCCCGGGTCATGTCGCAGCGGTGATGACTATGCCCGCCTTCCTTCCACATACGACCACCACGTGACCGTAGAGGAGGTACGGTCGGAGGCCGAGGACCACCAATACGTATGATACTCGCCCCGAGCCCTCCGAGGCCAGGACCCATTCCGCATCGCTCACCTCCATCCCTCCACGTATCACACCGCACTCGCAGCCGATACTCTCGGGCCCATCCTATTCAAGACACACACCACGAGTACTACCATACCGCCGAGAGAGATAGTCGGGTGTGGGATGGATGCTATCTCAAGCCACTACACGGCCATGTGCAACCCAGATCGAGGTCGTCTACACACTCCATGCCGACAGATTATGACCCACCTGGTCTTCCTCATGTTCCTCCCGGTCGAGGACCCCACCAATGCAAATTTTGATAACGACGCAGCTAGCCAGCTAGCCAAAGCTCACCACCACCACCACCACCACAGCAGTGAGGTGGTTAGGTCTCTTTTATGATTTTTGTATAGTTATCACTTTATCAATCCGCCATCATCTTGATTAGGATTTCATAATAGCCATATAGTAGGCAAAGGATATTTTTGTGTTTTTAGCTTTGTATTCATGTATTAGCCATTTTGGTTATATTTGGCTCGCTTATATATATACAAATTTTTGTACATATCATGTTTTTTGTGCCTTTACTAGGTGTAATTTTTCTTTTCAATCGTCAATGGAATTAAGCACCGACAAATGAATTGCCATGTCGAAATCAATCATTACTTTTATTATCTTTATGCTAGAACAAATCTCCATGCTTGAAAATACCTGGTCACTACGCCCGCATGCTCAACTGAAATTTCTCCTTATGCTAATTCACACACTACACTCCGCATTATTTCAATAGTCGTGAATTTGTTCGCCTTTCACTTTCAGATACCGCCTTACATGTCAAGTAACCTAGGATAGGTTTGTGTTACCCATACTTGAAGACCAATGTTGTCTTCCAAAAAGAAAAAGAAAAGAAAAAGCAAAAAGAAAAAAAAAAAGAAAAGAAGAAAAAGAAAAATAAAGTCGTGAAGTTTTGCCTTGAAACCTGAGCACGGTCCGAGGGGTGTATGGCGAAAAGCTCTCGCCCGATGCCCTGCGCCTTAACTGTCGGGTCATCGATTTTGCTCGCTAATGGGTGGATAGGTAGAGTCAAACGAACAATCTGTAGGTGCTTACTCAAGTCACCCGGGAGTCCCGGTGAAGCCTTTGCAGTTAGTGGTCGTAGATCCTGGGCTTCGATGCCCTAAAACCCACCGTGTCGAGTCACCTGGCGGACCAAGTATACTAGACTTTGTGAAGTCGACTTTAAGCATTGCATCCTACAATATAGTTGAAAAAGAAAGAAAGTGTACTAACCCTATCTAGTTGTTCAATACCTAAGGCCATGTCGCTAGGTTAGGGGAGAGAACAAATTTTGCACTTTATCGGGCTTAATCTCGGTTACAAAAAGAACCATTTACTAGGTGGAAATTCAAGTCGAGAATCATGGAAAACCAATTTGACCCGAAATGGTTCTTGTATGGTTTTGACTTTTCATACCTGCCAAATTTGATTTCACTTTTTCAGTTTAAGGTATTGTTTATATGTACATCAACCTTAATCACAACCTTTTTGAAAAATCACCATATGCATCTCATTTTTTATTCGGCATCGCTAAGGGACTATAACGCTTTCTGCGGGTATGATTACAAGGCTCAAAAAGTGCAATTCTCAACCCTATATTATAGGTTTTGAGTGCTTTTTACATTAATCATGTCATTTATACCACAATCAAGTGTTCTAGTTCCTTTAGTAACACTTATGCCATTTGAGGGTATTTTTGGTTGTTTTCAGAGGTATTTCAGGCACTCGAAATAATCTCAATACAAAGGATGAATCATGAAGTTGGAATTCAAGTCTCGCCTATCAACCAAATTCTAGAATCAATGTGAGAAAGTCTGGCGAAAGAAGAAAATCGATGCGCCAAGGCGTGATGAGCAAACAAGGATCAACACGCAGACTAAGCAGCCAGGGGTACTGGCTTAAGATTGCGAAAATTCGCAACCTAGCTTAAATTTACAACCTTAGCGAAACACCAAATTTCATATCTATCCCACTCGCTTAGTAACTACCTACCGAAACCGATTCAAGCATCTCACAGCACTCGCTACTTAACAAATTCATGGCCTAGCTAAATTGGCCATCCCAATGAATTTTCATGTTTTCGCTAGACTCGGTACTCGCTAGTTAGCTAAATTCTCGCACCTCTAGCCAAAAATTGATGCCTCGTCATGCCTTGTACTCACGCCAAACCGCTCCAAACTTGGTGTGTATTACTTAATTGTCCCATAACTTACTAATTTTTTATGGTTTTCGGGTATTTCTCTTACACCGAGGAGGCCCATATAAGCCCCTCTTGTTTTGTAAATCCTGGCAACACTGGGAACAACAGGAGAGAATAATTTTGTAAGTTTTCTTTTGTACATAAAGTCTTTTATTTTAGGTTTTGCTTTTTTCTTTTCTCTTCTCTCTCTTCTTTTCCTTTTTCTACTACTGCCAAACACCCTCTTGAGATGAGACAACTTTCAAGAGAGATGTCAGCCTCCTTCTTTTCAAGAGAAGAAGGAAGCTAGCTTGGTAAGACAGCATGTCGGTCTCTTGTACTAAAAAGCTACAGGTAGTGTATTTATGGCCCTTATATTTCAAACACATGGTCGCATAACATTGAATGCTATTATTGATTTGGCCAATACTCTCCATGCTTTAGGATCATACATATCTTCCAAACAAGGAGAGAAGTACCGTGATTCTTGTATGGTCTTTACGAGCCGAGATAATATTTACATGTTAGGTTCTTCAAATTAGTTAAATAACATTTATCAGTTATTATTTCGCCAATACTTCCATAAAGCTAGATACAAGGCACAGTGAGAGATGCAATCGTTGTTCTCCTTATGGTTCTACGAGCCTCCGAAACATAATTTAATGTTGGGTATTTAAAAAGGCCATAATCGCATACCCGTATCGACCAAATAGGAGTTGCTTCCACGGGTGAGGCTCGCTGAAGAAGATCCCGTGTATGCCATGGACTATAGGTCGCATGTCATAACGCCGAGATAAAACCCGAGGACACTTGTCGCCCTACCGCTGCCAGTGACCCAAACTTCAGCGCGCGCGTTAACTCTTTTTCACCTTTACTTTCAGCGTTTCATACAATTCGCTTCCAAACTATCTCTAATCGCTTTGAAACACACAATTCCAAAGAGTCCAAAATAGAAAGCCTACCTTCATGCACTGATGCAACCATTTTGTGGATGAAAAACCCATCCCCGTGTTCACCCTAGATCACTATATCATAGTGTAGTTTCGACCACTAAGTAGCGAGTAGGAACTTCTTAGGTGTATATAAATTTGTTGATTTAACTCACTCACTGTGGCACGGTAAATGAGGCCTCCTTATAACTAGGATTTCATTGTCTTTCATCACGGTTCCCGCACATGCCTCCGTGAAGCACCACCGCCACCCGTAGAGGCTGCCTATCGCATTGCCCACACCAATTTTTCTGGCCACCACATGGTTAAGCCTAAACCCGGTATTGATACCACTTGTAGGAGAATTGTTAAATGACTAGAATTTGTGGCAACTTGAATTATGACCTCGACTCGAAGTATTTTTGGAGCTTGACCCAAAATGATTTTTTTTTTTATGATTTTGCCAAGTGGTGACGAATAAAGGGGAGGGACCGGGCAGGGTGCGAGGGGCAACATCTCACGCAGCGACCAACTCGCCCACCAGTTTAATTCCATTGATGCAAGGATTTTTTATACCGTGGTACTTGAAAGCCACCAATTAAATACTCTCCCTATCCGTTGATAGGGTCACGCCGACGTAACCACATAAATATGTGTTCTTGTTTTGCAACCCAATTTTGTACATACGTGAGATACGGATTCCTCTAACAATGATTTTTCATTAGTGGGTTTCTTGTTTTTCTTATTTCTTATTGCTTATTCTTATGTGTTTGTTTTTTAATATGTGTCACATATTTAAAGGATAGGGAAATCATTTCTCATGATGCAAACTTATCTATTTTCTTAATTCTCCTTGCTCTCAAGGCTTTTTATTGTTTTTATTTATTTATTTATTTTTATTTTTTGTGATTCATTCATTTATCAGAAATGAAAAAAAAGAAGATATTTTGTGATTTTTCCCTAATAATGCTTGTCAAAACTCCATGGACCATTTCCTCCACATTGGTGTGTATGCGATATGCCGCTGTCCACTTTGAAAGCTCCAAGCGCCATGGTGGTTTGTTGGGCTTCTTTCCTCCAAAAGGCCTTTTTATACTAACACTTGATGTTGTCCATGCTTATAAACTCATACAAGCCTTCCTATTTAACCCATGTGACATGACCTTGCAGGCTACACCCAACAACTTCACTCCGAACAAAGTTCCACTAAACTTCCTCTATCCATGATTTCCTGTTCTTCACTATAAAGCAGACACATGCCCACGTGGGAACGATCCAAAGAAAACATATGGTTCGTCAACATGAACAGCTTCTTTTGGATCAACCCAATACTATGCTAAGTTTCAAGTCCCACTTTGATGTCATCATCGTGAGAATTAATAAATGAGTCAAAATCTCTTTATATCCTGAATTGTGACCCTAATTCAAATGTTTCTGCTAGGAGCTCGAACTGAAATGAGATTTTTTTGTGAGATTGCGGGTAGCATAAATCAAAGAAAGGGCAAAGTAGGGTGCAATCAATAAAATACTCTCCTATTCGCTGTTGACAGGTTACATTGATCTAACCACGTAAATATATGTGTTCTTGTTATTTTTCTTCCTATTTGTTTATTTTGCAACTCCAATTTTGTACACATATTTTCTCAATCTTTATCCATATTTGAGATAGTGGATTTCTCCTCTCTTCTCCTCACAATGATTTCAAGCTGGAGTATCACTCGCGCATCCTTGTCAAAATAACATTCATGAAGTGCTTCTCGCCTGACGTAGTAGATGCCGCAGCAAATCGCGTAAAACACACCACTGCAGTCAAGCCAGGTTCACCGTTGAGAGAGCACGAAAGGTGAACTCCTTACCTTAGCAATGGCATCGGGAAAGACTTAAGCGCCAATCAAGCAAGATATTC
>JAEQBH010006642.1:0-172092 GCA_016808115.1 Tetrastigma voinierianum | reverse complement strand
TCGAACTTCAAGAAACCGCCACAACCATTTCCTCGACCGTCATACCACGTGTCCATAAGGGCGGGTAACCTTAACAATTCTAACCTAAGGCTCCATTGACGGAGTTTTTACTTTCACACAACCCAACTGCCTCCATCTCTCCAAGCTCAACCCCATCCTCCTCAAGAGATTACGGCCCTTCCAACAATACTGGGGCTTTTTGACTTTCCAAAAATCAAAATCAAACAGCATCATATCCCTATATAAAAAAGCCACCAAAATTCCTCCTTTTAGCTTCCACGCTGCCTTAGCCCACGATTCCAATTCCCTTGTCAAGGGTGTCAAGTCAGGAAGCACCTTCCAGCTACCAACTAGGTAGTTTTTCGGCGTTCCCCACGACGAACTAGGGCTCTGGATCTCCGCATCCACCTCCGCATGGTGTCTACATGACTGCTTCACCGTGTCGCAAAGGACCTCTTATCTCGCCCTGAAAGTGTTTGTCGCTAGAAAGGCTAATTTTTCCTCTTGCTTGCCATTGATCCCCAATTCTTCCAACTTGTTCGCTAGACGGTCCCAACCCTTCGTAGAATCCTTGCCTTCCGGGAAGATAAGGCTATGCTTCTTCCCTCTCATCCCCTTACCACAATAGAAATCTACTAAATTTGTTTGATCGACAGTCTAAATCGAAGGATCTTTTTTTTTTCCTCCTTCCACTTAAATTCCTCCATCTATCGTAGAGACCTCTTCTACACATTCATCACCCTCTCAACAATGAACTCAAACTTTCCTCTCCAAACTGGATCCATGAGATCACACCCTTGCTTTTTTCCGTAATGAAGAACTGTTTCCTCCTTCCTGCCCCTTCCACCAAGATCTCGTAAGATTTTTCCTCGATGGTAAACCATCTTCGACCCCCTCTACCATTACCTCGATGGTAAACCATTCTACTATGCTCTTCTTTCCATTTGAATGGGCCTGGTGATCCTCGCCAATAAAGAACTTTCTGAGGTCCATGATGATCGCCACCGCCAAAGCAAGATCATACGACAGCGCCAGGTGCCCGACCAATGTGTTAATTTATTTCAAAATGACTTACAAGACATCGTACGAAGTTTCTATAATGAGGTCCCTATGCAGAATTGGGCTTCAGATCAAGTGCAAAGAACTATCCCATATAATTTTTCCATATTTTGGATTCTCATCTTCCATGTAAAACTACCTCTTAGTTTCGAAAATTGGTAATTCTAGCTCATTTTTCAATCCCTTTACAATGTTCAACAACGTAATTTATCTCTCTCCATGATCTATGGGAGGTTGCTTCTACTGACTCCATTTTGATCATCTCGGGGTCCATAATAGGAGGGTCACAAAAGATGTAGTTAGTATTGTCTTAAAGACTTGTGCCTGAAGGACATATTTTCATTCTCTAGATTTCCTATTGAAGGAGAGATCTTCCTTTGAGTTTGGTAGGAATTTAGGTGTGTCGCTTTAATTTTGTTACATTTTCGAGGTTTTTGACATCCTTGTGTACTAGGTTTCAACCATTTATGGGGATTTCTTTTCTTCTTTTTTTTCTTTTAATAATTAATGATAAAAGTGAAACTAATATTATGTTGATAATACACGTATACTTTCAACCTGATACACTTGATTTTCTTATATGTTGCAGGCTTTTTCCCATTGTTTTCCCAAACCATTCATCAGTTAGAATGTGCTTAGAAATATAGAGAATCTTGCACTCACTACAATGAAACTTAAAACTGAAAATGTAATGATTGCAGGTGGAAGGAACACTCACCATTAATAATTTTATTTCGAATATAGGTTCTGTAAGAATACAAGATAATAAGTCTCATAAGTCTATTCTGTATGTACCTATCCTGGAAAAACAAAGGAAGAAGAAGACGGATGTTAAATTTCACCCCAACAGGGTTTGCCATCATGAACAAACCAGAAACATAACCACCCACTCTAACAGGAAGAGAGGCAAAGCAAGGAACCATGATAATTCCTCAATATTTTTCGGAATTTGCACTTTGTCCAAATTCACTAAATACACATATATTACAAATAAACGCACATATATCACCGATACATGGATGTAAGAACAAACATTATATTCCAAAATGCTTTTCCTATTTCATACAAAAGAAAAAGCACCCCTGACGTAATTTTGCCAAATAAATATTGTAATCAGAGATAATTGAAGGAAGAAATGTATTTTTCATTGATCACAAACAACCTATTTATAAACAAGACAATCCTAAACCAAATATAAAAGAATATGGAAGTTTCTAACTCTACATGAGTGCATGTTTCCTTTTCCCAACCAGTTTCTAATTTACATTAACATAATGACTCTCCTCAAGTTGAAGCATAGATGTTGATCATGCCCAACTTGTTACAAAGATAACTACCTGATCCCCACTTCAGTTTTGTGAAAATATTCTCCTTAATCGTTTCCGCCTTACATATCCTCGTAGAAACTTAATCGGATCTTCTGGACAAAATGACAATTTATCTCAATATGTTTGGTAATGCTCATGAAATACTCAGGTTGGATGCTATATGCATGGTAACTTATATATCAAGCACTAAAGCTACTGGGTAATGAAGTTTCGGTTCACTTCCCATCAATAACTGACATATCCACATGATCTCACATACAAATTGTGCCATGGTTCGATATTCTGACTCCGCACTAGACCGCGAGACAACACTTCGCTTCTTACTTCTTCCATGAGTACTCAGATTTCCCTTCAACAAAGACACAACATTCGAGATGGACCCTGGTCTCTTAGATCATGCCTGGGCCTCCGTTTGAAAAGCACTCACCTGCATGTCTAAGCTTTTATATAATATTCCCCACGCCCAAGAGCCTTCTTTCAAGAATATAGATATGTTCTATAAATTACCTAATGACCGATCATGAGATGACATATACCGACTAACACACTTATCGACAAGAAAAATACAAAGTAGTTAATTGTACAGAATTCAATTTCCCAACCATCAGATTCTTCAGATCTTCAAATAGTTCTCCTTCCTTAGTTAGTTGTACATTAGAGCCATAAGAGTAACGATAGTTATTAAAGGCGCAAGTATAGGCAATAAAGACCCGATGCGCAGGTTGGCACTCGCTGAGCCGAGCCGACACCCTTCTCGACAAGGATAATAGTGCACTCAGTAATCTCACGGTACAATCAACTATGCATACATCACTTCTATCTGGCAAGTCATCTTCAATCTTCCTCCTCTTCTTCTTCTTCCTTTCTTTTTCTTCTTCCTTTCTTCTTCTTCTTCTTCTTCTTCTTCTTCTTCCTTTCTTCTTTCTCCTCCTCGTTGACGGCACAAGGGCTGCAAAATAAACACTGCTTTCAATTTTTTTAAATGAGAGACCAAATGATGCCGCGTTTTTTGTTCTCGATGAAAGTCACTTAAGCAAAACGACGCTGCTTTTTGATGAAGGTTCGAATTTTAAAAAGCTTATGATGTGGCTAAACGACGCCATGGCCTCGTAGACTACATTTCACAATCTCAAGTTCTCCAACCCCTATTTTTGCTCGCTTTCCAACCGAAAATAAACCCCAAATTTCTCCCAACCTCAATACCAACCACATAGAAAAGAAGAAAACCAAAAGCAATAACAAGAGTCAACAAATTGGTCGTAAAATTATCTAAAAATAGGAAATCCTTTAACCTTCAAAAAATTTATATGTTTATAATGATTTGATTGAAATTGTAGATGATATTTATAATAAATTTTTTTTATATTTATATATATTTGAGAAAATATATATATAAAATATAGATGCAACCTTAAATAAAAAGTCTATACCTAAGGCTCCAAGAGGCTTTGTGCCTTCTACAACAATGGGAGTACTACTATTCGCCCAATTTCCCTATCTCAAATAACATATCGAGCACATATTTCCGTTGAGATAAATGTAATTCCTACTTACTTCTCATGACTTTAACACCCTAAGAAATACTTCAACATTCCTAAATCTTTTGTGTGAATAAAAGATTTACAGCAATATACCTTTTTGAGTCACTCCCAATGATGACACATTTCATCCATACACTACCAATAGAATAATACCGGAATTGGAATTTCATAAGACAAAGTGGTCAAACTTTACTTTCTACACGCCAAATGCTCTAACCCGCTCTAACCGAAATCGGGTTCAACCAAGCAATGGGACTATCAAACCATACAAAGATTTCAGAAGACGACACACCTTCCTTATCTCCCCCTGAGCAACAAACCCCAGAGGTTGCTCCATGTAAACTTTTTCTTGAAGATCTCGATGTAGAAAGGTATTCTTGATATCAAGCTAATGTAAGTCCCAATCATAAGAAGCAGCAAGAGAAATAAATAGAGGAACGGATGTCCGCTTAGCTACATGAGAAAAGCAGATCAATAAAATAATCAACTTATAAGTCCGAGCATGGCCTCTTCTTAGCAACAAGACTGTGGGCTCAAATCTAGCAAACGCACCCATCAGCACTAAACTTGACTACAAAACACCCAACGACACAAACCATTAGTCTTTGCCGAGGTAAAGGCACCAAGTCCTACGACTCATTGTCATCTAGCCTATTTCATCATCATAGCACCACGCCAACCGGTGAGATAAAGCCTCACTAATGCAGAGAGAAGAGATAGAATCAAGATGTAATAAAGGAACAAGAGGGAAAACACAAATGGTTATAGGAACAAACGAAGAGATTGTGAGCACAATCGACGCTTACCTTTATGCAGTAACAATCTAAGATCATTATTCGAATCGATCTCGATGACAAAGGTACCAAAGGCTGACTAGAGACCTGGAGGCTTCGACGCCAAGAATACAATTCAGAGTAATGGAAGGTTTAATGCAGAATGGGAGCAGAGTATGAGTAGGTGAGGCTAAAGATATACTAATAACCACTATCCTCCCCAATCCAGTGATGTGAGAAGAAAGGAAATCGTATCCCAAAAATGTAACATCAATAGACACAAAGTATCATCAAAGAGAAGGACAATAACATCGATACCTTTTTTTAACACGAGTAACCTAGAAAAATGCACTTTAAGGACTTCATATCAAGTTTAGAGACTTGTGGACGGACATCCAGAATAAAACACGTGCATCCAAAAACCTTGGGCTCAATAGGAAACAAGGGATTATTAGGAAACAATTGATGATTAGGAGTTGCCCAGTTTAGAACCGATGATGGCATCCTATTAATCAAGAGACAGGCAATAGAAACTACATCAGCCCAAAAGTGTTTGGGAACATGCATTTGGACCAATAGGCTCTTGCGGTCTTGAGAAGATATCTATTCTTTCTCCTAGCTACCCCATTCTGAGAGGGTCTATTCATACAAGAGGTTTCATGGAGAATCTTGTGTTGTAACATGAAAGATTAAAAAGGTTCAAATAAATATTCTTCGCATTATCACCTCATTCGAACAATATTTACTGAACTGGCTTTGAATTCCTTTGCATAAAGTGGAATGAGAAATAACTCATAACAACTTTTCATTAAGAGTTGTTGCCATGGAGAAATCTCATCAACAAAACAAACAAAATATTTAAGCCTGCTGGGACATAATCGGAGCACAAGGACCCTACATCTGAATGAATGACCCCAAAAAAGAGCGGAGCTCATTTATCGACTCTTGAAAATTCCAAATGTGCTGGCGGTTCTAAGCATATTGACACAACTCACAATTCAACGAGGACATACTAGAAAATTGAGGAAATAATTTATTCAACGGAGAAAGAGACGGATGACCCAAGCGACAATGAACTTTATGCGGGCTAGCAATCCTTAACATGCACGCGCTGGGCAACTCGATCAAGCAATGTATAGCCCCTAGACTCTTGTCCTTACCAATAACTCGTCATTAAAAGATCCCGAAATGTACTAATAACCAAGAAAGAATGAAATACTGCAATTAAGTGTTCGAGTAAGTTTACTCACAGGAATTAAATTGAAGGAAAAATGTGGTAAACCTAGAACATAGGTCAAAGGGATGAGAAGAGTAAGATTAATTGTGTCCGACCCAAGAACACATGATTTAGACCCATCGGCTAGGGTGACAGTAAAAGTAGAGGAGTGTGACTGAAATGTGGAGAATAAACTAGAACTACCCGTCATGTGGTCGGTGACTCCAAAGTCAATGACCCAGTTGGAGGAAGAGGACATAAGGCATGTATCAAGTTTACCTAACTCCTCGATGCTGCTAGCAGGGAGTAGAAGCAGTTTCAATAACTTGGGCATACTCATCGCAAAGCACAACCGACCGTTTAAGGTATTATTTGCAAACGCAACGTGCTGCATTGAAATCTTGCCCTAGCAACTTCCTACACTCCCAACGTGTATGTCTTGGCTTATGACAATAATAACATACCACTCCCCCTGAGGACTAACCCGGCCAAGAGCCTATCCATCGGCTTCTTAGTTTCATTGCTTTCACCAATTTCATAGTTAATATTTTTACTGACCAATGCATTACTCATCTAAATAAATGGGATCTTTGTACGTAATAGGCGGCTGAAAGTTTGCTGTAGCGAGGAAATCTCAGGACTTGAGAAAATCTAAGATATTTGGTTGTATCAAATTCGAAAGGAAGACTAGCTAGAAAACTCATAACTGCCATTTGTTCTCTCTGAGTTTGTTGGACTTTGATATCGGCACTAAAGGGTAGCAACATATTCAACTCCTTATAAGTTTTCTCAATTTCCCGCAAGTGGGTAGTAAGAGACATGTCCTTGCCAGTCATGAAAAATTAGATACCTCAAATATTCGACTTTCCCTTTCATCAATACAAACCCAAGTAGACCATTAATTCTTTAACAAATTCACAGTGATTAATTAAACCGATTACCTCACTGTCAATGGAATTACGAATCTGTAGATAAAGGTGGGCATCTTCCTCCATCCACTGTTCTTTTGAATCATCAATTGGTGGGTCCCTAGTGATATGAGCAACCATACGAATGCTCCTTACATAGAGGCGGTAATTGTTTTACACCTCGCCCAAGAATCAGTCCATTCAGCTTATTCGTGATTTTGGACATCATCGAAACCACTTCCAGCACTAAAGTAGGCTTCGATCGTCTCGACACCACAATGCTTCTTCCCTAGCTGTAATACCGCTAGAACAACAGAGAGCACTGCAGAAAAGAAACAAAAAATTCCTTGAAGAAACCCTAGGTCCTATGGCAATTTTTCACTTAAAACACCAAAAATAGTTAGAGTTTGGCACCACAAACCAAATGGATGGACTCCCAAGGCCAAGACGCACCCTTTTGTAGTCATCGGGCATTGACTGAAAGCGTGCCCACGCACCCCAGCGCGGTGTGTGAAACAGGTAAAATCATTCAGATTGACGCGGTGTTGCTCACACTGACTCGCCACCAAGACTTGCGGTGGTCGGCGGTACCGACGCCCCGTGTGGGCGATGTCACCCCACGCCCATGAAGTTGGGGTTTCAAAGAAACACCCCACAGCTCTTCTCCTCTTCTCCTCGTTTCTTCCGTGGCTTTCAAAAATTTGCCTTTCTAGGCAAATCTAAAACCATGCTTGATACCATAATCGTAGATAATTGAAGGAAGAATTGTATTTTTCTATTGACTGCAAAACAACCGATGAGAAAAGAATATAGTTTTAACTCAACATAAATACATGTTTACTTTTCCCATCTAGTTTATAATTCTACAATACTATAACAAATACCATATAAGCTAAAACAACCACCACTCGCTCTTCCTCCCCACCCCCTCCTCCTCAGCATATACAAAGCTGGCTATATTTTATATCCCTTCGTATCATGTAAGGTACACTTTTATCAAGTGATATAAATTGAAAGACAAAAATATGTAAAATGGAAAGAAGAAAAGGAAACAATTCCAATACATTTGAAAACAAGATATTATAGATAAACTGTGGGAGTGTTATTTTGACTTTCAAAATCAATTCTTCCAATTTCTTTTAGAAGTAAATCAAAACTAAATGGCTGAAAACCCATCTGAAAGCTTGTTCCTAAAAAACTGTTTTTCAAAATCCCTAAAAAACAAATTAATAAGAGGAAACATTGTGAAGTAGTTTCATAAATTCTTATTTCCTTCTTTCTTGGTTTAATACAAAGGATAATAAACATCACGATGTTCAAAAGCAATTTCTAGCTAGATTTCAAATTTCTGAGAATTTCAAACAGTTTCTTAGAAAATGCAAACTAAGACAGCCAAGCCTCCTGGATATGCCATTCCTTCATATCAAAATCTAAAACTTACTCAAACCCCATGATAAATCCAGTCAGAATTTTGCTGAAACTGCTTTACAACGAACAATATATAAAATACTATCACAAAGCAAAGTGAAGAAAAGGACCTTTGATGTTTTGACAAGATGATATACAATTAGTTATGTACATGTGTACAAATTCGGTGGGAAGTTCAACCGCTGTTGTAAGCCTGTTAACAACTTCCATGGAGTGTAGGCTCATATCCATATTGACAAGAACCGTGAAGTACCTAAATTGACAAAAAATAAAGAAAAAGAAAAATTACATGAAAAGAAAATCCATCGAACAAAGAAAAGATAAGTAATCAACATGATAAAACATATTCTCTGAAATCTCAGCTGAATTTATCAACTTGATGAGAACTTCAATGTACAAGTGGATTGTTTTCCACTGCATCCTGATAACAAGAGAGATCTCTGAATATCAAGGTAGATCCACCTATTTTATATTAAGAAACAATCAAAACATATATGATTACATACCGGCAGCTTTCTTGGCGTCAGTCCGCACTGATATACAAGCTTTGGGTCATTTCCCAACTCAACAAACACTTGCTGGGGAGTAAGATAATGTTGGCAGTAAGAAAAAGCTTCACAAGGAATAGATATATTTACCAGAAGTATTATATTCTTGAAAATGGAGGCATAAACAAGGACAGTTTAGTTGAAAGGAAAGGTAGAAAGTACACATAAATATTTTATGGAATGAATACGAGATTAATATAAGACAACCATTATAGAATACACCAGATAAAACTAATTTCTTCATTTTAGATTAGCAATGTGATTAATGTAACATAAAAGTTTGAAAAATGTGGCTTGTCTCTTAGACAGCCACTGAGCCATAAATAGTGCTAGTTGTCACACCCATGATGTTTTCCACCAACTTCTTCACAATGTGCAATGCTTAGACCCTTCCAAGCCAGCCTACTCTAGGTTCCCACCAAAGTCCCCTCTAATAAACCCCTTAGGTTTAGAGGTAATGCAAGCCAACACAAAGCTAATGTTGAATGGGGAAACATAGAAAAGCCCTAAACTTCCGTAATTTCACTCTTATAAAAATACAAACTACCAATCTACACTTCAGCAGCACCCCAGGAGGTGTCAGCAACCTGGGCAGGGCCATACCATTAACCATGCATTTGCCCACAAGCATAACGCACCACTTGGCTGCCCGTATGTTTAAGTGTCTCAGCTCTCCTTGTTTTCCACCCATGTATAAGTGGTTATGCCCCTAACAATGCCACCTGTCCCAACGGTTGCTTCCAAAGTCCTCCTCACACAAGTACTTGTTGTCTGCTGAGAATTGCCCTTCCTTTGGATCATGCCACTCTTGTTGCCTCCTACACCTTTTCATGTCACTCGTCTATTCACATTGGAGAGAAGCTTGGCCCAAACCAATGTTGACATCACTTCCTTCCAACAGCCCGCTTTCATGCCCACCCACCTTCATGATGCCTTGCAACTCCCCAAGGCTAGGTGTCACACGGTGTTGATCCATTTGTCATGGCAGTTTCAATCAATTCACCACCGTGTTGGGTTCTCGTCCCATGCCCTAACCCTCTTGTTGCATGTTGCAAGCATGTCCCTTAGCTCACTTTCTAATCCTCCAAGCTATATCTTTGATCAGCCACATGCCTTGCAACAATCCTCATTTCAACCAGGTATTGAAGCCATGTAAACCAGCAATCCCTGACTAGAGCTTCCCCTAATGCCAAGGTGTCACTCAAACATGCCTCCACATGTTGCATGCGCATAGTGCCAATAAACCCATGGTCACTAAATTGAACCCACCACCTATGTTGTGCCAAAGCTTGCATGCATTATTGCATTTACCAATGTTTTAAAAACCAGACTGGTGATTGAACCGGGAAAGTTATTGGTTCATATTTTTAATGGCCTGGACGTTGGTTGAACCGCGTTGGACCTATGACATCATAAATATATAATTTATATATTATTAAAATATATAATTAAAATCAATAATTTATTTGTTTTTGATACTATTAAGTTTCAAATATAAATATAAATATATTGATGTTTGAATTTTTAAGCTAAAATATATCTCATATTTAAATTTAAATATATTCCAAAATAAGAAAGTTGGTTTATCTCGATTCTAAATCAGTTTTATACTTATAAAATATTATATTCATTTTATTTTGAAATCAACACACACACACACACACACACACACACACACACACACACACACACATATATATATATATATATATAGCAAAGTATATATATATATATATATATATATATATATATATATATTCTTTTTATTTAAATATATTTAGCTTAAATATGATATATTTGACTGTACTCAAAGACATTATATTTATTTTTGACTTAATAGATGAAATAAAAATAAATTATTGTTTTTAATTTTTATTATATATATATATATATATAGTTTAAAATCAAATAACAATAATTTTATTTTTGCTTCATCCTATTAAGAGTCAAAAATAAATATATTGATATTTGAATTTTTAGTATATATATATATATATAATAAAAATTAAAAACAATAATTTATTTTTTGTTTTTTATCCTATTAAGATTCAAAAATAAATATATTGATATTTGAATTTTTAGTCAAATATATCATATTTAAATTTTTAAAAAAAAAAATTTATGGATAAACAGGAATATATATATAACAAGAAGGAACAGGCTCTAAGGGCATATAGGAGACATACAGAGAGGCCAAGTGAAAGCCAAACCCCAAGGAAATGAGCAAAAGCAATGTAGCAAAACAAAGACAGCCCAAAAAAAAAAAAAAAAAAAAAAAAAAAAGTGGAAAAAAAAAAGGCAAAAAAAAAAAAAAGTCATCAAAGCCAGGGAACAATCAAAATATCTCAACAAAGGGTGCTCCACATCATGAACCAAGCTAGCCCAAGAAGAGAAAGAAAATAAAAAGGTGACTTCAACTGGGTTCTGGAAAGGCTTCGTTTCAACACTACCCTATTCCTCTCTTCCAAATAAATTCTAAATCAAACAAAGAGTAAACAAGCCTCCATAACTTAACATCCTTCCGTAGGGTGTACCAACCCAAAGATCGGCCCTTCCCTTAAAAGGGCAAACCCCACCCTCTGCACAAAGAGAAAATACAAATTACGCACCAAACCTATGGGCAGTGAATGAACAGATGTTCTAGAGACTCTTCATCCTTTCCACACAAAGCGCACCTGATGGCCAGGGAGAAACCTCTCTTTTTAAGCTGATCCATGATCAAAATCTTGCCCCACCAAACTTCCCAAGCAAAAATACCTACCTTAGTGGGAACGACAGGGTTCCACAGCATCTTTATAGGCACCGACTGCTGTCTTCCGCCTTCCAACAGGTTGAAACAAGTTTTTTCAGAGAAGCTACCATTTTTTGCCTCTTTCCACCAAATCCTATCACTGAGATTAGGACTGATACACTGAGAATTAACGGTGCCAAGGAAACCTTGCACCTCCTCCTACTTTCCCTCGTTGTATCGTTTGGCAAGCTCTAAAGGGGCTAGGGTTGCGGACCTTTGGGTGGTTTCCTTGGTTCGGGGGAGGATGAACTCTGGCTTGGAAGGCATTTCATGATTGGTTTATCTAATTCTACTTTAATAATGATAGAAAATATTATATTCTTTTATTTAATATTACACACACACACACACACACACACACACACACACACACATATATATATATATATATATATATATATATATATATATATATATATATATATTTTGATAAGTAAGCTTAGGAAATATATTAACAAAAAGGGTCAAGTCTTGTAAAGAGATAAGTGAGTATACAAAGTGAGAAAAACAAAAAAAGAGATGAGTAGAGGGACATATACCAACCACCCAAAACAAAAGCAGCTAGAAAAGCTAGAGAATACACATAAGAAAACTTACAATAGAGTAATTATCCCTACCCAAGAAGTGAGGGAAGTTATGAAAGAAAAAAATAAATATAAATATATTGATATTTGAATTTTTAGTAAAATATATCGTATTTAAATTTAAATATATTTAAAATCAAAGAAAGTTGGTATATCTAATTCTAACTACTTTAATAATTATAGAAAATATTATATTCTTTTTATTTTATATCATGAATACTCGAAATATTACCTATTCTCCCTTTCTTAAGTATCGCATGTGAGGACGGTTGAACTCTCATAGATCAAGAAAAGCTATAACTAGCCGAATTCCATAGCCTGGGAGAGAGAGGACAATTTATCATTAAAGGGAGAGGCTTTTTAGACACAAAGAAGGGAGACCGAACTATCTGCTTTGATTCTGGTTCAACCCTCAAATCGAACTGCTTAGACGAGTTATTAGTTTAACCACACAAGACGGCGAATCTCTAATTCAATGTATTTCCAATTCGAGATAGAATCACACAGAAAGTTTGTTTGGTCGACGACACCTTATTAGACGGCCGGCATACCCTATTTAAAACATTAGCATTTAGCACGAGTCATGTAAATCATCCTCAAGTCACCATGCACTTCAAAACGGCTCGACGAGATATCACAACCGCCGGTTCGTGACTATTTAACCCTCAATTCAATGCATTTCCACTCCGTGAGACTAATCACACCTAAAGTGGTCAATCAACGGTTAGACTTGCTATATCGACCTGGCCCAAATTCAATTTTAAAACATTGTATTTACCACTGGGTCGTAAATCATCCTCATGTCACCATACATCCTAAACTCTTATTTCGAGTCTCTAAAATTTTAAGCTCCAAGCCACACCTGTCAACTATCTATGATGCCTGTTACCTCTTGGGCGTATGTATCAAAGAAAAACTAAGTACTCCATGGCGTGACATTGATGGTAATAAACAGTCAAGCCTTGACCTGTATTATAGCTTCTCAGATAATGTCTACACTTCAAACCATGTCCTCACACTAATGCAAACCCATGTCATGACATGACATTCCACCCATTACACTCCAACCATTTGTAAGGCATCAAAGTCTCAGGTTAGTTCCATCCCAAGCCTTGCCTTTGTCTTTTCTTAGGATCTCCTTGGCTGCGCTGTATCTTAGGATGCCGAATTTCCAGTCACCCAAAGAAAGTCTAGTGATGGAAAGTGGCCCTTGTGTATGTCACTGAGCCAAAAGATTGTTTTGTGTCCTGTCTAATTTTTAGCCCTCATATAATCTTCGACTAAGTGGTCTTTCCTTAGACCTAGGTTCTTCCTCAACATAAGGTTTCCTTGTACAGGGTCTCTCCCCCAGTAAAGGTACATTTGTGTTGGAATTATGAAGATCAAAATTGTCAGAGGCAATGACAAGAGGTTTTCGATGGGCAAAAGTAGTGATTTTCAGTTGGTTAACACTTATTTCATAAGAAATAACAAGCCTGTTTCTGGTGCCAATGGGGTTTAGTAGGTCAGATTTTGTTTGTAGAAGGGTTTTCATAATTTTACATGGAGATCATAAGCTATAATATTAAACTTAGTAGAACCCCCACTTGTGGACTGCAACTTTACTTGGAAATATGCAGGCTTCTCCTATATGTAAAGACATTGATGGATTCTTTGATTCACAAGTGAGTTAGATCATTCCTGCACTCAAGTCTTCAAGAAGCGTTTCTTAGATGGACCTCAAACCATAGTCTAATTAGCTTGGATAAAAACCTTTATAAGTGGGGTTTTACTCCCTTCAAGTTTGAGAATCTATCGTTACTCCATCATGATTTTAACAATATTTTAGAAGTTAGAAGTAAAAGTGTCAAGTTAGTTAGGAAGGTTATGGATTTGACAAAACTAAAATCCGTTAAATCCAAGTTGAAGGAGTGGAACAAAATGACATTAGGAAATCTGAAAGAGAAAAAAGAATAATATTCTCTCTGACATTGCAAGAATTGACCCAATCAAGCAAGAAGGAAACAAGACTCCTGATCTCTCACTTTGAGAGCTTTATGAAAGCGGGAGCTAAAGGATTTATTATTAAAGAAAAAGGTTAAGTGGGAGACAACAATCTATGGTTAAAGAGTTCAAAGAAGGAGATTGTAATTCTAAGTTCTTTAACAGAGGCTAAATGAGGTAGGGAAAAGGCACTTATTAATTCTTGGAGCAGAAGAGGGTATTCTAAACAATATGTAAGCTATCAAAGGGAGAATTTGAAATTTTTTTTTTTTTGGTAAACTCTATTTAAAACCCATAAGTGCTTCACAGAGGATGGAAAGTCTAAAGCGGTCACCCATTTCTAAAGAGAGAGCTGATTAGCTAAACCATCTCTTCTTTAAAGAGAATGTGCGCATGGATGTTTTCCTACTGAACAAAGAGAAGACCCTTGGCCCTAAGGTTTTTACTATTGCAGTGTATCAAGAGTGTCTGGAGTGTGGTAAAGAAGGACCTGTTGACAGTGTTTTTAGAGTTCCATAGTAATAGGATAATAAAACTGTGTGCTAATAAATGCAACTTTCATTGCTCCTTGTGCCAAGAAAGAAAAAAAAAAGTCAAACCTTTAAATTCTCAGATTTAAAATCTATTAGCTTGGTCACAAGTTTAAACAACATTATAGCTAGGGTACTATCAGGCCACCTAAGAGGAATGCTTAATGAAACGAACTTTCATCTCGAGGGATCTTCATCGAAGGGAGATAAATTCTAAGCACGATGTTGATAGCCAATAAGGTAGTGGACGAGATAAGGGGTCAAAGGAAGGGGTGGATCTTCAAATCCATTTTTAAAAGGTTTATGACCATGTGATTTGATCACAAACCTCACTTCAATCTCTCTTAAGACAGCATTAGACCCATTTCTTTCTGAAAATACTTTCCACCACCATTTCTACAAATGCCCCTTTCTTTCTTCTTGCTTCTCACATCTCCTCACCATGATACCCATTTCTGCAACATAAACATTTCATTTCACATTCAACAACTTCTCAAACACACCATCATAAACAAAACAGCCCTAAAATCCTTCCAAATTTCTTTATTTTTATGGTTTTTTATTCTCTCCATGGATTTCAACTCAGTTATTAGACTAGATCAGATGTTGCCAAGGCAAACATGACCCATCCAATTGTACCAATGTCCACAGAGATTTTGAACCCTATTCCCACCCGACTTTTTGTAACTTTAACTCTGGATGCAACTGTCTGCACTTACCTCTTTCTACAAAAGATTCAAGAGCTTTTTTTTTTATACGGAAAAAAGGAAGTCTATTAAAGAGGGGACTTAAAAACCTAGCCCTGGGTTGGAGCATACAGGAGAATACAACAACCCAAACTATACAAAAAAAGCAGCAAAAAAAAAAGACCCACTCCAGCTCCACAAGATTAACCCTAGCCAATAAGGCAAGATAGATTCAAGAGCTTGTTTCGTATCTTCCTTTAATTCTATTCTCAAAGTTCTTTTCATAGCCCTCAATCTGAATTCCTTAAATTCAATTTCGATCCTTTTATCTAATTTTGTTTGGAAATCATAAGGCCCTTTAGGTTAAGGACTTTGCTAGGCTAATGGTGCACAAGAAGGTAAAAACCATAGACATGCTATAGGTGAGAAGACCCAACAACCCCAAATCTTCAATTGGTGAATTCTTTGCAAAAAGGAGAAAGATAAGTGGTTGAATACCTTTTCATTGCTTATTGATAAAACAAACAAAGAATAATTTTTGTAAGGTTTATTTATGTAAAGGATTCGTATTGTCCCCATATTTGTGTTGCTTTATATTTTCATTAAGCTATTTGTGTTCCTTCTTATATTGGTGATAGGATGGTTATTTCATTTAGGAGTGTTGGAGAATCTAATCGTAGGCAAGACTTTTAACATAGCACTTATACAAGAATTGTGGATTTTGCAAAAGAAGAGCAAAATGTTAGGATTTTTTTAGAATAAGTACAAAATATAAAAAGGTGATGTGGGATCTTCCTTATATTCCTCCTTTTAGGCATTTTGTACTATAGCTTTTAGAGGAGTTTCACTTAATGTTGTTCGACTAAGGGGGTGCTTGATTGCTGGGATTAGGGAGCCGATAATCGATTCACCACCAATCAGCTCTTATAAGCTGCTTGGTAAAGACTCCTAATCAGATACTAATAGCTTATTAGGTGTAAACAACTCCTGATAAGAAAAACTACAAATCATAGTTTTTTCTAATCCGCCTATCAAAAATATAAAATTTCCCTTTAATCATTCTCTCTTCCTATTTAAGTAATTTTAGGATTTCTTATAAATTTTATAATCTATAAATTATATGATTTTATTTGTTAAAATTTATTTATATTATATTATATAAAAAAATAATATAAAATTATAAAAAATTTATAAATCCAATTTTTTTATGAAATAATATTATTTATTGTTAAATTTAATAATTTAACATTATTTTTTATTTATGAAATAATATTATACCGACCATAAATTGATTCATAAATGCAAAAATATGAAAAGTAATTTTATGGTTGTAAATTTATAAAATTTAATTATGGTTACATGAAATAATATGAAAATTATTTTTTTATAAATTTTTCATTCCATCAAAATGAAAATTTATCACCATACAAAATACTTAAATGAAATAAATAATATTTTGTATGGTTATAAATAATATTATTTTTATTTATAGTTATAACCTTAAATAATTTTTTATTTATGAAATTATAAATAAACTTATAAATATGGTGTTTTGTTTCATAAATTTATAAATAACATTAACAAAATAACCATCATAAGTTTATAATCATAAATTTATTTATTTATGAAATTATATTATTACTGGATAAATAAAAAATTTATTTCATATTTTTATTTATGGTTATATATCTATCAAAAAATTTTATTATGGTTATAAATTTTAATTTCATATTATTTTTTTATTTTGTCTCTTTTTCTATAAATATGTATTGTTTTTTATTTCTCTATCATGTCTATATAGATAACTTAACCTTCAATCAGCTACTTTATCAAGCAGTAATTTACAATTAACATCACTATCATCTCATTAAACGATGACGGTTCTTAAGAAAGGCTAGGGAGGTTTCGCTTAAGATCTTAGCTCTTGAACAAAGCTTTGTTAGGCAAATGAATTGAAGATTCGTCACAGCGAATCCACTTTTGGAAAATTTGATTTGTTCTTAAATTTCTGGTAAAGTATTTTGATCATGGTTGGTGAATCTAAAGATTTCAAGGACCTGTAGGTATGTGGAAGGAACTTTAAAGAAGCTCCTTGGGTGAAGGATAACTAGAAATTTAGGATTGGGAATGGCATCATGGTTTGATTTTGGACGGATTTTTGGTGTGGGCCCTCAACCCTCAGCCAATCCTTCCCCTCCCTTTTTGAGATAGTTGCTGATAAACTCACCACTATGGCTGAGGCTTGGAACCACTTAGATGGCAAAGGCGGCTTAAATCTTAATTGTGTCAGAGCTTTTAATGATTGAGAGATAGATTTTGTGGCAAACCTTCTTCATGTCCTTCAAAATGAAAGGGCTTCCAAATGAGCGGCAGTTATTTTAAAGGGGCGCGTGATGCATCCTTCACAAAGGCGCACGCCTATAACTTGTTGCGTCGGATCCGCCTAGCCGTTCCCTTACAGAACATTTCGTGCCACCGTCTCCTTTTAAAGTAGCCTTTTTCAAGGTGGGAAGCGGTTTCGTAGAAGCGCCCTAACCCTGATAAGCCTCCAAAAAGTGGGCTGGCAAATCTTCCCAATAGATGCTTCTGTGTGATCGCGGTACTGTGAAACAATTCATCACATCCTACTCCATTGCTTGGCTGTCCGTCCTCTGTGGGAGATCATTCTCTCCCTTGTTGGTGTTTCTTGGGTCTTCCCTTTGGATGTCAAGGACATGTTACTAAGCCGAGCGGCCTTTGTGGGAAAAAAAAGGAGAAAGACCTGGATTTCAGTTCCCCTCTGCATCCTCTAGATTGTTTGAAAGGAAAGAAACCGCATTGCTTTTAGGAATGGGACGTTAGCTATACAAAGGCTAAAAGATTCTTTTGTATCTAATTTGTGGAGATAGAATAGTTTGTACATAGATGAAGAGATCACTTCACTTATAGGTTTCTTGGAGTGGCTTGCCTCCTTTTGAGGGGTTGGTGAAGTTTTTTTTTTGGCTTGCCCCTTTGTTTTTTGGCTGCTTGTATACGTCCTGTATGCTTTGCTTATCTATCAAAAAAAAAAACTACTAGCTATCACCTGAACCAAACACGCCCTAAGTTGGACTGGTTTGTAATTTAAATGGGGTGCATAACAGTTAAGAGAGATTGATTTGGGGTTCCAGTGTTATTTTGTACTTGTCTTCATATGTAGTTATCATCATACAATAGAGGAGCATACCCTTAATTTGATCAAGTTTTGCATTTGTGTAAAGACCTCTCATCATGAACTCTACTTTTATCAACAGATATTTCACTTTTGATAAAAAGGGTGGTAACACTAGTCCATTGTTATTGGTAACTATGAGAATCTAAACAAAATGTTAAATATAGAGGATCTTAACAGATTTTAAAGCTATTATTTTCCTGTTCTTCTCCCATCACTGTGATTACCGATTCAAAACTTTCATAAAGACAAACTTAATAAATGCACAGTGAAAAGAGTGTATTCACCTCTTGTTGTGCAGGTGCAAGCGGCCCCTTCAAAGCTTTGGCAATCAGATCCCTAACAGCAGCCCCCCTGCTAGTGTCAGCGCACATACCATAGTCCCATTGAAGCTCGTGATTGTTGTCAGGGTTGAGCCACACTAACTGCCAACAGCTTGAAAAGAATTAAGTACAATAGATCAAGCAAATATCCAGAAATTTTAATTGATAACTAATCTTCAAAGTATGTCTTCTTGCCTCATCTTGAATCAGAAGCCTTGGTGGAAGTGGCCTGATCCACTTTGGACCAAATCCTTCCAGTGACAAATTTTGCAACAGGCCAGTTAGTGCCTCATCTCTATCTCCTGATCCAAGTTTTGGTTTGGCACCAGGTTGCAAGTCAAACCTGAAATGTAACCCCGTGACATATAATTGAAATAATGTGAGAGGTGAAAACAAGTGAAGGAAGAAATAGATCACTAATTTAATTGCTCCTAGCTAAAAGCTTTCATGTAAAGAATGAAAATACAAAAGGATTCAAACTATTGTTGCTCCACTGAACATACCCGCAAATCCAAAGTCACAACCACGGGGAACATCAGGGTCTGGTACCACATTTTTCACAGTGGCATTCCTGAGTAAGCACTATATGGTCTCTGATGAACCCTATCACAATGTTGCTGCAACTGTTCTAGCTGCGGGAAAGCCTGACAATCAAGAAAAAAGAAATATTATTATCTCCAAAGAGAACTACAATACAGAAAAACTGAAAAAGCAGATGTCTTCCCCACCTCAACAAACAAGGATGATTCTCCTGATTATGGCGTATTCTTATCCATCAAGAGCATAATTGTAAATATGTATGAAATCACATGGAGGTCTATATAAATATGTATATGTATATATATTTAAAACTCACTTGTGATGAAGGATCAAAACCTTTGATGAAATCTATAGCACTCTGTTTCAGAACCTGCACCAGATTAACCACTTCAGAGATTCCTAATCAACAAAGATGAGTCATCTTAAATTAAAACAAATTCTAAAATAAGCTGATTCACAAAAGAGAACCACTAAGCCACAATCACTTGATTCCAACCAACCGTCACTGGGCGAATTCTAACTTGAAAGTTTAGATTAGTTAGTTCCTGCCGCATGATTTCAACTAAGAGGGAAGTTTCTTTGTGCCATGTTCACACAATGCTGGAACAGTGATTTACATATTCAATGGAGCTTTATATTCACTTCTCTTGCTTAAGGAGCTTCCATCCTTGTAAAGATCAATTGTCGTTTACATTAGCAAATTATACAATTGTGAAAATTCAGAAGAAAATCAAACGCTATAAAGGTGTGATACAGTGGGGTTTGGATGGGTCTTCCTGCTCTCGTGACGCATATAAGTCCTTTTCTAGCCCGGCAAGGAAACAAATGGGCAGAAGCTGAAGAGTTGAGAGCTGCGCCTTGCGCTTCAAGTAAAGATATGAGAGTGAATAGAAGCCATTTTCTGATGTCTTGTGAATTTCTATGTATAGATTAAAGAATTCTTTCATTTGTAATTTCTGGTCTTGGGCCAACGTGTCTAGTGGGGATAGGGATAGAAGTATTTTGGATTTTTTAACCTAGATGGGGTATAGGTAACTGTTTCCGGTTTTGGGGTTTTTTTCTTCATGTTTTTGGTCCTTCTCCGGGCTTTGTCCTTTGATACTTCCCCAAGATACTTTGGCAGCTTTGGTCGTTTTTTGTGATCAATGCATGTTTCTTTAACCATCAAAAAAAAAAATAAAGGTGTGATACATGAATATACGAATATGGTTATCTACATTAGCTAAACCAAAACTTGATAAACAATGTAAATGAAGAATCTGTTTGAAAATCACATGTTGATCCAAAGGAAATTTTTGGATGAAGAAAATCCTAGTTGTGAACATCATAGATTGTACATTAACAGATCAACAAAATTCTTCCAAGTGGAATTTTCAGAGGAAGAAAATCCCAACTGCTGTGAATGCCAGCTTGATAGAACATAATAAAAAAATAAAAATAAAAAAATAATAATAAAGCAAGTTGCATGAACACTTTAATCAATTAATCAAGGCTGCAATTGATTGTGGTCAACTTGCATTCACATGGATCACCAATGCAGACTTTGTGAAAATTAGGAACTGCTTTGGCACAGTGTATTCAAATCAACAAGATCATTCAACGTCAAGATTCATAAAATGTGCAAAAGAAAGAATGTAGAACCTCTTTACTATTGCTAGAGTTGGCAGAGGCTAACAACTGGAGAATAAATGCCCTTTCATGTTTCTCGGCTTCTTCATTACATGCTGCCTGCATAATCCCAAAATTAGGAAGTAGAATAGAACATGTGCACGCACACAAAAATTATCACTCCACCACAAAAGGATTGTATTACCACTACTACAACAACTACAACTACAACAGTAGGCAAAAAGTGGAAATATATTAGAAATGTCAAAGTAAAGGTATATTAATGCACACACAGTGCATTAAAAGAATTGTAATAATTGAAGGTAACATCCCGAAAACCATAAATAAATGTCAACAGGTTCAATAATGTAATAATCATGAACTTCTGAGAAAAATTATTCATCTTCTATATTCCAGAATGCAATGATGCTTGACTCTGATTCCAATTCTTCGTACAATCAAGCTTTGCAAAAATAATATTAACAATAAGAGAGAGAGAGAGAGAAGAGAGAGAAGATTGTCAAATAAAAGAAGTAAATTAAAATGAATAACAACTAGAGACTTTCAAAATGTCCTGAATAGAAGATACTAAATAAACTTCAATTATCATTCTCTAACATAAATGTTAACAAAAATTTGTCTCTCTACAAGAGAGGTGCACTGCAAAAAAGCCACAATTAACCTTCATTATGCAAGCTACACCCACCTGCAACTAATCCAATAACCAGCTTTCTCCAAACCACATAAAATTTTATGAAGAACAAGCACAATATTGCAATAAACATCCCATTCAGATATATCAATAATGATGTCTTAGCTTACATTTATAAGAAAAGATATGTATGGGTTCATAGAAGATGGCTGGGACGAATAAGCCTGATGAAGAATAGTCAATGCAACCAAACGCTGAGTAGATTTGAGCATACTTTTGTCCTGCACTAGTAATAATAATCATAGTATGAGTATTACACCAGTATCTATTTGAAAATATAGCCTTTAGCAGCAAAAGTTCATAATTCTAAATGAAAATTTCTAGGTGCTAATAGAAATATCAAAGAATGATCTAGAGGCAAAATACTGTTACAAAACCATATAAAGGACATGCAGTAGTGCACTGGGTTCCAAAAAACCTGCATTACTAATCTCATAAATAAAAATATCAATATCATTTGCAAAGAAGAGCCACCCACATTCCTAGATAAATCCTTTTTTTTTAATGTCAAGCACTTGGAAAGCAAATTTGGGCCTATAGAATTCACATTGGGTGATTACACTCCCAAAACCCAGCCAACCATGTTGCTATTATTTGATTCAAGGTTTCTTGCATTACTTGGTACTAAAATTGGTGTACCGCCGAAATAACCACCAATGGCCTACCCAACTTAGGGCTCAAAAGGTCCAACATGGGCTTGGCATGCTTTGTTGGCAAGTTCAGTCATCCCTCAAAGTATGCAAATGATAAGTTTGAGGTTGTTGGTTGATAGTTAAACTTTGGAGTCCATTGAGACCAATGTAGGGGATAATCTAATTAGGCACGTTTGGGTCAAATCAAAAGGGAGAAAACCCACCAGTCTCCAGGGAACACATGCCAATATACATTCATGTGCAGTAATTAACCCATCATACAGAAAGGATTCAGTAAGGTCATATTCCCAACCTTGTGTCAAATTCTGAAAGCTTTGGTACTTTCTTCTAGCTTCATATGGCATTGCAGTGGGCTCTTCTGAAGTCTATCAGATTGCTCTCTTAGGCTAGTACAAGACAAGAAAGAAGACAAGGAAAAGTGCAAATCTGAAAATCAGCCTCCCTATACTAGAAATTTGATGTATATGGAAGGAGAGCAACAGCATAATTTTCAGGGAAGAGAAGCATCCAGATCAAGCATGGAAAGACAGTTTCTTGAGAACCTTTTGGAAATGGGCTAAGAACCCTTGAGGGGTCTGCCATTTCCCTGCTGGATTTCATGGATTGAGTCAATGTTAGGTTGCATAGGTTTTTTAAGTTCTCTCTTGTTTTTTAATTGTTTTCTCATTTTCTCTTGGTGCCCTATGTATGAGTGTCCTACAGTTGTACTCCATTTTGGTGACGCACTATTAATCTAATTCCAGCTTGCCTTCCTGACCTTCCTGCCACAGCAGGTCTCGAGACCCTGTAATAACTGGCCCCTCATCTGCCAGCACTCATTATCCCTCAGGATCCTATATAGAAGGGCCAACAACACTCATTCTGTGTTGCAGGGCACTGGATGGGTGTTAGGTTGTTGTGGCAAAGGAGATAAGAGAACAGAGAACATATAGCACCTGAACCCACGAACATAGAATTTCCCAATGATTCCCAATCTGCCCACTTAAGATCTATGACCTTTCAAGACTAATGCTATACTCTCTACCCCCGCTTGTCCCACTCTACACTCTTGCCTCAAGTCATGACATTTCTCCATCCATATGGCTAAACACCCCTCTTACAAGACCATGGAAAACCCAGAAAAAGGGATAGAATTACTGTATATGAATTACAGGGCATCCCCATCCCTTCTACTAGAGTAATCCTTCAGAATTGAGCAAACATAGTTACCATATGCAACAAATATATAAGTTGATTAGTTTATCCATATTTATCACACTAAAATTTGAAACTTTTGGAAGAAGGAAGACAAAAAATCATGGTTTAAGATAGAAGGATGGACAATTATGTAAATCCAGTTTTAATATATTGGGACATGCCAATCAATATTATTAACATCAATGGACTAGAAATGCTACAAATGGAGAAATGATGGCCTAAATGTCACCTATAAAGCACACTTGACTCCATATGTAGGAATTAACATTTGGCAAAAAAGGGCAAACATGTTCTGAGAAACAAACTAAGGCTCGATGCACAACAAAGATAACCATAAATAAATTTATCAAGAGCAGAATTCTAGATGTGCTTAAAGAGTGCGAACTTTCCAGCAAGACTCAAGTTTCGATCCAAGTCCTTCAATGGTCGATTGGTCCTCATTCCAAAGCCTTAAATTACACGGGGGTGGGGGGGGAGGGAGAGAGAATCCGGAAACCAAGCTAGATCAACATACATTTCAGAATAACACTGAAAACATCTTACACTAAAAGAGCTCTGTTTGGCAGTAAAGGAAATGAAGGAAAATAACAAACAAACGTGCAGACGGTTCTAGGCCTCGGACCAGGAATTGCAACTCTATAAAAATTTGCTGATTATAAACTCAAATCTTTTAAAATCAAATTATGATATGGTTTTAGGGTTTAGTTCCACGCAGACCCTAACCCTAACCCTAAACCTAAACCAAACCTCAGTGAATTTTAAAATTCAAATAGATAGGGAAAGAGAGAATGAGAAGCTTCACGGTTTGGCTAGAGCTTACCTCCAAGAGCATTAGGAGGGAGGTGCAGAGCCTAAAATGGCGTATTCGAGGGAACTTAGAGTTAAAATCAGTCAAGATTTCATCTAAGGCCTGGTTTTCCGCATTCAGCAAAGAGAATAGCGCCCTTGATTCTTCCACTCTGATCATGATTTCTTCGCTCCACACCACTGACCACAAACCACTTGCCGAGGGAGTTGTTTGTTTCCCGAGAAAGGAGAAAAGGGAGCTTGTATCCAAGGTTGACCATAGAGTTGGGCCGTGCGCAGACCACTTTGGATTGTCGGAGGCCATCTGAAGCCTTGCCTTGGCCCAGCCCAGCATGTACTGGTGACAATAATGAAAAAAGGAAATTAGGAAATAAAAATAAACAGCTAATTTTTTTAAAAAAATGAAAATTAATGAGAAAATTATTTAATTTATTAATTCAAATTAAAAATAAAATATATTGTTTAATGCTATTTTTGTTTCATAAAATTTTGAGAAAATTCTAAGGTTTCAATTTTAGAAGAAAAATTTAATGGAAAGAAATTAAATAGAACAAAGCAATATTAAAAACAGAAAATTTTTATAATGCAGCAATGAGAAAGTAAAAACATAAAATAAATAATATTAAAAATATATAAATTTTAACTAATTTTATTTACATTTATTTTCTTTTGTTTTTTCTATCATTCAATGGAACATTAGAACATAATTTTTCTTAATTTTATATTTTTTATATTTATTGCATGAAAAGGAAATATAAAATAAATAAAATGAATAAAAAAATATAAATATAAATATAATTAAAGTCAATAAATTATTTTTATACATCTTTTAAATAGGTCTTACTTTTTTTTTTCATTATATGAGTATTAAAAAGGTAAATTATATTTTACCTTAAGTATATTTAGTTTTTTTATTTCTATAATAAAACTAAAAAATGAAAATTATTTTTAAATTTCTCTTTCCTATTTTTTTTTTTTAAATAATCAAACTACCAAAGAAAAATAGTAAACAATGGGGAAAATGCATTCCTCGGTAGAAGTTAGTAGAGGGCTTTGATTGAATGATTAAGTTGACATTTACGATTATTCAAAATATTGGTAAACATGGATATATGGATACTTAAATTTTACTAATATATCAAAAGTATTAGTCAATATTTTTAAGAAAAATATCGGGGAAAGTGGGAATTACATAAAATTCTTGAAAATACTTTAAAAAAATTGAAAATTGATAATTTTATTGATTCAAACTATCAATACATATGATAAAAACACATAACCAAATTTGCTAAAAACTTTAAAAGATAACGCAATAGTCATGTTCATAGCATAATGAATCAATTTAAAGCCTACATATTTAATAATTCTATAACAATTATAATATTTATGACTATAGTTTTGCAACATATTAAGGACCATGATTTGATTTATTGTCTCTACTTGATCGAATATCTTTTGTCATCTAAATCGCCTTATCGCCTATATACTAGCAAATGTTACAATAAGATGACAAAAAACCAACCATTGTACAAAAACGATACAACCACACGTCGTAATAAGTTGACAATAAAATCACGAAAAATAAATAAATTAAAAACTCAAACATGTGAAAGAACAATTTTATTAAGAAAGAAAACGATAAAAATATGTAGAAATATAATTTCAAGCCAAAAATTATCAAAAACTCACCCCTCCTAACTAACAGAAAAGATGTTAGAAAAGAGAACACACGAGATAAAATGAGAGGCATATATGATTCAAGTCTACCTTAAAAAAAATTAAAATGACTAAAATAAGCAAAAATAGACATGTTAAAGTAATTCAGTTAGGGCAATAGACTTAAGGGGCATTTGTTTTTTGGTTTAAACTCAAAGCAAATTGCTTTCATACGCTTTAGACAGTTTGTTTTTTCATTTTGCATAACTTATTTATGAATTTTTAAAAATTTATTCTAAATAGAAAAAGTTAATATATTTGCCTTTTTCTAAATAGAAAAAAGGCATATTTTAGAATGTGTGCAAAATATTTTGAAATTTTGTAAAGTCACACACATAATATTTCAAAATATTTAAAAAACATAAAATAATTATTTGTTATAAGAATGATAATAATAAATTATTTATCATAATAATTTTTTGTAAATATGTTAATATGATAGACATATATCAAACAAATATTTTTATTTTATCATAATAATAAGGGTGATTTGATAAAATACATTTTTTACTTTATTACTTTTTACCTCAATTGAGATAACACTCATTGTTTTCTTCTAAAAATAATCATTTTTTCAAAGATATAATAAATACATGAATGACATGACATTTTTGTCTATCATGAATCATTCCAAAAAAAATGTGGAAATTATTAGTTTTATAATTTTTTAGTTATTTGAGGTCTTTTAATTTTTTTTTTTTTTAAAGCTAAACACTTTAGTTATAATGTACTAGACTGTCCTGCACTGTGACTCGAACCCAAGACTCCTCCCCCTTCCTACGCCCATATTTTTTGGAACGCTGAAAAGATTTTACCATTTAACCCAGACGACGACTTAACCAAATGTTTATATTCTTTAAAAAAACAAATATTTGTAAGAATCAAGTTATATCATCATCACACAAACACGTACCAATATAAATTAATATTTTTAATATATTTATGATGTTGATTTTGAGCAAATAAAAACAAATAACTTAATATTTAATAGAAATGCAATATTAAAAAAAAACTATTTAATATTTAATACTATTAAGTCATATTCAACATTTAACTAAATAAAAATTATATTTATTGTTAATTAAAAAAAAAACCCCTCATAAATATTGGTAAAAAAAAATAGTATTAAAAGATATATATAATTATTAAATTTAGTTCATTACTTAAAAAAAGGTTCGTGGATTACCTAGTGTTGGATAAGGGTGCCCAAATGGGTTGACCCAAGATCCAAGATCCAACTCATAAGAAAGGTGGTTTAAAGAAGTTGAAAAACGCCTTTAAAACTGACAAAAAGAGATGATATATAAGAGAAATAAAACTCTTGCAAAAAAGATCTAGAAAAGAGGAGAATAAGGCTCTTGGCTGTGAAACGAAGTACCATGTGATTTCACTGTGGTACATTTTAAGACCAAAATTGAATTCTAAACTTCTTCATTGGTATCAGAGCATGGTTGATGTTTGTCATCTTCTGGATATATATATGAATCGTATCATTTTTTTTTTCTCGGGATATATGTTGTTTTGATGAGTTTATTCAAAATCTTTCGTTGTCTCTCTCTCCATGTATGAAAAAAATTGTTTAGTAGAGATCTGCATAAAAAAAAATTTCTTTTTAGTTGATTATTTAACATTTTGAATTATCATTTTATCTCTCTGATTTATCTTTGATAAATTATATTTTTGAGTTTTTTTTTTGTGAATGATTTTCTCGTTTCTCTCTCATGAGTTGGTCAGAGATACATTTGTTGTCTGTGTGAGAGATTCTAGTGAAGAGATCATAGAGAAATTTTCTCTCTCTGTGACTTGTGATGAAATTATATTTAAAAAACAAATTAAACAATATATATATATATATATATATATATATATATATATATATATATATATATATATATATATATATATATATATATTTTTTTTTTTTTTTTTTTTTTTTTGAAACAAATACTCTTAGAGATCTATTCAAGAGAGATTAAAATTTCTTCGAATAATAGAGAATAGATTTATATTTCTTTGACTCTGTGGTTTGGAAATAAGATATTTATACCCTAAGTATGTGGATTGTCTCGTAAGAGATTGAGAGAGATGTGGGAGACGGAAATCTTAATTCCTTTGATAAACTTGTTATATTTTAAAATTCAAAATAAATTTGTAACCTTTATCTATTTAGTTTTTTTTATTATCTGAATATGACCTGAGATGACGTTTTTTTTAATCTGTCATGATGAAGTGGCACATATTTTAATTAAAAATACACATGTACTCAGACCGTAAGGGATTCGAAACCCGAGACCTAGTAACATTTGCACAGTGTTCACACCATTATGACCATTTATGTGATATCATGTTACTAGGTCTTTAGAAGAGATAAAGCTTGATGAGTATATGTTACTCATTTATTTTATTACTCAAAATTGGTCCCAAATTTGTCTCAGATCTCAAATATGGTACATATAAGGAGAACAAGGAGAGTCATAAGAGGACAAGGAGAACACCAAAGGATAGAAAGCCTAATAAACTACGAAAGGAACTTAACACACATTAGATCAACATGTTGACCATGTACTTCAAATAATAAGAAGACTATAAGAAGACTATGTTTTTTCTTCAAGTTAGAAAACATTGCTCCTTCAAAAGACATTAAATGGACATGAGAACAAAAGCATCAAACATATTTGGGAAAGAATTCAAGAACAGTATAATCATTGGCAATGACAGATGGTTTAACCTTAGTAAGAATTACGATCACAAATAGAATTTGTCAAGTCAGCTGTCAATAGAACAACTGTACTCTCCATCTCTCCTAGTTTACGAAGACAAAGATTAGGAATAGAACACTGACTATTGAGAACAACATCTAGAATAATAAATGATGTATTATCTAGCAAAGATGGATGATCTAGAGGAGTATAAGTTTACCTCTTTCCACATTTAGATATGAATAAGAGTTATACTTCATATTATGTATATGAATGAACATGTATTTCATATTATGTATATGAATTTAAAACATAAGGAGTTAATGTTATTTGAAATAGTGGAGACTTAATGAGAAGAAAGAAAATGCAATTCTTTCTAAGTTTGATTTGCAATAAATAATAAATTATTAGCATTTCCGATTGGGAACCTAGTGAACTTTCGTTTCTCTTACAATTTAAAATTATTACATGATTACGTAAGATAGAGTATCAAGTCCATAATACAGGAAATGTTGAATTGTTTAATATTTCTATGTAGAAGAAATGTCTTCAACAACAAGAAACATCATAGCGGAATTAAATAAAGGAGAAAAGCTTAATGGGGATAACTATGTCATATGGCATAGGAAAATGCAGTATGTTATGGAAGAACAAGAAGTCATAGAAACTCTGAATCAATTAACGGCGTAACCCCGAACAAGGAAGCTCGTCAACATAGGAGAGATCAAGAGCTGGTGTAGCCTGAAAGAAAACACTGGGAGCCCAGATAACATTATTAAGGGTATGTAAGCTGCTCTATTCGTATAGCCAATTCTATTCCCAAGAGTAGGAATTTTGCTAGCTGTCTAGTGATTGTAAATAATTTGGAATCTATTACAGTCATCCCACAGTGGAGTGGTCTAAATTTGTTGGATCCGAGGAGCTATTTCTCCACAAAAAGCAAAATTTAAAGGAATTGGGGTTAAAATGCTTGATTGAAATTAGATCATCATTTGACATTTTAAAATAGAAAGATGATTGCCGACTTGTGGTTTCCCACTCACTTATAATCACGTAATTCCCACCTCTTATTTTACAACTCTACTCAGAGCCATTGATAAATGGTCTTCGATGGAAGATTTATTCTTAAATGCTCTTTTGAAAAGAAAGATGATCGAATGATGTTGGCCCTTTGTTCTAATAATTTAGACTCTTAGCTTGCATTTAGATCTACACAACGTGCAACAGGATCTCTGCTAACATGCTGTCGCAAGAGGATGCCCAACTAAGGTTTTTACACAATGACAACAAGCGAATAACATCACACAATCCATTGAGATATAAAAGAGGAATTGAGGGAATTTACCTTGACCAGGGTGAGTTTCCACCGTAGAAACCTGTTGATAGAAGTTTAGGAACTCCATGGAACTTATAAGGACAACTATAATTGAAGAGAATTTATTCATAAAAGAACTTTGAGAAAATCGTAGAATTCACGGTAGTTTAAAGATGTAGAAGAATACAAAATATTGAGGAATGGAAACTAAATATGAGTTCCTAACAAAGATTACATGTGCTTGAAATCGTAAAACCTGAAAATAAAGCTTCTTCAACCCTAATCAATTCTTTCACCTCCAACTATGGAGTAAGAACTCTTCTCCTATGAAACCTCAACCCTAGGATCAAAGTCTGCCTTCTCCTTCTATCCTCTAGCTTTTATACCCCTCTCCAATGTGATCCCGCATTCAAAGTTGATTTACAAGTGTGCCTCATAAGATCCGATTCCTACTACACTCCTGGGAGGTTTCACATTGTGTACCTAAGATATAGCAGCACCCACACTCGCCACTGTCACTTTTCGCATAGGTACCCCAGACATGCTGGCACCAGACACTTTTGGCCACCACACTTTCTCGCATAGGTGTACTCTAAGATATGTTGAAGGTGTACCCAGACACTTTGCCTCTAGCGCTTTTCCAAACATTGTTGCATTTGAAACTTCACCACCTACTGCCAACATCAACAATGATCCATATTTGTTTCTCCGACATAAATCTTTGTACAATTATGCATTAGACTGGAAGACTCCGTACAAGCCTAAAACACAAAAGCAATTAAAAGTACCTTATCCTCACGCAAATGTGGGCAAGTGTGACTTGAACGCAAGGCTCGCTATAATTATCGCCATCTGTATTCATCACACTTCACCTGCATCTCGCTAGTCCCTAGCAAGATTTAGACTAGAGATACCCACCGGTTATGAATCTAACAAGTGCGCTAGTGACAATGCTTTGTAAGTTCCCAAAATAGTGATGAAACATAATACTTCACTACTTTAAGATGCACCCGCATTTACTCATTTAACTAATCACAAATCTTAAGCAATGAACATAACAACAAGCTAACACAAAATGAGCTATTCAAATAAGGGACCATGGAATTGAAGAAAAATAAGGTGGTCATGCAAACATTGAACTGAAATGATCGATATTATAGAAGCAACCATTTAACACAAACACAGAACTACTATGCCTAAAGTCAAAAGAAACAACGAACACAACTGGAATAAAAAAGGTCTTAAAGGCTCAGAATGACCATAGGCCGAACGAAAAGGGGGAAAATGAAACAAAATGGGTGGCTGCATAACATGGCCGAGGTCCTACACCCAATTGCCAACACCAATTCCTAATCTAGCCTAATAAGCAGCCACACAGCCATCCTCATCATCCGCGTAAGAAAATGCATCCTCACGACGCAGCCTACCAACTCCTCCCGAATCTCCCTCCAAGTCAGGAGAAGTGGCATCTGCCAACGCAGGTTCTCCTCGGAAAATATGACTCTCGAGCTTAGAGAGCCTGCGTTCAAGCTGCTTCTGTTTCCCCAAAATGCATTTGAACCACCCTTTTATTCTACGCTCCATTCTCTTCAATGGATGTGCCTCATAGTGCCGGTGTCGTAGGGATGGCGGACCCCGAGAATAGCCACTTGAGGCTGGAAGGTCAGGGGTCCCGCATATGCGCCCGACTCGGGCTCCGCTTTCTTGACAAAAATGTGCCCTAACCTGGGGAAAGACCCTCTTTCCTTAGCTAATTCCCGCATCCCCGCGGCTTCCACAAGACTCGCCACAAGAGACGTGGAATGGAATAGTCTACTTTTGGCGCGAGAACTCCGCAGGAAGTCCTCATCACTTCACACCATATGACTAAAGCATAATCGATAAGCTTCCCATTGGCAACTTCATAAGAACCGAATTGTTTCACGGGGATTTCTCATTGCCCTTAGGTCCGATTCTGTCATGAATAATCTTATTCATCAATGCATATTCCGGCTTGAGCTTCCCTGGTACAAATTCTTTACGCACAAAGCCACTTATGGTCACAGGACGAGTACACATACCACAACAACTCGGGCATCGGGAATCGAGATAGCCCTAAGTGGGTAAGGTCGACCGAGGCGGCGGGCGACATACCGTAGGGACCGAAGCATCGAATCGTGGAAAATCCGTGATTCGCTACCCATCACAGCCAAGGTCTCTAAGGTTCATTTTGATTTTCTTTTCATTATAAAACTCAACAACAAGTAGTAAATATCCCCTGAACCTCAAAGGGTATTACAAACTCGCATATTCTGCTCTGAATAACACCCCTAATCGGGATGAGAGCAATGCAAATGTCTCCAACTTCACACCCTCGTGAAGGAAACCCCCCCGTCTCGCACCGACCGGGGCCCATTTTTCCTACTCGACCTTAACCCCAAGAACATGGCTTCTATCTCATCATCGCTACTTTGACACGCCCTCACTTTCGTAAGACGAATCTATTTTGCTTTCTCATTTTTCTACTGTCGAGGAGACAGATTTTCTTTTTCACTAGTCAGCCTCCATGAGAGCTAGGCTTTTCCCTTTCGTGATTCTTGGATCTTGCCATAGATATGGCAAAATGGCAATGATAGCGATGGCCCACACATATATAAAACAAATGTCCCAAAAGCCCGCTTCCGTATACCGGGCCGCCGCGTGCAGATCGGCTTTAAATTTCCTCCCTAACCCATCGGCCGAAACCCCAAACCCTTAAGTAAAGAAAACCACTAACCAAAACCAACCAAACAAGTCCATGTATAATAGTGGATAGCACAAAAATGCTCTCAAGGAGTTGTAAGAGGCTTACCACGTCCGTACGATGAATGCAGAAGAATTGGCCCGAAATGAAGGAAACCCGCAAGCAAACTAACTGGGGGGTCATTGTGCGAGAGGGGCACAAAGGGTTATGGTTTGGTTTGTTTAGAGAATGGATGGGTTGTGAATATCAAAAGGCACAAAATTTGGGGTTAAAACCCCATTCGCTTCAAAATCGGCCGCATGTACCCCAGACACTAGTGGTGTACCTATTGTTTTACATCGCCTTTTGTTTCTGGGAAGGTGTACCAGACATATTATGTGTAATTTACACTTTGGCCACTGCCTCTTTGCGTGAAGGTGTACTCAGATGTTAGCAAAAACCCGGCACACCTGCTCCAATTTGGCATTTTTTTCATATGGTATTTTTGCAAATTCGAACAAGGTGCTGATAAAATTTGTCTCATAACCGCTTCATCCCGTTTCACTGCATGCTCACCTTTCTTTTGCTCATATTCCTACCCAAACCGACCGTATTCACGGAGTTGGTCAACAGAATTCCTTCTTGATACTTTCAATCTTTCCATGGCCCATCGCTTTTCTAGTGGATCGTGGAGTTCTTAGGGTTCAACCAACTTGGCAACTTAAAGCTCAATATAGGCAAGGTGAGACAATATTGAGTTCGTTGGTGTATATATGTAGAAATAATGGTCTTCTAATCATTTCCAATGAGGTAAGATGTTCAAAGACTATGATGCATGTAGTTACATGACATGCCAAATTGATGCACAAATGGGAGCACAAGTGCAAGATAAAAGTAAGGACGTTAGGGTATGTGGTCTGTGGCATTGCGGGCGTAACGCAAGAGGATAAAGTCCAAAGATGAAGATAAAGATTTTTGTGCATGCTTGTTAAAGTGTACATGCAATGAGATGATGTGGAGTGTGTATGAGATCATGCGGCTATGTACATTGCAGGTCAAGTATTATACCTAAAAGAACCATAATTTGAAAAATTCCACCATACACCGAACATGTAACAAGCGCATAGTTAGGTTCGTACACCTACCCCCACAACAGAAACAAGCATTGCCCTCAATGCATAGAAACTAAGGGTACCCCCACAACAGAATGGGAGGCAACATAGAAATTAGGTCCCCTATTTTTTTCGTTTTTTTATTTTTTTATTTTTTTATTTTTTATTTATGTTTTAATGAAAAGCAAATGAAATAGAGACAATAGAAATAAATTGCAAGAACGAAATAAAACAAAATCAAAACTTATACAAATAAGTTGAGAAACGAATTTACTTAAGGAATCCCGGCAGAGCTGATCTACCAACCTCACTATGCCTCAAGACTGAAATGCTCGAGAATGGCTTGGAGGCGCTGAATTTTATTGACTCTCAAGGACTTTTCCAAAGATCCGGATTTTCAATCTCCACGGCCCGCATGGATAAACTACCTTTAACGATGAACGGGCTACCCAACGAGCCGGCTTTCCCGAAATAAGTGTAACCGGAGTCGTATTAAAGAAGATTTTTGGTTTTATTCAACGCTGCGGCAATAGTTTTGTCATGGAACAACTTGAGCCGCTCTCAAATTCGGAGTTTGCACGACTCTCGCGCACCATCAAGCTCATTTAGTCGCAACAAGCGCCGCTTACTCGCTGAAGTTAGATCGTAATTAAAGTTCTAATGTACCAAGAAGCCCTGTTCCATTTCAACCGGTGATGATGTTTTCCATAAACAAGCCTATATGAGACATACCAAGAACAATTTTAGCGCTGCATTTAAGAGTCTAAAGAGCATCAATAAGTTTTGAGTACCACCTTTGCGATTGGGGGCAAACTGCTTTTTCTAAATATGTTTGATCTCCCCAATTAGCGCACCAAATTTTGACCATTAGTCTCGTGGGTGGTATGTCGTCAAACTTTATGGGTGACTCCATATTTTTTTTTTAACAGATTTTCAAAAGATTGATTACGTAAATGGAGTCCACCATCACTAATAATCGCCTGAGGTATTCCAAAACGAAAAATATGTTCTTTTATAAATTTCAAAACAACCTGTGGATCATTAGTTCTCGCTTAATGGCCTCAACTCCACTTTGACACATAACAGATAACAGAATGTATAGTACCACAAGCAGCTGGAACTACTTCCACGAAATCCATAGCACTCCCAACAAGAAAAATTTCCAATGATTAAGATGGGAGCAAGAGGCATCATGTTTCGCTTTTTGACCCCACCTAATTGTTGGTATTTGAGTACCAATGCTTTGCAAAATTCAAAACAATCTTTAAATAAGGTAGCAAGAAAAACCAGCCTTTTGCAAAATCTTATCTCATTGCTTTTTCTTGGCAGAGAAATGCCCTCCATAAGCTTTCGAATGGCAAAAGGTCAAGATCCTAATATGCTCACTATCACACATCTTCTCACACTGGACGACAGATTTAAATAGATGGATCGCCAAAGTAATATTTCTAATATCTCACAAAATTTCTTTTTTCTCGCTGAAGTCCATTGTGTTGAATCTTGACTAGTGACTAGGCACTTCATATAAATGCTCGCGCATCAAGGGCAATGAACAAGAGCGAAAAGTTGCTCATCAGGAAAACTGTCGCCTATGGGTGTGCCATGAGAATTAGATTATGGAGCTAATCGAGATAAGTGGTCAACCACCACATTCTCGACCCCCTTTTTATCTTTAATGGTCAGTTTGAATTCTTGACATAGTAAAATCCACCTAGTTAACCGAGGTCAGCGTCTCCGCTAGAGAGCAGGTACGCCGCCGCATGATCCGTGAAAATGGTTACATGAGAGCCACAATGTATGACCCGAACTTTCAGTGGCAAAAGACGATGTACTTAAAAAAACTCTTTTTCCATGGTCAGGTAGTTTGTTTGAAAGGAGTCTAGTGTCTGCTGGCATAATAAATTACAAAAAGCCTTTTGTCTTCCTCTTCTGTCCCAAAAAACAACCCTATAGCATAATCACTAGCCACAGTAGCAGATTTTCAAACTAAAGGTTCCAATTAGAGACCGCATGATGGGGCAACATCACATGGTTTCTGAAAGCGACAAAGGCGTTTTTGAGAGCCTCAGATCATAAAAGGGAATCTTTTAGCAAGCAAGTAAGGTGACGAGTTTATAGCACTAAAATTCCTTTTATAAATCTCCTATAAATCCAAAGATGTCCCAAAAATGACCATGTCTCTAACACACTTAGAGGTGAATTGAGATCAGCGACTTTGGCCTTACTAACTTAATCCCATTCTTTGAGATACTATGGTTTAAGACAATCCTTGTGTTACCATAAAATGATATTTCTCCCAATTTAACACAAGGTTCTTTCTCTTGGACATCTCTCTAAACCTACGTGAAATTCTAGACAAATTTCAGTGCGAGTCACCAAAACTGAGAAATCGTCCAGAAGATTTAAATACTTAATAGTGTCACTGAAAATTCCCATCATACACCATTGGAAGGTTCTGGGTGCATTGCATAATCCAAAGGGCATTTTCCTAAAGGCAAAAGTACCAAAAGGACAGGTGAATGTAGTTTTCTCTTGATCTTCCAAAGCTATCTCAATTTGATTGCACTTCGAAAATTCATCGAGAAAACAATAAAATTCATTCCTAATCCTCAACATTTGATCAACAAACTATATGAAAGTGGTCTTTCCTAGTACTCTACGTGCTTCCTATAATCTATAATCTCCATCCCGGCGACACGAGTAGGAATTAGCTCATTATTTTCATTGGCGACCACAAAGAATCGCATTTTGTGAACTAATTGTTGGGCTAACCCACTTACTATCTGTAATAGGGTAAATAACCCCTACATCCAGTTTTACCTCTTTACCACTTCTTTCATTATCGGGTTTAGTCGTCGTGGGTCGCTGTGAGGGTTTAACATCCTCTTCTAAATGAATTCTATGTGTGCGCATCAAGGGCCACTCCACATCCGCAATTGTCCATCCTAGAGCAAGCACGTGTGTTCTCACATCTCCAAAAGTCGGGATTTTCTTGATTCATCTCTAAGGAAGAAGATAAGGACAATTTAAAAGTTTCTTCCTCGCCCCTAAGAAGGCATATTTGAGGTGCGATGGTAAGGGTTTCAACTGCTTTAGGTGGTTTCTTCAAAGCCAATGCCTTGTCCTCATTTGGTGGCAATGGTTCAAATTTAGGTGCCCACCCATTTACTGCCAATACCTCGTTATGCTCAATCATGGAGTATAGGAATTTCGATTCTAGTGTGGTCACTTCCTCATCCCAACTCGGGCTTACCAAACATGACATAAGAGGGTCATCATGTGAGACATTATCCATACCTCTCGTACTCACGTAATCAAACTCATGTTAACCCTACACACATCTTCTTCATCCCCATTCCCTTGATAACATTAAAGATATTCAGACAACAGCCATGTTACCAAAATTATATGTCATTAGGCCTCCCTACAATGTATAATGGCATTAGCAGTTGCCAAGAATGGTCTACCAAGAATTACTCGGGAACCGAGTTCCTCGTTCGGGCCACAAATGAAAGTGTCGAGCACAACAAAATCCACAGGAAGTAGAACTTGTCCACTGCACCAATACATCCTTCACTATCCCTCTAGGAATTTTTTACACTACTGCTAGCTAATCGGAGGGTGATATTGGTCAGTTCTAATTCTCCCAACCCCAGTCCACATATACCGAGTAACAATTAACACCGCCCTAACCACTGTGAGCATGTCCCAACTTGAATTTCCTACTACTATAGAAATAGTAGGGCTTCCCGGATCTTTGCATTTTCAGCGTTGTTTCGAATCAAAGGAGGTAGATTGTCTACCATGAATGCCTCCCTTGTCGACACCTAGTTTCCTTTTACCGTGCACAAACTCTTTCGAAACTTAGCATATGACGGAATTTGCCACGGTGGCATCTAATACAAAGGAATGTTCACCTCACTCTGTTTGAATAAATCATAGAGTCTCAATGGTTATTCACTTTCGGGGGTTCTCACTCTACGAGGGTACGAGCCGATGTGATACGGGTAACCTTGTCTCTCCTCCGGCTCACCATCAATATCATCCCGTCTTAGTGATTACAGGCTTCATTCTGAGCACTCATCATCTTTGGACCGATTCAATTTTGAGACTCTTGTAATGGTTCTTGCTGGGAATGGTTTCATTAACCACCTACCGCCTTCAAGAGTAGTAAATAACTTTAAGAATGTTCAAAAGTACTCTACTGACTTGAAACTACACTATTTGACCTTGTGGGTTTTGGATGGGCCGAGATGGAGCTCTTCCCTGGAAAATTACCAGAGGAGGTCACTAGTTATTTGGGATCCCGCATCATTCGTGAGCGCTCGAATTCCAGGTTTGTGGATCGGCTGTCTCGTATTAAACTGGTGGTTACTATATCCTCCAAACTTCTTATGTGGAGGTCGATAAGGGTGTGGATTTGGATTCCCTTGATTCAAACTGGATGGAAGCCTTGATTATAGTTCATAGGAAACCTTGGGGCCTTGACTCGAAAATGGAGGGACTGAATTTGGAAAACCTGGTTTCTGCATGGGGACCTGGTCAGTTTCAAGGTGCTATGTGGGCCTCCCATTTCTCCAACTAAAATTAGGAATGCTACTCCATTCGTGATTATATGTTTCCAGAGTATGGAGAATTTAAAGGCTTCCTTTGGTAGTTAAGAGCATTAGTTGTTTATCCGAATTGCTCCCTTAACTGGTAAGTCTGGGCAATTGATAGCTGAGTGAGTAGGTCATCGCATATTATGCATGGCTCCTCCACTCAAAAGTAATAGGTATGAGGGTACTCTGAGGTACACTAGCCACCGCTCACCTTTCATCCTCTATAGCCTAACTCCTTGTTAAATTAGTAATTTTCTGCAATTCATCATTTCTTTTAAGGATGGATCCTCCCCCCTATAGGCGTATTATGCACTCTGCCAGTTGTCTACAAGAGGTGTTACCCCCATGTTCGAGCATTTTCTCGCTATAAGGTCAAATAATTGAATCTGCTTCCTAGCACTCTTTCATGTACCCACCCCACACATCATTTGGATGTATTGTACGTATTATCTCAAGGATAGTCCTTGACGAAGTACGCATGTGATTCGTCTCCTACATCCAATCCAAGATGAGTGGACAGTACTGGCAGATCCTTGTTTCTCTCCCACAACGCGAAGAAAAGGTTCACCCCGACTTTCGTAAAATCAATTGATTCGCATGAGAGCATCAAGCACGCGCGTGGAGGGAAAAATTTGTCGAGGAATTCATTTCGATATTTTCCATATAAAATCAATTAGGTGCAAGAGAATGAAACCAAATTTTGGCTTTCTCCTTTAGAGCAAAAGGAAATAAAACCAAACAGATTATGTGGAGAGGTGAACCAGTAGAGAGAAATGCACTGCAAACATCCTCGAAGTCTCTCATGAATGAATAGGGGTTCTCAGATTCGACCCCGTGATATACAGGTAAAAGACTGACTACTTCCGACTCTACGAGGAATTGATCGGGCCTCTTCGTAGGCTTAACACATGAGTTTATCAGGGTTCGCCGAGGTCGCAAGATCTCTGTGAGAGTTCTTTCCATTAGAAGGAGCCAGGGGGACCCTATACTGGCTTCCTACTGAAGTTAACATTTCTCCTATTACGGCAAGCATCGGGAGTGTAGCACCATTCCATGTCGTGGAGGTTCATGGAGTCCCCGTGGGTTAATATGAATCCCTTGAGTATGTTCATTAAACAGTTGCCGATCCCTGTGATGGTCCATTCGAGGTATACGCTATCTGGCGATTGAATTATTGTGGACCTCACTCTAAGCCGCACAATTTCTTACAAGCTCACTACTTCGCCGAGAGACCAAACCGACATGCACCAAGCTGATCTCATTCAAGAAACACCACCGAGATTTCTCACTAAAAAACAAATTAAAAGAAAAGTGAGAACGACTTGACGGTAAATGCAATTGTAAATTAATTTAGCTTCTCAGATCGACTGGCTATACACTCCTGTGAATTAGCCACAAAATGCTTCGTTTGACCAGATGCTGAATTCTATTCCTAAGCGTAGGAATTAAGGTTGTCTAGCATTGTAATACTGTGGGAACTATAGGTCATCTCCACAGGAGGTGGCAATTTGTTGATCCGTAGGAGCTATTCTCCACAAAAAAGTGTAATTTAAAAGGGAATTGGCTGGGCTTGTTGTTTGATTGAATGATCGATTGATTTGAATATTTTAAAATAGAAAGATGATTATTGGATTTGTGTTTCACCACTTATGATCACGAATTCTAATTTCTTATTTCTATAGCCTTATCAGAGCCATTGATAAATGGTCTTCGGCGGAAGATTTATCCTTAAATGCTCTTTTGAAAAGAAAGATGATTGGAATATGTTAAGCCCTTGTTCCTAATTACCCGTAATTTTAGCTTGCATTTGTAATCAAGCACAACGCGGTACCGAGGATCTCTCACGCTAATAAGAGGATGCCCAACTGGGCGTTTTTACACGTCAACAAAGCTTAACAACATCAACACAACTAATGAGGTATAAAGAGGAACTGAGGAATTTACCTTTGGATCAAGATGAGTTTCACCGTAGAACTCAAAGATAGAAGTTTAGGAACCCATGGAACTTATATGACAATCATAATTGAAGAGAATTTATTCATAAAAAGAACTTTGAGAAAATCGTAATTCAATCAAGAGCTTCCAAAGATGAAGAATACGCATTGAGAATGGAAACGGTAAATATGAGTTCCTACCTAAAGATTACATGTGCTTGAAATCGTAAAACTTAAAAATAAAGTCTTCAACCCTAATCAACAAGTCTTCACCTCCAACTATGGAGAAGAACTCTTCTCCTATGAAAACCTAACCCTAGTGATCAAAAGCCGCCTTCTCCTTCTATCCTCTAGCTTTTATACCCCTCTCCAATGTGATCCCGCATTCAAAGTTGATTTACAAGTGTGCCCTTGCGTTAAGATCGGATTCCTACCAATTCCTCGTGAGTTCGCTACTGTGTACTCCAGACATGTTAGCGGAAAATCGATACACTTTGGCCATCGGTCACTTTTTCTCGCATGTGTATTCTAAGACATGCCGGGTGTGTACTTACACTTTTTACATCGTTTACTTTTCTCGCATGTGTACTAAGACATGTTGAAGGTAAAATTCTACACTTTGCTCTCTAGTTCTTTTCCCCCCAAAGATTAAGCAGCTTCTTGAAACTTCACCAATCTACAAGCCAACATCAACAATGATCCATATTTGCTTCCTGATACAAATCTTTGTACAATTATGCATTAGACTCAAAGACTCGCACGAGTCCAAAAACACAAAAGTAATTGGGTACCTATCTCTCACGCAAAATGTGGGCAAAGTGTGACTTGAATGTGCTTGAAAGTTCGCTTATAATTATCGCTCACACTGTGTATTCATCAAGATGCAAGATGATCTCCTATCAGAAAATGAAAGTTCCAAACGCCATGATGCGGAAGCTTCAAAGAAAGTATGGTGGACTTTCCACTAAGAAGCTGAGAGAACTTATAATGAAATTTGGAAATTATAAGATGCGTCCAAACCATACCATGAAACAACATCTCAGGGAGATGAAAAGAATGATAAGAGAGCTGAAAACATCTGGACACATCCTCACAGATGAGCAACAGTCGAGCAACCATCAAATCCTACAAAGAGTTGGAATCTATGGTGGTGGTGAACATGAAGCATAAATGAAAGCCACAACCTTAAAGATTACGTTCCGCCATCTAGAGTTAGTTGAGAGACTGGGGCTTCCGTCCAACTGAAAGCAAGTTTATGTATGTAGATAGTTTCGCCGTAAGAAAATTGGCTCCTGCTAGCAAGAAGAGGTTCTTTAAGAAGAACAATATGAAACCCATGACACTTCGGAAGGAAGAATGCAGAAACACGCTGTAAGTCTGCTGCAAAGAAAGATAAAAGGTGTCAAATGCTAAATTGTGGTAAAGGGAACACTTTGCCTCGTGAATGAATCGAAAGGGGCATGTATGTCCCGACCAAATAATTCAATAACCCCTTGTATTTCTAGTTATGTAATGTTGATCGAATCTATTCCTTTAGGATTGTAGATTCAACCGCCTACGTAATTACATAGCCGTAGACCGTGGAGCGTATGTTGATTTCTCACAATACCTTCCTGCCCAGAGCGATCATGTAGGAAATAGCTCAAGTGGTGGAAGTGGAAAGGAATCTGGCACTGTGAAACTGATTTTAAGCATTGGTCAGATTCGATTCTACATGATGTATTGCATGCTCTCGAGATTCGGCAACAAATTTAGTCTCTCATATCATTCTTCTAGTTTAGGTTTCAAACTTCATTTTCAAGGATTCAAGATTAGAATTGTATTGGGAACAACTTTATTGGTTATGCCTTTACCTGATGGTTTTAAGGATTCTGATGTTAAAATGATGTTGAAAGGTACTAATAAGAGTTATTATTCCGCCAATGACCTCTTCAAGAAATATATATGATGAAACTATCACTCTGGCATGCTGCACTAGGCATATCGGACAAGAATGATGAATAGATCGCTAAAGAAAATCTTTAGTCACCTATCCACATATGTCCACTTTTTGAATATCATTTCAGCCTAAAAACAACAAGAAAGCTTATTTGGTAAAGGAACCGTAGTCGAAACTCCATTGAAATTTAATCCATTCGCATTTGTGGTCCATGATGTAAGACCACGACATGGTACTTTTACTTCATCACATTTATATGATTTTACCCGATACTTGCCATGTTTATTTGATTACCATAAGTCGTAGTTAATGAGCCGTCGCATTAACATATTAATTTTAAGAGAATCAAACTAGATATGAAAGTTAAAACATTAAGAACTCAATTTGCAGAGAATATTTGTCCCAATTCTCAATTTAAATTTTATGTGGTGCTTAAGGGTATAAAGACAATTAACTATTCCAGAACTCCACAATAACAAATATTTGTCGAGAAGGAATAGAAATATTGTTAGAGATGGGTTAGGTCAACAAGCTGGCTCACAAATCTTCCACTTCAGACTGGGAGATGCTCTTTTAATAGCCACTTCCATACTTAACTGAGTACCCTCAAAATCTGTTCCATCCACCCCATATGAGTTATGGAATAATCGAAAGCCTGATTTAAGTAATCTAAGACCCTGGGGGTCAATGACTTTTATCCATAATCCATCCCCTAAATTTGGAAAATTAGGTTAAAGGGGAAGAAAATTTATATTTATTAGATACAGTGAACACTCTAAAAGGATATGTGTTCATAGGTGAAAATGCATATGGAAATAAAGAATCGAATAGAACACAGATGTCACATTCTTAGAAATGATTTGCCGAGAAATTGATAGGGATTTGCTTCTTTATGAAATGATGGATCTTGAAATCATACCTTCACTCGAAAAAAGAACTTTACATGAATCGAGTAGGAGAGGACAAGTGCCTGAAATGAGTACTATGAAGAGCCTGTTGAGAAAAAAGTTCTCGACAAAGCATTCTCGACTAAGGCTCTGAGGATTGAAGGAGAAATTCATCTTGTAACTCAACATGATGAAAATGAACCTAAGTCAATACATGAAGCTCTTACTTGTCTAGAAAAGAATGAATGGATGAAAGCAATGGAAGAAGAAATAGAGTCAATGAAAGAAAATCAAGTCTAGGACTTGGTGGATCTACCTTCAAATCAAAAAGCAATTGGGAACAAATGGGTTCTTAAAATAAAACGAAAGGCAGATGGATCCATCGAAAGATATAAAGCCCGATTATGACTAAAGAAGAATCTTCAATTAGAGGTATGTATCAGAGGAGACTTTCTCTCCAAATATAATTCTGCTTCAATTAGCCATTCACTTAGCTTTAGAGGTATTTAATTAGAATTACATCAAATGGATGTTAAACAACATTCCTTAATGGAGAGCTAAATGAAGAAATCTATATGGAACAACCTGTAGGTTTCATAATTCAAAGCCAAGAGCATAAAGTAAGCAAATTGAACAGATCAATATATGGTCTTAAACAATCATCCAGATAATGGTACTTGAAATTTCATAATGAAATTACTTTGTGTGATTTCACCAGTGATTGATTTAAGACCATCAGGTTTATGTGAACTAGATAAAGATAGATATGTCATTATCTTTATGTGGATGATATACTAATGGCTAGAGTGATTTGGGAGTTTGTAAAGACCATTAAAGTATGGTTATCATCTACTTTTGAGATGAAAATATGGGTGAAGCATCTTATATTCTCGAGTTAAGATTCAAAGAAATCGTTTAAAAGACTGTGTCTCTTTCTACAAGAACACCATATTCAAAATTTGTAACGATTTATTTATGAAAGATCAGAATCTCATTGATATACTCATATGCAAGAGGTGAATATCTAAGCAAAAAATAGGTCCAAAGACTTCAGAAGAAAAGGAGAAAATGAGAATTCCATATTCTAGTGTTGTTGGGAGTTTAATGTATGCTACTATGTGTACGAGACCCGAGACCGTTTATGTTGTCGTATATACGTTACCAAGCCAATCCAGAATGAAGCACTGGAGGGCCGTGAAAAGACTCTAAGGTATCTAAAGGCACACAGACCATTCTCATGTTATCAAGGAAAAGAAAAAGACTCACGCTTGAAGGTGGCTATTCGATGTCGATTAGGCTGAAGTTTAGATGAGTGTGCAATTAACCTCAGAAGACATTCTTTCGCCAATAATCGCTATTACATGGAGAAGAAAGAAACAAACTTGCATAGCTTTGTCAACCATGGAAGCTGAATTTGTTGCATGTTCAACATCAGTACAAGAAGCTGTGTGGTTGAGAAGATTTTGGCAGACTTAGGAATAGTCAAAGGATCTTCAGAGCCAACGATCGTCTATAGTGACAAATTAAGCCGCACCGCTATGTAAAAGATTCATATCATGAAGAACGAAACATATAGATACCAAGAATAATTTTATAAGAGATATTACAGCTCGAAAGGAAGTGTTTATAAAATACATACCTACACGTGAAATGGTTGCTGATCCTTTCACAAAACCGATTCCTAAAGAAATGTTTTCAGTACATGTAAAGTCTTTAGGATTACGTAGGTTGTAATATTGATCAAATGTTATGGACTAAACATTAATTGTTTGTATGGTACTCGTAATTATAAATAATATAAGATGAATATTTGTTATTCCGGGCCTTTATCAAAGACAAAAAAATTGCATGCTCTTAGTTATGTCACAGTTTTTTAAAGTCAAGGTTCGATCTCACACGAAAGAATCGCCTCAAACTGGTATATTCAAGAGTTAGATGACATGATATTGTTAATGGTTAAAGTGGGAGTGAAAAGTATACAATAAGGTTGCTTGATTTATTATCAATGACGAGGTCTATAAGGAAGACTCGACTAAAATGCCCACAATTACATTTGCCTCATGAAACCGTAATGAGTTTTGGCATGTAAAGTCAACGACTTAGAAATGCAAACTCAGTAAATTAAAGCATAAAGCTTTTAATATGTTCAGATAGTGGTTGATGACATATAGTTAATTCTATATATGAAACCACTATAGCATTTATTTCATACTACATGTGTTTGATCGGTGGACCCAATGCGAGAACGAGATTGATCCCCAGATTCTCGTCAGGAGATCCTTCTTTTTGGGACTTTACTATATATATGGTCCTAAGGTACTTTGAATTTTTAGCTATATCCCGGGTGAGAAATTGATATTGCTACTTTTAATATGTTTCCGACGGAAATGAAATAATATATCCTTATGGAGCATATTGGGTAAGCAAGTTAGTTTTAAGCTGCAGATATGAGCTGGAAAAAGAAAACTTTTCAATTACATTTAAAAAAAATGTATTCAAAGTCGACTCCATTATATTACTTATGTAGTGATGTACCAGAATACATTTTCATACAATGAAGTATGTGAGGATTAAGTGTATACATTAAAATGTAAAGATTAATATCAGGTACAAACGAAACATGATAAATGTAGATATAATTCACTAAAACTTTGATGAAAACTATGTTTACCCTAACAGTACATATGTTTTTAAAGCCACCCAAATTGAATAAATGCATTCTCTCAATACACAACCCATTTGTCAAGATGAATAATCTTTATGTTTGATGTTAATGAATTGAGAATTCCACCTCATCTCACAGTAATCGGGAGATGGATATGGTTCCCAAATGGGCTGACCCAAGATCTAAGATCCAACCCATAAGAAAGGTGGTTTAAAGAAGTTAAAAAACTTCTTTAAAATCGACAAAAAGAGATGATATATAAGAGAAATAAAACTCTCTTGCAAAAAAAAAGGATCTAGAAAGAGGAGAAGAAGGCTCTTGGGCTGTGGAAAACGTAGGAAGTAATTTCAGATTTACCTGCGGGTACATTCTAAGACCAAATTGAATTTAAACTTCTTCACCCAAAGAAGGGTTTGGTATATGATTACCCAGCATGCTAGCACTAGCGAACAATTGGGTAATACATGGTCAAGCTCTTCTTATGAACTCTTTTATATTTGGGGTTGTTAATAAAAGTATGATATATTTTTCAAAAAATAAAAATAAAAGTATGATAGTCATAATAAACCCAATTCTTAGAAGCTTTAATTTTTAAGAGAGCTGATAATTTAACATGGTATTAGAGTTTCGTTTGACAAAAGGTTTTGGGTTTTAGGTTTGAATTACCTCTCTGTAATTTAGTCCATATTTGTTGATTTGAAAGTCTATAGAGACTCTCGTTTATTTCTATGCTCGACTCTCCATGTGCTAGCATGGTCTACATATGAGAGAGGGATGGTGCAATTTCCATATAGTTTTGGCTACATCGATTGATAATGAGATTACCAGTTTGATGTAAGACAATAACCTAGCCCCTGCTGAACAGCAAATACCTTGGACTATGCCGGGTCCAATACCACCGATCCCACGCCCTATCAGACACTCGTGGGGATATCGAGCAACAAATTCAGCACAATCCAAAGAATTGATTTGATCAATCCAAATCCCAAAGGTAATCTCCTCAAGCAAAAGTGTCCCAAACCTTGACATTGTTTGAGCAGAAGGTAAATCGAAAGTGGTAAATAGTTGACAAGTACTTGAGGTGTCGAAGTAGATATGAATATAAGTCCAATGATGATTTTATTTTTATTAGTTATTTATTTAATCGTATTATCTCCAACCCCAAGTCCAAGTCCATCCGTTAGCTGTTGAAGCCAATAAACATCTTATGTTATTGTTTTTGGGTAAACTTGATATGATATTAAAAACTTGAAAACTTCATTATGCTTATTTTGTTCGCTATCGTTTTAATTTTATTATTTTCTATAACCGAGTTACATCAATTTGGTATCAGAGCATAACTTTGATGAGAGCTATTAACCCTAACCCTAGACATCTTAGAATATATCTCACCACCTTGAAGCACTGCTTCGTGGGTGCATTCCAGTTAAGGGTCACCTCATTTGAAAATTCTCGCTTTCCCATATAGGAATTATTGATAAGAACTTTGACAACAATTTCCTTGAGTTTTAGATTGAAATACTTTATTTGACAAAAAAAATTATAAAATTAGTTTGGAACCTAAACTAATGCCCAAAGTAGTGCGTAATACCGCTGTCCATGACAACGGGGATTTATTGGGGATTCTAATTGCCGTTATCTATGATACGATATTTGCCATCTTCAATCTATGGCCTAACGCACTATTTCGACATTGGGCCAGTTAAAATCTAATTTTATAATTTTTTTTTCTAAACGACTATTATTCGAAAGTCTTAAACTCTATTTCCTTTCTACTCCATGCTCTAATACACTACCTTAATAAACCCCATAACCAATTTTCTTCTCAAACTTTCAGAGCATCTTCACTTCGTATAAAGTAAAGCACTACGCTTGGGAAACAACATCATTCAAGGAAGTTGAACTATCCCGGGCAAAGCACGCATGTCCAAGCTAGTCTTGATCATAGTATCTTTTCTTCCCTTTGTGCGTATATAAGCAAGATGCAACAATAGCTTTGGCATAATGTGAATTGAAGAATTTCGATGTTCAAATCGTTTAAATTTCAATGAACGGAGAAAAAGAGGCTACATTTTCGTAATCAAGAAAAAGGAAAACCCTTGGAAAAGCTTTTGAAACAACCGAACAAGAAGAAGTGAGAGGCGAATTTGAAGAGAGAGAACGGTAAATTTTATTTGATCTCTCAGAACTACGCAAGGAACGTCTGTGTTGCGCCCAAAGGTTCTTCTTAACGGGTACATTTATTTACTTGGGAAACTTAGTTAATATCACGATATTTAAGTATATTTTGTTTGATTATTTTAGGTTATAGTTTATTTGATATAGCATAAAGAGTATTAATATATATATATACACACACACGTTTGTTTGTTTTAGTTAATTTTTTGTGACTCGTGCAATATGTGATATATAATTGCATTACATTTTTAGATTTGTATTTGTTGCATTAGCATATAATTTATAAGTTTCCTTACTCAATGAAATTTTAGATTCTATCTCAGCATGTCGGCCACCAAAAGTGATACTATTGAATTTTCTTCTTCACCTAACACAAAAGATCCAACTGTGAGACTTAATAATTTTAACTAAAGACTACAAGCTTTATCTCAAGATCTAAATGATAGTCTAGTCTATATTACCCGTCATCATGATGCAAATAAAGTACAATTTGATTCAGTCAATGCATCGGTAAGTAATTTAAATTCAATGTGTGATCAATTGACTCAATGTCAATCTGCCCTCGAACAACAAACTCATGCAATAAATCGAAAAATGGATTTGCTTTTAAAACATTTGGGTAAACATGAGATAGGTGAAATTGTTGATGAAACTGTTAGAAAACACATTGGGTCACCACACACTGGGGGTTCAAGTCCTTCTGGAGGTTCACATCAATCTAATGAATTCACAAATGGTTTGCATGGCAATCTGGGATAAATGAACTTGAGTAGTAATTCAATTGCTCAACCTCACACGAGGTTACTTCTGCAATAGGAAGACTTCAATTCAGAACCCCAAGGATCGCCTTAGACTTTTCAAGCATTGTTAACTTCCCATTAGATTACCAACCACTGCAAAATTACCCACCAAACCGTAAGCTAAGATGTCATTCCCTCAAAGAATAATGTTCTCAGGTTAATGGTAATTTAGGTAGAGATCGTGATAGACAAAGTTAGACAACTCATGTGATCACAAAAAGTCAAGGTTAGGTGTTTTGATTTTGATGGTAACGGATCCTAATGCTTTCTCTGATGATAGTTTCTATTGAGGAATATTTTGATTGGTATGAAATGATTGATAGTGAAATCTAATTTGGTTTGCTAAATGAAATTAACCAATTCGTACCTTAAGTGATGCACCGCGTAATGTGTTATAAGACATGATTCGTCGAATCCACCTATCACCTAACGTATCGCTATGAAAGCAAAGCTGTAAGAAAATACATTCATCTATAATATAAGAGTCAATTATTCTCTAACATGATTAATCTAAACAAATGACTCTAAAGGTAGCCTAAGATTCTCATAAATTTGAGGCTAGGCTTAGGTAGTGAGAGTTCGTATGCGTTAAGGATCAATTTGTCATATACACTCGTTTTGTTAATGGTCTCAGGTTCGACATTCAAAAGATGGTTAAATTGCATGCTCTACACACTGTAGAAGATGCATATCAAAAAGCCTTAAAAGTCGAGATGTTCAATAAACCCTCTTCTTTTGCACACACAGGTCAGTCTAAGTCATAGTCCATGTCCCTCTAAACTAAGACATTGTGCCCAATAACATTAGGAGCCAAGAGTCTATTCTATGTAATCCTCTTCCTATTGTTTTTGCTATTGAATCTAAGGCCAGTAATCCACCATCGTTCATTGCAGCTATCATCCATCAGGCTCTGCATCCACCTACACAGGTTAACATGGTAACGAGGCGATGTGACCCAAATGTTAATCTTTGATTGCTTCACAGATATCCTCTATGGTGAAGATTTACGACGATATAGGTGGTTAGATGCACTATCTATAATCAGATGCTGATACGGCAGGTTTATCCCCAATCACGAGTGGACAGAACGGCAGTGATTATTAACGAATGATTCAGTGATGCAGAATTGCAACCCTGAGGTATGATCAAACCTAGATGCATGGCAATAACAATTGCATGTCGTCAAAGGCATTCAGTTTTTATTCAACAGATTATAAGTGATGAATCATCGTGATGTGCTATCCATGGATGTTGCCCATGTTCTTTAGGTCGCCTGGCTTTATGATCTTTACAGCAATAATTTTGCAAATACACATTTATTCCTTTAAGTACAAGGGTAAGAATATTATTTTGAGACCGTTAAGTCTAAAGGTAATGGTAAATTTGACATCTCTAAACTTTGAACGAACTCTGATATTTAAATGTAAGAAGTTTGAGAGAGAGGGAATTGAGACTGTATGTGCTTAGCATTAATGGAAAAGAAGTTTCATCCGATTCTACGATTGTCGTATGTCTTTGGAAAGGAAGAATTCATTTATGATTTTGCTGATACAGCTGCCCCATGAGTTGCCTAAAGGAACTACCACCTTAGAGAATTTGTTAAATTGTGCATGGCTTAAATTTCCAATATCAGATTCGATAGGGAGCCAGGAAATTTGTCGTATCTATTTTCGCAAACTCTTTGGAAATTGTTTGGCACTACTTTGAAATTTTTATCTGCTTTTCATCCTCAAACTGTTGGTTAAACTGAGGTTGTTAATCGTAGTTTGGGTGATATGCTTAGGTGTTTGGTTAGGGTAAAACAAGGTGTTTGAGATTTTATTTTGTCAACAACTAAGTTTGCTTATAACAATTATGTTAACCGTTCAACTGGTGCAAGTCCTTTTCAAATTGTTAATGGCTACTCACCCCACTGACCCATTGATCTTGTTCCTTTACCACCTCACATGCGTGTGTTTGAACCTGCAGAAAACTTTGCAAAACACATCCATGATTTACATGCTAAGATTAGGCGAAAGATTTCTCTAAGTAATGAAGAATATAAACTGGCTGCTGATGTGCATCGTAGATCTAAGGAATTTAATGTTCGTGAATATGTCATGGTTCGTATTCATTCCGAAAGAATTTAAAATATTTTCAAAACTTTATGCAAGAGCTATGGGCCCTATTCTATCATTCAGAACTGGGATCACTAGCATATCTTCTTGATTTGCCTAATGACATGGATATTAGCCCTGTTTTCAATGTAGAAGATTTGCTACCTTACCGAGGCACTTTTGAGCTTTTTACTTTGCCTTCTAGTGTGTTTGCAGGTGAAGCTAGCAAAGGTGAACCTATTGTGCCTTCGTTAAAGTATTCTAAGGAGATGGTGGATATTATCCTTGATGATGAGATTGTGACTTATAGAGAAGGTGGTTTTCATCGTTTCCTTGTCAAATGGCATGGTTGTCCTAATTATGATGCTACTTGGATACAAGAGGATGATCTTCGTCATTTGGATCATTTGTTGCTAGATTGCTACCTTTTGTCTCACTCTTCGAAGTCGAGTTCTTTTCAACCCGAAGGAAATGATAGGGTACAGGCGCATGTAAATTAAAATACCCCTTATAGTTTGATAACATGTTTAGGGTATAAAATAAATTAAATTGTATTTTTTTCAGCGTTTAAATTGATAAAAAATGATAAAAACCTGAAAAATTAATTCAAGAAATAAGGGTAAATTAGAAATTTACCAATTCAGGACCCAAATGTCATAAATAAAGAAGTTGATATGCCAAAGTGGGAATGAATAAGGGTTAAAGGTAAAATGAAAGATAAATGAAAGGACCAAATAACAAAAATGGGAAAAACTTAACTAAAGCTATACAAACAAGACCTTAATCTAAAGATAAAGACCAAAAGTGGTCTTGGTATGAGAGCTACTATTTGCACAAGGGAGAAAGAGAGACACAAGCAGAAAGGGAGTAAGGAGAAGGCAATCTTTGTGTTTTCTCTTCTCCATCTTGTAGAGACTGCTTGGTTCAAGAAGAAGAAAGAAGAGGCTTGTAAGAGATTAAGGTATGGAAACCTAACTAAAACCCCTATTTTCTTGTGTTTGGGTTTGGAGAAAAACCCTAGCTTTGTATAAAGTGTTTTTGGATGGTTTTAGCTTAGTTTGAGGTTGTTTTGTATTGTTTTGATTGGTTTGGATTGGTTTTGAGGAATTTTTGTATAAAGGAAATGATGAAGTTTCAAAGGAGTTGCTGTTAATTTTTTTTTTCAAAACCCCTATTTTTTTTTGGCTATAAGTTAAGTTATAATCATCTAAATTGAGTGATTATAGTTGGTAAATAACCATAAGAGCTAGAGCTACAAATGTGTAGAAGGGACTAGAGCAAATTAGCTCTATGGCTCTCCGTAATATGGGCTTAAAGGTGAGTTTCTAGCCAAGGTATGCCTGCTTTGGGTGTAGTTGTGGTGTTTTGTCGTATTGAATTTCACTATCCAAATTGAGTGATTCAAAATTCTGGGTAAACTAGACTTCTAGGGAAATAATTTACTTGAAGGAAGTGTATGCACTAACCCCAGTGCCCAGAACCAAAGTGGAGGCATGCAAGGAATAATCATTACGTTTTGCAACCTAGTCTGATGCAAAGTACAATAACTCGAGTTTGGTGATCCAATTGAGGATTCTAAATTGAGAAGAACTCAGAACCATAACTTGGCTGAGATGAATCACATGATTTTGTTGATTTAAAGGACCCTGAAATTGAGAATAACCGTAGGTAATAGAGTGAGTTGGGCATACCGATCACTTGGCATTAAAATGCCGTGAACTTGAGCTTGGGTGATCTTAAAATGAGAGACTGCAATTCCTACTGAAAATAGACTCATAGAGGATATCATTTTCTTGAAGGAAGCATGAGCAAAATATGGCTCATGTGTCCCCAAAAATTCTTCATGAAGGACAGAGAACAACCCCAACCAAAACCAGAATGCAACAATTTTTCGCTTGTCTTTGATTGTATACTTGTGACTGATTAGGCTGGGTGACGAGGAAGCTTGAGCCAAGAAACTGGATTCAGATAGAACTGGAAGTTACAACTTTTTCGGGTTTGTTCTTCACACTTCTTTCCTTGTTTCGATTTTGTGTTTTGTTTGACAAACAAAATCTAAAAGGTTTTATATGAATATGCATGTGTGCTCCGTTTGAGCCACAAATGAATTGGTTTGTTCTCCACTTCTCTCTCTCTCTATTTCTAAAATGTTTGAAGGATTATGAAATAAGTGGATTTATTGAAATGAATTGCAATAAATTGCATATTGATTTGTTTTAAATTGATTTGATATAACTGATTGTGAAATGAATTGCACATAAAAATTTGCATAAGTATTGGAAACCAAGTATTTGGATATAAATGTATATACACTATTGTAAATTGCTATGAATGATTTGAGCGCCCTTGATAGAATGTTAGTTAAATTCAAATTAGGATAGATTGGTATACCCGATAAGATTGTCGGCGTCTTTGTAGAGCGTAATGATGTGTCACTGCGATCAGTAGCCCGAGTGGGATGGTATCGATAGTGTTCGCGAAATGATTTTAATAACCCAGTCAGCAGCCTAAGCCAGGACCCGTCTTGTGTTATAAAACCTTTTTTTATATCGACCTCTGACCCGAGCGAGGCAGTGCTTGTGATTAGTTATCTGTGCATGAAAGCATAGGTTAAATTAAGCCCAGGGCAAATGAAAAGAAAATTGTGAAATGCATGATTTGTGTTTAGAATGATTTATTGCATATGGAACTGCATGATTGAAATGACCAATGAATTGTAATTTGAATGTATACGAAATGAAAATATACATATATGTATAGTACCGCATTGGTCATTGAAAAAAATTATACAAAGGCATTGATTTAGAAAAATGCATGATTTACTTAAATTGAAATGAAGAGAGAAATGTATAGAAACACTAGGCATGGAAATGCTTAAGTAGCGTTGTTTATCATTCTTGTGAGTCTGCAGAGTGAACAGTCTGAAGGAAAGACCCTGACGATTCGAGTCAGCGTTAAAGACTCCACGAAGTTGAAGTAAAGCTCAGACCATGCATTCATGAAATATATTTGAAACTTTTTATACAAACTCTGATTTTATTTTTATAAATATTTTGGTATTAAGCGCTTATAATGTCGTAATGTATAAAGGCAATTAAATGGACCAAATGAGCATGTAATATCCATATTTAATGGAAAATGTGTGAAACAAATGATGGGCCCCCTTTAAGTTAATTGGTAATAATATAGTATATTTCATAAGATAAATATCTTTTCTGAAAATGAGCATTGGAAATGTGTTTCTTGACAAAGAAAAGAAATGGATTCGAAAGGGTGTGTCGGTTGGAGTTTGGCCTCGGGGTCGAGTCGGGTTGGAATGCGACACGGTAGTCACGTTCTAGTGGTGAGCCTAGGTTTGGCGAGTTCTCTGAAATGATTTTTGAAATTGTTTATGACATGCATTGCATTTGCATATAAAGAATGACGTGACTCTGATGTGGATCTTGTTGGTCTTAATAGGTTAAGCAAGGATGGTTCAGGACCCCATAGGGTCAGAGATGACTCAGAAGTGCCCAGGCCAAGCCTGCTGGTGAAGGTGGGCAAGCGTCTCATACTTCCTTCGATTCGTGGCGAATTCGACGAGCGGGAAGTGTTATGGAATATCCTTCAATGAGTAGCTGGAGCCTTTGCGAGTGGCACAACCAGGCTACGCCAGTTTTTCCTCAGCGTTCGACCATAGAGAGAATGACAAAATATCGACCCATGGTTCCTTGGGAAGAAGATGATGAGCCTTCCATGGCGGAGAATTGGCTGGAAAGGCGAAGAATCTTCACGTGAATGTATTTACACCGTAGGAGAATTTGGAAATTAATGAGCCTCTTCTATAGGATGAAGCATCGGTGGTGGGTTTCCATTGATTAGAACCGCACCAGGAAGTGTTACATGTGAGTTTTCTGGCCGGTCAGGGAAACGATATGTGGGTCGTATTTATGCGAGCGATATGGGTGAGTTCTGCCGACAAAGGCGGATGAGTGTGGTAAGTATTGAAGAGTGCGATTGAAAGTACTCTGAGATGCTAGTGAGGCGGGGAAGAGAAATGTAAGTTTGAAGATGGCCTCAATGGTATATTCGGGCCCATGTCACGAGGATTTTACCATGATGACTTTCTAAAATTGTAACATGTGCTCCTAAATGTTGAAAGAGTACAAAAAGAAATAAAAGTATGAAGAAAAGAAAGAAAACCCAGGGAGTAAGAAAAACCCCGGGATAGTCAAGTTCTTATCTTTGGGAGTAAAGAAATTCGGGGACCCACCCAGGGGTTCTAATCGAGCCTACGGCTCGGGGATCGAGCAGGGATCATTTCCGAAGCTACCTATAGTAAGACCTATTCCCTCACATTTTTCATGGAGTTCTTCAGTGCCTTTAGGAGGTTCTTAGAGGGACCACCTCCTCCTTATTGCACACATTGTGGGAGGAAACATAAAGGAGAGTGTTAGAGATTGACAAGTGCTTGTTTGGTATGTGGATCCAATGAGCTAAAGTGAAGGTAATCTGGGCTCCGTTCATTCACGACACCTCAGATTGGGGAGTACACGGTTTCTACGGTCTGAAAGAATATGGGGCAACGAAATTGTTTCATCACCAGGTACATCGAAGATAAAGACATAGACCATAGGCCAGCGGGATGCACATTGCTCCGATAGCGTGTATCGCGATGAAGGCAGTTGAAGATAAAGATGCCCCAGATGTGATGGTAATTTCCATATATTTGAGACTATTGTAGATGCACTGATAGATCCAGGATCAACCCATTCCTATGTTTCCATTACGAGTTTGGGTAGTTTACCGAAGAATGAAACCGAGTATGATATTTTGGTGACAAATCCGCTAGGGCATAATGTCGGCGGATAGTCTCGGTGTCCCATCGAATACGAGTACAGATTTTGGAGCTTAATGATTACCGACCGAGGATTCGATGTGATGTGGGGATAGATTGGTTGTCAGACACGAGTAGTGATTGATTGTGAGATAAACGAGTGACCTTAAGGACACTAAGTGGCGAGGAAGTGGCTTTTATCGACGAGAGGTCGAACCACCTCTCTAATGTGATATCCGCTTCCATTGCTAGAACGATGGTTCGGAAAGGGGGTGAAGCCTACTTGGCATATGTGATTGATATGAAAAAGGTGGAGCCTAGTTTGCTTGGAACCCCTCCCGGTTTGTGATTATCTCAGGACATGTTTGGAGGAGTTGCCAAGATTTCCTCACATAAAGTTAACCATAATCGACATTGTTGTTGGGTCATTCTGGCATCCATTACCTTTGTATGGGAATGACTCTGGTGGAGTTAAAAGAGTTGAAGCTCCAGTTGCAAGAATTATTAGAGAAGAGATTTATTCGTCAGAGTATATCACCATGGGGAGCTCCAGTGCTCTTTGTTAAGAAGAAAGATAGTACACTTTAGTTGTGTGTTGATTATAGGCAGTGAACAAGATGGCCAATTGAAACAGTATCCGTGTAAAGCCAAAAATACTACAAAAATGTTTATAATAATTTTATTATATATTAGGGTATAAATTGAGCCAAATTAGGTTTCGGAAGCTGATAAATTGTGAAAAGTGAAATGGAATATGTGAGCATATGATTAAATGTTATATCTTCAAAATGAGAAGCTGATTGAACGAAAAGTAGCCAAGTGAAAAAGGGCAAATTTGGAATTTTGTAAAATGAGGGTCAAGAATAGAATAAGTTTAAATGCTAAAGTGAATTAAATGATAAATGGAGGTGAAATTAAGACCAAAAAGGAGAAAAAAAAAAAGAGAAATGAAAATTTGTGTGTAAGCCAAACATGGTCTTACACTTATAATGGGATATAAGACCAAGAGTGGTCTTATAATGCTCATTGGAGCAAAAACGTTTTGGAGAGCTTGAGAGAGGAAAAGCTAGGGTTTTGTTGTGAAGATCAAGAGATTTGGTGTAGGGGTTGCTCTTTGGTGCAAGATCTATGAAGAAGAAGGAAAAAGGCGAGGCTTCAAGTCGCGAGGGTTTGAGTATGACACAAACCACTAAGAATTTCTTTAATGATGGCTAGGTTAGAAAAGCCTAATCCATCCATGGGTTTTGCTCATGGTTGGTTTAGGAAGGTATTAGGATGCTATTGGGGTGATCGTGGTTGTTTTGGAGTTTTGAGGGATTTCGGAAGGTCACAAAGGGAAAACCCATAATCTGAGAGAGCCGAAATACAGACCCTTTTCGTGTGAAGGGCACATACTCAGTATATGAGGAGGTGTGTCTTTCTGTCTTTATTTCAAAGGTTACCTCTTAAGATCAGATTCAAAGAACCCCACCTGATCTTGTCAGGGTAAGTGTGCTCATAATATTAAGCGAAACTCATTTGCCTTCATGATGGTTATTGAACAATGTTCACAATGTTGTTTTACCGGATTTTTGTTAAAAGTGGCAGTGTGTTGATAATTTGGACGCCAATAGGTTGACAGGGTTGAAACCAAAGGACCTTAATTGTTTTACCTTTCTTATTCAGAACTTACTTCTTGAATGAGATTAATCTTTGAGCGGAAGAACATTGTCTTAACTTGATGAATGAGAATGGATTTATAATTCAGTAAAATGTTTAATAATTGTTTATCCACTAAGGTAGCGTATTGTTGACTAGGGGCGGTGAGATCACCTAACCTAGGGCCAAGAGATCAAGGGAAGAAATGAAGTAGCAACAGGTTTGTTCGCGACCTTCATTCATATTTCCAAGTGTTTTATTGTTATACCAAATGAAATGAAATGATTATATGGAATGAAGTATATCTTTGAAATAATATTATGAAAGTGCATATGGATTTGAAAATGTGATATTTGAAATGTTTGACAATTAATTGCATCGCGGTAATTAATTGAATTGTAAGCAGATTAATTGATTCTTGACATCTTGAATTAGAATCGATATAGAGCGACGACATGGCGAGTTCTGACTTAATCCGTCATGAAATGGCGGGGAGTGTCCGATGTCCCACTTTGGCCGGGATGCACCAGTCGACATCCGTCATGATGGTGTATGACGTTTAAATACGTAATAAGGTGCGCAATCTGACAACTTTATGATGGAAGGTAGGAATTGGCAAATGTGGCAGAGCATTCTACTAGGAATGATAAAGGTGGGTTCATGAAAGGAATCGTCGTGAGGAATATGATTGCATGAACGAGTGAAATAATGAACGATTGAGTGTAAATGAGTTTATAAGCCCTAGCATGCTTTAAAGAGTGTATGTTTAAATCTCATGAATTGAATTGTCAAATGATTTGTTGCATGTGAAAATGCATATTTGATATGATCAATGATTTGTAAAATGAAAGCATGTGAAATGAATATGCATGAGTATCGCTTGATATAAAAGGCATGGTTTAATGATAAATGCATGTCATAATATTGGATTGAAGATTGGAATATAATTGAATAGAACCACTAAGCATGAAAATGCTTAGCATATAGTTTTATCTATGCTCAGGTATCGAGTAAGCAAAAAGAGAAGGTCAAGTACCAGAAGCGTAGAGTCATAAAGAAGTGCGGCGTATAAGTATATACCCCGTCATATGCATATCATTTCTTTTGAACATGTGATATTTTGCGAACAAATGAGTTAAACTCTGAACTATTGTTTTGTGTATAATTTTGCAAAGAGCGAATCTGTATTTATTTTGTAGAATTGTATAGAGTAAATGTTTATGGAGCTACCATTTGAAAATGCTTAGCGTAAATGAGAACTCTAAATGAAATGACATAAGCCAGCGTTTTGATAAGATAAATAAAAGCGGTCGAGATGCCAAATCGGGCTCGGTTCGGATCATGATCGAATTGACATAGAAAGAGATGTTGTCAGCTACCCATAATTGATAACTTGTTCGACCAATTGAAAGGTGTAAGTGTCTTTTTGAAGATCGACCTACGATTTGGGTATCATCAATTAAGGATTAAGGATGCGGATGTGCATAAGACGGCGTTTAGAACGTGGTATAGACATTATGAGTTCCTTATATTGCCGTTTGGGTTGACAAATGCACCAGCGGCTTTCATGGACTTAATGAATCATGTTTTTCGATCGTATGTAGATCGGTTTGTCGTGGCGTTTATAGAAGACATCCTTGTGTATTCTGAGATTGGGAAGATCGCCAATCTGCACCTTAGGATGTCTTTAGAAACCTTGAAAGAACAGTTGTATGCAAAAATGAGTAAGTATGAATTTTGGTTGAGAAGTGTTTTCTTGGACCACGTTGTATCATAAGAAGGAATTCAGTGGATCTAAAGAAGATAGGTGATTATTAAATGAAACCACGAGAAATGTCATGGAAGTCGTAGTTTCTTTGGGATTGGCGAGGTTACTCACGAAGGTTCGTTAACGGGTTTTTCGATGGCTGCGGCCCCAGATGGCTGAGATTGCTCTAACGAATGTGAGATTTGAGAGTAGAATGAAAGTGTCTGACTAGTTTTGAAAGTTGAAAACATTCTTAACCGAGGCATCGGTTCTTACTCAACCGACCTACAGTAAAGAATATGTGATTTTTAGTGATATGACAAATGGACTTGGATCACGTCCTTGTAAGAGGGTAAAGTGGTAGCTTAAATTGAGGCAGTTGAGCCGCATGAAGAACTACCCTACACATGATTTAGGATTGGCCACCATTGTGTTGCATTGAAATATGGAGACACTATCTTTATGGAGAAAAGTGTTTTATTACATCGATCACAAAAACCTTAAATATTTGCCCTCGCAAAGGCAACTTGAGACAGCATTAGATGGATGAAATTGATCAAGGATTATGATTGTGTGATCGATTATCATCGAAGGAAGGCGATGTAGTAGCGGATGCTGCGTGAGTGGAAAGTCGGTCAAACGCCGAGAGCGTTGGAATGCTCATTGTCATTGTTAAGGCATTGCAGTGGTGGCTGAATTGATATGGCAGGATTTGTTAAGCCCAGGAGTCTTGGCGTAAAGAATGATGAGAATATTGATGCAATTGTAAATCAGAATAGAGTGGGAAAAGAAATTATGAGTTTTACATAGAAGGAAGGATGGATTCAAACATAGAGATCGAGGTTTGTGTACCAGTGATGAATTGAAGAAATCCATTCTTGAAGAGGCTACCTGATGGATCTTTTTGCTATGCACCACAGTGCTTGAAATATGTATCAAGATTTAAGACTTCTTATTGGTGGTTAGGAATGAAAAGAGATGTTTACGAAATTTGTGACCCAGAAGTGTATGGTGTGTCTCAGTGAAAGTAGAACAAATCACAGTTCGCCGGGTTGTTGCCTTTATTAGGATCTCGAATGGAAATGGGACCGAATCCTGATAGTTTACATGGTTGGGTTCATAGTTGATAGGAAGGAAGCATATTAATTTGGGTCGTGGTAGATAATTTGCTGAGTCAAACAGCTCTCCGGTGAGAGCCAGGCTATTCACTTAATTTATTTAGGAGCTTTACATAAGGAAATAGTTCGGTTACATTGGATCGTGCTCGATAATTTCGGATAAAGTCAGGGGTTTGCCTGAGATTTTGGGAAAGTTGCTTAAGAGGCTTTGGGCGCTCATTAGTTTAGCATAAGATTCCACACGGGCCGGGATGGGCCAATAGGAAAGAGTGATTGAGTGTTGGAAGATATCTTTGAAAGTTGTGTGGTCGACTACGAGGAATTAGTTAGGATATACTCATTCCTCTAGTTAGTTTGTATATAATAATAGCTTCTGGTCGGTATTGGAATGAAGCCCTTATGAGCTCTCTATGAAAGGAAAAGCAAAAACACCATTGTGTTGGATGAAGTTAAGTGAGAAGAAGATAATTAGTTGATTTGATTCGAATAGGAAAAAGTGAAATGATTAGAGAGAAAGATTGAAAGTGGCCATGGATAGACAAAATCCTACGCAGACACTTGAGAAAGAAAGGATGTCGATATGAGTCAAGCGAGAAAGTATTTTTGAAAGTATGGTATTGGAAGAAATTAATGAGATTTGGGAATAATGGCAAGTTGAGCTCTAGGTTCATTGGGCCATATGAGGTGATAGAGAAAGTGGGTCTAGTGGCATACAGATTAGCTTTACCTCCAGAGTTGAAAAAGATCCATAATGTTTTCCATGTCGATGCTAAAGTCTGAATTGGACACTCCACATGGCAAGCTATCTTGAGACAAACAGGCTTTGGCGGATTTGACATATGAAGAAGAGCCAGTAGAGATCTTGGCTCGGGAAGTGAAAGGATTCTTTGAAAAATTTGAAACCCATTTGGTAAAAGTCTTTTGTGGAGGAAGCCACAAGACCGAGGAAACCCCCGTGGGAAATAGAGGGTTATGCGCAACAATACCTCAAATTGTTTAATGAAGGTATTTTGGTGAATTCTTTTAAGAAGGGGAGAGTTGTAAGGCCCTGAAAATACCTTGACAGTTTGATAACATGTTTAGGGTATAAAATAAATTAAATTGTATTTTTCCGGCGTTTAAATTGATAAAAAAAAATGATGATAAAAACCAGGAAAAAAATTAATTCAAGAAATAAGGGTAAATTAAAAATTTACCAATTCAGGACTAAAGGTGTAGTAAAAGTGAATATATAAAGTAAGAGCTCAATGGGTTGGATTAGAGTATAAATGAGGATAAATAGCAAGATAGGAAAAAACTTAGTTCATTAGAAGCTAAACAAGGCACTTAATCTTGTAAGATAGGGCCAAAAGTGGTCTTGTAAGTGAGGGTTCTCATTTGCACAAGGGAGAAAGAGAGACACGGGTAGGGGAGAAAGGAGAAATTCCTTGATGTTTTCTCTCCATCTTGTAGAATAAATGCGATTCAAGAAGAAGAAGAAGATGTAAATTAGGTATGAACCTATACTTCGACCCCTATTTTGTGTTTGGGTTTGGAGAAAACCTAGCTTTGACAAAGAAGCGTTCTTGTATAGATTTTAGTTGGATTTGAGGTTGTTTTGATTGGTTTGGATTGGTTTAGAGGAATTTTTGTATAAAGGAAATGACCAGTTTAGGAGTTCTTTGTCAATTTTTTTTTTTCAAAACCCCTGTTTTTGTTTTGGCTATAGGTTAAGTTATAATCATCCAAATTGAGTGATTCCAGTTAGTAAAGAACCATAAGAGATAGAGCTACAAATTTATAGAAGGTACTAGGAGCAAATTGTATCTCTAAGTCTCCCTAATATGGGCTTAAATGTGAGTTTTAGGTAGCTGATAGGTATGCTATGTTTTAGGTGTAGTTGTGGTGTTTTGGCCGTAAGTTGAGTTTCACTCATCCAAATTGAGTGATTCAAAATTTTGGATAAACTATAATTCTAGGGGAATAATTTATTTGAAGGAAGTGTATGCAATTTGTAATCCCAAAGTGCTTACAAAATCGTCGAAGTGGGCTATGTGCAAGAACAATCTGATTATGTTTTGAAAATTATAGTAGTTTGGATGTAAAATGCAATAACTTGAGTTTTGGTGATCCAAATTGGATGATTCTGATTGGAGAAGAAACCTTAGAACCATAGCTTCAAATATGTAGAAGTAATCATTACCAATTTATGGATTTAAGACCCCTGAAATCGAGAATAACAGTAGGTAACCGAGTGAAGTGGGCATGCAGAGCCAGGTTTGACGATACAAAATCTTAGTAACTTGAGTTTGGTGATCCAAATGATATGATTCCAATTCTTACTGAAAATAGACTCAAATAGCTATCATTTTATTGGAAGGAAGCATGAGAAAAATACTGAAACATATGTGTCCCCAAAATTTTTCAAGTGAAGTGTATTAAGAGTGGAGCCTTGACCACAACGAAATCCCGAGAATGCTGGCTTGATTTTTTTCTTGGGTTGTTCTTTGATTGTGACATATTGTGATGGATTAGGAGGTTGGTGATGAGGCCCGAAGCCCAGAGCGAGATTAGAGGATAGAAATCGAAGAGAGACAACCTTTTCGGGTTTGTTCTTCACACTTCTTTCCTTGTTTCAATTTTGTATTTCGTTTGACAAACTAAATTTAAAAGGTTTTATATGAATATGCATGTGTGCTCCGTTTGAGCCATAAATGAATTTGTTTGTTCTCCACTTCTCTCTCTTTATTTTTAAAATGTTTGAAGGATTATAAAATAAGTGGATTTATTGAAATGAATTGCGATAAATTTCATATGATTTGTTTTAAATTGATTTGATCACATTGATTAATGAAATGATTACCTGAGAAAAATTTATGAGTATTGGAAATAAATATTTGGATATAAATATATGTATAAGAATTGTTATGAATGATTTGAGTGTCTAAATAGAATGTTAGCAGATTAAATTCGAGTTAAGGATAGATTAGTATACGATAAAAATTCGAATGAAGCGATCTTTGCGTCGAGATATAATGATGTGTCACTCGATCCGTAGCGTGGCGAGACCAAATATCGATGTAGTGTTCGCGAAATGATTTTTAATAACCCGACCATCAGCCTAAATGGGACGTCTTGTGTTATAAAACTTTTTTTATCACGAGGCCTCTAGTCTAACGGGGCCGTCACGGTGATTTAATTTATCTGTGCACAAGCATAGAGTTGAGTGCAAGCAAGTGCAATGAAAAGAAAATTGTGAAATGCATGATTTGTGTTTAAAATGATCTATTGCATATGAAACTGCATGATTTAAATGACTAATGAATTGTAATTTGAATGTATACGAAATGAAAATATACATATATGTATTGTATTGCATTGGTCAGTGAAAAAAATTATAAAAAGACATTGATTTAGAAAAATGCATGATTTACTTAAACTAAAATGAAGAGAGAGATGTATAGAACCACTAGGCATGAAAATGCTTAGCGCGTTGTTTTATCATTACGCGGAGTCAGAGTGAGCAGTGCGAAGGAGAAAGGCTAGTAGCGATTCGATTAAGCGCCCGAGGCCTCACGGAGTTGAAGTAAAGCTCCGTATGCATTTATGAAATATATTTGACACTTTTTGGACAAATTATGATTTTTGTTTTGTAAATATTTTGGTATTAGAAACAACATATAGTAATAATGCATAAGCGTGGTAAATGGACCAAGTGAATATAATGCCATATTTAATGGAAAATGTGTGTGAAGCAAAATGATGGACCTTTAGTTGAATTAGTATATACAAATATATTTTCATAAAGATAAATATCTTTAACAAAGTAAACGTGGAAATGTGTTTCTTGACAAAAGAAAAAAGGAAGTTGATTAAAGAGGACCACGTCACGATCGAGTTCGGCCTCCGGGTCGAGATTAGGATGCGGTGATGGGCCGTCCTGAAATAAGCCCGTATCTGGGCACAAGCGAGATAGAAGCCTAAGTCCAATGATTATTTTTATTATTATTAGTTATTTATTTAATCGTACTTTTTTGGCACAAGCCCAAATCCATATATGTTAGGGTTTTCTGTTAGTTCCTATAAATAACACTTTATGTTATTTTTTTTTGGGTATATTTGATATGATATTGAAAACTTGAGAACTTCACTCTTTTTATTTTGTTCAGCTTTCGTTTTAATTTTATTATTCTTTGTGGTAAACCATCGAACTTTGAGCACATGTATATATCCGGTAGCAATGGGGGGGGGGGTGTCATATTTAACACGAATTCGTGATCCATGATCTCCCACCCACAACTTGCAATGCTTGAGAAGAAGCATGCATGTAGGAAGGAAGTATGGCTAGAATTGTGCGAGCTTGGTAAATTCTTACCAAAATCAGGAAAGGATCGGACATCGGTAGCCTCCGTCCTTTTAATGACTATATATAGCCACTACTTAAATGCATATATGCAACACTTGAAATCTAAGCCTCCATTGATTTTGGCTTGCCATCGTAACAATTTAGCATACCCTCCTTCCCATTCTCAGCTTTGCCCAGTGGTTATAATAGGTCTTTGGAGTAAGCAGAGAAACGAGAACAGTAGTGAAAGATGTGTTAAGTACACGGTAAAGTCTCAGGGTAAATTGGAAGGGTCCTGATGATGCAATTATACCCATACCTTAAACTCTTGTACTTGTATTAACAAGCCTTTCTTAAATACTAGCATTACAAACTTATTACAAATACACAAAAATAAAAGCCAGTGAGGAAAGGAAAATTTACAAAGAAAGAAAAGAAAATTATAGAAAAAGTAAGGTTTGTCAAGGATGGAGAGTGCCGAGTCTCGTGATGAGTCACGATCTCCTTAAAACAAATTCATCATCTCCTTTGTTGCTCGGAAACTATCAGATTGATGTCTGTCTCCCAAGATAAAACGACATACAAGCAGCACTACAGAGACATGATACTGTAAATAAATTGGAGCTATGTTAGAGACTATCCTCTCGTACCAATAACTCTCGGTTATGGGAGCTAACTTGATCCAGTAACTTTACACATAAACAAAGAAGTGTGCACACTTACAATAGGAGAAGCTCCTTTCATAGAGACGTTGGAATTAATATAATTCATTCTCAAAATGAATATAATTCATTCCTAGTAATGAATATCATTCATTCCTCGTAATGAATGTCATTCAATTTGGTTTTTTTCCAACAATTCCCTACATGAATGACTGTGAAACCCTGAGAAAATCTAATTTTATGAAAAATGGCAAAATGGTAATTTCGGTCAAAATCCAAAATTTTTCTGGATCTCGGATGAAAAAATGGACTTCAGATTGGAATCGTCGCAAATCTGGCTACCACGTCAATTTAAGTGAATCAAGAGACGGTGAATTTCACGTTTTTCGAGGCACCGAGTGTCGGGTGCAGTAAAACGACTTGTGAGAGACATGTGATGTAACAAAGGTCACCTACTACATGTACCCATGTGTCACATGTTGCATGATTAGTGAGAGGATGAGATGAACGGCTTAGATTAAGCCATGTGTCAAAATCCAAAACTTAAAGGGACATGGATGGAATTATTGGAAAGTTAAATGAGTATAAGATAAAAGGGAATAGTTTTCTTCTCAAAAGGAAAGAGCAAAACGTGCAGTGAGGGCTGGATCTAGATTTTAGAGAGAGAGAGGGTGACTTCTCTCTAGATTTCTTGACGTTCGGACCGTCGGTTCTCGTCGGAGCAAGAAGCAAAGTGGATTCTACTGCTTGATGAGGGCTCTGGCGTGGGCACCGATTTTGTGGAGTTAAAACAGCTCGAGGTAAAGGATCTTTTCCTACTTGTATTGTCTTGGTAGAGCCATGTGAATGATTAAGGGATATTAGAACGACTTGGCGGTGATTTCGGTCTCGAACATTTGAGCCAGAGTGGAGAAAATCCTATTGTGTGGCAAGTGAAACGATCAGGCAGGGTTTCATTGTTCATGTGATTTTGTGTGGTTTGGGTGATTCAAAGTGAATTTCTTGATTGGTTAATTAGCCCATGTGAGCTAATTTTAGTGTTATTGTTGTAATTTGAATAACATGAATTATGTGAATTTAATTATGTTGATATATACATGAAAAATATATTAGTATGAATATTTTAGATTGGCATAATGCATTCCATATACCTTTGGGAGTGCCTAGAATGTAGGTGTGAGTGCATGACGCTGAAAGCAAAATAAAAACAAAAATGTTGTGAGAAGGAATTTCGACGGAAGATTTTGCGGAGATCTGTGTTGGGAGATTGTCCAACAATTCACGTCGGAGGGGCCTATGAATTGTTTCGGAGGGTTATCCAGCAGATTCGCCTCGAAGGGTTATCCAACATATTCGCCTCGGAGGGTTATCGATAAATTTCCCAGGAAACTGGTAGTAAGTTTCGAGAACAAAAACTTTTGTTTGAAGCGTAATTTTACTCGCATTTAGCTTAGGCATGTGAGAGTCGGTGGTTTCAGGAACATGGGATTAGGCATGTAGACATTCAAGTAGGATCATGTATTTACTTGAGTGTGATTGTTTGCCTGCATGACATGTACGCAGGTGGGAGTAGCCACGTAGGAAATTATCACTCTTTTGGGCTTTTTGCTCACTTACAGCCAGGGGGATCACTATTTAAGGTGCGAGGGAGTGTACGGGAGACGACGCTCACTAGGGTCGCGTTTAGAAAATAGGGTTGTGGCTTTGATGTTCGTTTTAATAGAACATGCATTAAAACTTTAAATTTTGATATATGTTTTAGGTTAAGAGTATTAACAATAACTTCTTTGAACTATTGGTATATAGTTAGTGTAATTTTGTGAGTATTGATGCATGGGCCCCAGTGGCGATTTTACTCGCATATGGACCGGTGTGATCGTTGTTAATTGTTAGGACCCCGGGTTTGTATCTTGGGTAGGCTCCCAGTACAAAGGAGACTGCTCAGATTTTTGTAGTGGTGTCGGTTGCAGAGCATCCATGAAGTATTCTAGCAATTGTGGGTTGTCAAACGGACCCGAGGTGAGTCTGACGAGTATCGAGCTAAGGTAGACGATTACCTTGGGAGCTCGATGGGTGTGTTTATAAGTATGGTTCTAATACTAGCTACACAGCTTGGTATCAGAGCTTAGGTATACGAATACCTAGGGCTTGAGGGACTTGGGCTTAGGCTATGGTCATTAAGGAGTGAGAGCACCATAACTTGGTGTGGCTCGAGGTTAGAGTTTAGGTATGTGATTCACCCAGGCGGTCAGATGAGATTAGAACTTGCATGTGCATTGTGTTTATGTGAATAGTGTACATCTTTGAATTGTTGTGTATGATGTGTGATTTGTATGCTTGGTGAATAGCATAGGAGGAAAAATGTTGAACACTAGGGTTGAGAAAATATAACCTTAGGTGTTCGAGAATTTTTGGGCAAAATGGTCCAGAATTGAACGAAAAAAAAAAATTTATTTTACGGACAATTTGCTCGAGTTTTAACAAAAGCTTGATTGTGTTTGTGAAATCTGGAAAAATTTTCCGATTTTACTGAAAAAGTTTGTAATTAAACTCTTAGAAAATTTTAGTGAATGAATTTGATCATTCAAATTCTTTGCATTTTATGGAGTAGCGAGAAGCTCTTGGAGAAAAAAAAATATATATATATATATATATATATATATATATATATAACTATATATATATATATATATATATATATATATATATATATTTTTGGTAGTCTCCGATAGATCAAATGATGAAAAAAGCAAGCGTTGTGAGCGACCCGGTGCGATGCGCATTTTGAGCTTGAGTCACGATACGGTAAGTTTGTATTGTGACGCCAGGTTTCTGAGGGCGCACGGCAAGGGCCGCGATACGGCCAGCGGTGCGCCCGCGAAAGCGGCGTGCTACGACTTGGCTGCGGCTGGAGGCCTGCCCGTATCGCGACACACGCCAGCGGCCCAGCGGTAGCTCGGCGCAACGCGGCCTTCACGACGCGGCTGGCGTGATGCGGCGAGAAGCGAGTCGCTGATACGGTTGTATTGATATTCGGCCGCGGCGCTCACGACCACGGCATGCTAGTGCATGCGTGCGGCCCAGCGACCAGCCACGACACGGCGAGCGCGGCACGCTGCGTGAGCCCAGCCCGCGACAAGGAACTGAGTCGCGGCGCCCGCGACCGCGGCCTAGCCGGTAGGCGTGCCGCAGCGGCACCAGGCGGCCTGCGTGGCGGCCGGTCGTTGGTGTGCACCGGCGAGTTTTGACCGAGGACAACATTACGAGTCATTGTTTCTAATATACTGTTCATGAAACACTTTGTTTTACAGAGTTTCAAAAAAAATAAAAAATAAATGAAATATAATTTAAAAAAAATAAAATATAATAAAATAAAATAAAATAAAATTTTTGTTGTTGCATATGATTTAATATATGGAATTATTATGTACATTACTATGGTGCATGAACAGTGTGTATGAAAGAAAATATTCTTTCGATATGTGAATAGTGTACCGGGAGTTTGTGTTTACACCTTGAGACACTACGTTAACAACTTGTGACATGTGATGACTAGTCGAGGCCGAGGACGTGGGGGTGTCGATGTGCTATTTAAGCGCCCACAGTATTTATTGACATGCCTTTCTTTAAGAAATTTGTAGGGATTCTTGGTACAACTAGCAGATTGCATAAACTAATCACGTGAGCTGACGGGGTAGATGACATCGAGAGGCATCAAGATAGGTGCTGGTACTAAGGAAGGAAGATTCATTTCTTCCAGCGAGAAAGAAGCGAGAGACTTGGCCCCCGCACGGACCTCGAAAACGGGGCAGAGTTATCAAGACGAGAGCCGGGATAGACATTTAGTCGGGCGGGGCGGGTGATATGTTATTTTCAAGCGATCACGGACACTTCGATCGGATTACCCATGGAGCGAGAATCAGGTTATAGGACACATCGAGTCCCAGTCATCGGTGAGCTGGTTAGGGTTGCGGTTAGGATGGGCGAGATGGTGTGCTACCATTGCGGCGACTAGACATATGAGGAGGATTGCCCCCTGAGACGGGGATCCTAGGGTTTGGGGCGGTACAGTTCCGGTCAATGGTAGGAATGAGAAGGGATCTGATTTATTCACGGCACCTAGTATGTGTCGGAGGACGTGTCAGTCCCGGTGCCACGACGCAGTGCTTAGCGGCGGGTTATAGGCGGGAGGTGGGGCGTCGTCGAGGTCGACCACGAGTTCTGGCCGAGTTTGGGTCGGTGGGCGGATGACGTGTTACCATTGCGCCAGCTAGGCATGGCGAATTGTCTGGGAAGCGAAAGGTCTCGTAGTGCAATGATGGCGTTCGGATCTTGGATATGCAGATACGTTTGCCGCTGTTGATAGGTAAGCGTTTGAATTGGATGCATCATATTCATTCATTAATGCATCTTGTGTGGCCAATTGGCTTAGAGTTGAGGCCTTTTAGAAGTGGGGTGTGGATGTTCTTCCTAGGATGTAGGGTGAGAGTTGACCTGATAGGTCGGGATTGCGAGTTAGAGATCTCCAAGATTTTGCTCATGGTGGACCCCCGGGGGGATCGCATCGAGTCGGGTGCGGGTGCACGGTATTGTCATTCATCACTCTTGGTGAGTGTGGGTTGAGTTTGTCTTTGGGACTACGTCCAATGAAGACTCATAGTTGAATCGGGAAATGAAGTAGTGTGTGTGTTGGGCCAGAAAGCGAAGGGGCCATTAATCCTCGGGTGAAAAGCACAGGAATTAGGGTGAGGAGACTTGAGGTAGTATCGGTCTGTGTGGGTGTAAGAGACCAGGAGATATCCAGATTTACGTGCGGGTGTGGGGGCCAGGAGACAATAAGATTCTCTGTGGGTGTAAGGGATCCCGGGGGAGATATCAGAAATTTAATTATTGGGTGTAGAGACCAGTGGAATGTCAGAATTCTGCATTATTAGGTGTAAAGACCTTCTGGTGTAGGTCGAAAAAGTTCACATTGCTGTAGAGAAAACACACGGTCATAGTTATTAATATTGGAGACCAAACATCTCTAGAGTAAATCATTTTCAATATTGGTTTTTGGCGAATATCTTTGCAAGTGCAATTGATATAAATAATAAATTGGATTTAAGTCGGATATCGATCCCACGAGAGATCTGAGTCTGAATCGACTACCACGACTACTCGAGCTCCATCTTATTTGAATTTATCTATTGACATTGTGTTCGACTTAGAAGTTGTAAGTTAGCACAAGTATACTAACCAAAGAATGATGACAAATCTGAACAAACTGAATCTAAAGAATAATGAAATACGAATAGTTAAGAAAATAAATGGAAATTGAGTAATTATCGTTTAAGTATACGACCTAAGATCAATGCTATTGTGAAGTGTCAATTCTGTTGTTAACCTTTATTAATTTACTTGTGTATTTGATTTTAGAATGCAATCCAAGGTGTTTAGCAGTGCAGTTGGATCTCTCCACACTCCACATTTCATTATCTAATTTTGATCCTCTCGAATACGGGAATAGGATAACTACTTTTTAACGAGGACTTCCTACTTGCGGGTATTTTCTTTTGTAATACTTCATACCCGGTTTATGGGTATAAACCTTAGCTCCTGAGTTATCGGTCAAGCAAGGATGTACAACTTTCGGGTTACTCTTCTCAAAATTAGAATAGATCACCCTCTCCTTGATTAGATCTCATTGCTGCGGGATTGGCTTCACGATTCGAGTGAGAGTGAACTCTACTGCTTGTTTAAGCGATAACTCATTCGACTGATTCTCTTGATTTCAAGTGAGAAGGATTTATCAAGTAAACTTAAAGCTCATTAGATCTCTAATATAGCAGGTTAATATACCTTGAAAAGAAATGTTCATAACTCCCGAGATTGTCATCTACGTATTTACTCGAGGACCTCGAAATCGAGCAATGAAACAATTCTTAACGGGTATAAGAGCGATATTCGAGATCAAAAATATTAAACCCATACGAAGAAATAGAATTCATAAAACGAAGTCGCAATTTCTTTGAAACTTGACTACGAAAGATAATTTACGACAATAGCATTCACTTAATGGAAAATTTGGGTTCTCGATTACTAGATTACACACTAACATTCCTCGATCATAAGAATAAGCGCATTATGGCGGAGGCAATTCCAAATTTGCACAGACAAACATTCAGGTAGTAATTTGAAAAGAAATGAATTCTGCATTCAGCTTATGCTCCAAAAACGATAACAACCAGTTCCAGAAAATAAAACGAAAACTAAAACTATATAAATCTAATCTAATCTCTAAACTTCTCGATACTGAAGAAGAGATAAGAAAGAAAGAAAACTAAAAGAAAAAAAATAAAGAAAATGAGCATGACTACCAGATATAAATTACACATTAGCCAGTGTAACTACCTTTATGGTTGGGTATTTGCGTATTATAGGGTTTCTCACCGGTTGGGCCCTAATCGATGCGATCTTTGTGGATTTCGATATCGACTGAAAGTACCTTTCAAGTGCGACCTCGAGTTTCCTTGACCAAATGACATCATCCAATGTCGCGACATGTCGATCTCGTCAGCGACATCAATAAGTCTTTGCGACATTCAGGCGAAGGTGTGTGGGATGTATGGCATGAGTCTCTTGTCGCGACATCATGATACCTTTTAGAGGTTTATTTGGTATTCTTTGATGCCGGCGTGATATATGTCGGCAATGGCTTCGAGTTCTTGTAACTTTCAACTGAGTCTTCTTATGTCGCAACAACAACCTCTTGTCGTGACATCAACTGATCATTGCATGCTTCAATCTCGTCCCCACTTGTATCTTTCAACTGATTGCTCTTGATGTCGCGACATCGATCTGCCCTATTCTTTGACATCGGCAATAGACACAAGCTTCCGCGGTGCTCTTGTTGTCGGCGACATCAATCCTGATCGCGACATCAATTCATGCCCTTGGTTTTAAGCGGTCATGCGATGTCGCGACCGGTCTCTGTCGCGACAACGGCAGGTTACATCGGCCGTCTCTGAGCATCGCTAGCCCCGAGGTGCTTCTCTTGTCGCGACCTCCTATCAAATTTCTTCCAAGTTTCCTGATGTCGCGACCTCTTCTCTTGCCACTATCACCCATTGTCGTGACGACTGTCTGGCGTCATGGCCTTGTATCATTGTCGATGTCCGCGGCGATCGAGATGTATCGCGACATGTGAAGTCTTAACCTTCTTCATTTTCTGAAGTTGCTTCACGGGTTCTTTAACTCGGCTGCGCTTGTTCTTCAAGTGGAAGCCGTTTGAAGCGAGTTTTGCTGCTTTGCAGCCTAGATATGCATTTTGATTGTTGGCCAGCTTCCACGACATCGGTTCCTTCATCTTCATGCGCGGCACGCAACATGACAGCTGACCTGATTATCCGTAACGCTCAAATACATGGCACCTTTTACTGCCAACTCTTTGCCGTTACGCTGTTGCCAGTTTGATTAGTTATTCCCATAGTGCGCCATCAGTCTTGTTTGAGTAAATCAGCGAGGAAAAATGTACTAAAAATAGATGGTACTAAAAAATAGATGACTTTTAAGCTCATCAAACTCCCCCAAACTTAAAATTTTGCTTGTCCTCAAGCAAAGAAAAAGAAAGAATTGTTTGTCCTCAAACAAAATAAAAGAAAAATTTTTAAGGACATTTTTCTGATTTGTTCTGCAGTGTTTACCTTTCCATCCTTTCAATCTGGAATTAAAAGATATCACTGTTATTTCAAATCTCAGTTTCTGATGCAAGAATAAAGCATGGTCTACTTTTATTACAAAATTTTTTTACAACCACGCATGTAAAACAATGATTTAACAAGTCTTATTCGTGTGTGTGTGTGTCAAGAACTTACTCAACTTGTATCGATCTAATTAATCTTCTGAGTTTCTCTTAAACTGTTTATTTAAGTCCCATATGCTTGTTTTTCATATTGATCTCCACTAATATAGGTAAATTCAACCTTCAAAATCAATCAGGTCTTTCAGGCTTGTAATGTGGGGCTTGGGTAAATGGTAGGATGGAAGGAATTTTTAGGTTCAAATTACCCAAACTCTTTTCTCTTTCTCCTCAATTGTTGCCTTTCTCTTCCTTGTAACTTCTATAGTTGATCTCTCCAAGTTTCATCTGTGGGATATCTTCTTGATTTCTTTCTTCAAAATTGTTTGCTCCAATTTCATTCAGATTTCTCATTGTTGGAACTCCGTTCCCTCGCCTCTACTTTCCCAGAAAAGTCTACTGCCCTGTCTTTAGGCTTTCTAACACTCTTAACGAACTTTGGGTTAGTAGCTCCCATACCAGCTTGGTATTAGGGTACTAGGTGTCAAGCACCCCTAAGAACTTAATTGTTCACAGAGTTAGCCACAAGACAAAACTTCTTCCTTTAAGCTTTCTTTTCTGTTGTATCCTCCTGTTTTTGATCTTTCTTTCTTCACCTTTTTCTGTATTTATCCTTTATTTCTAAAAAAAATAAACTCCCCCAAACTTAATCTCTTCCTCTCTCCCTGAGTCCTTGGGTAATCAAAGGTTCTTTATTGGAAGATTGTTATGCAGGATGGCTTAGGATTTCAATTTGCTTGTTTTGAAGATAGGGACTGTTTTGGCTCAAATTCAGGAACTAAGGTGTATGCTGAAGCATATACATAGTGGTGGTCAGAATGGTTCAATCTGTTCAAGGATGGCCTGCATCATTTCTTGTCAGTTGTCTTTGATTAGTGCCCAAAAAGTGCTATTTTGAACCCTATTTTTAATAGGTTTTGAGCGCTTTTTGTGTACTAATTGTTATAATTAACCCGATTTACACATTACGGTCCCTACTATTTTAATGATCACATTTTGTGGCAAATTTTGCAGTTTTTGCGAGCTAATCGTGCCAAAATTGTTGAGTCGATCCGAGCACGAAGAATTCAAGCAAACTCAACATCGCAAATCAAAGATCAAGGAAAGAAGAGCAAATGTGAAGAAAATTGACACCTGCGGGAAAGCCCAAATATGCACCGTATTACACCTCCAAATAAGATCGCTCCATCCAACCCCCGCTCTCCCGGTGATTTCACGCGCTTGTTCTTTTGTTATAGTTTTGGTTTTTCTCCTTTCTACCCTTGTCAGAATCACTTATGTTTGGATTGTATGGTATTTCTAATTTGGTTTGTAAGGCTACATAAGCCAATTTTGTATACACTGGTTGGGGGACTTGATTTTTTGCCGAAATAAAGCTAGGTTCCATTTCTCTCCGCTTTTGCTTTCTCTCATTTTCTCTCCCTTTCTTGGAGCTGCCAGAACACCTCTGGCATGATGACACCCTGAGGATGAGCGGTTAAAACCTCTTCCCTCCTTGGTGCTATAGAAGGCTACCGAGTAACGACCTTAAGGTAACCTCTTGGTCTCGTTTTCACGCAGCATTTTTCCATTTTTGTTCCCAAATTTGCAACCCTAGGTTTAAAGCTTACTTATTTCTTGGCCAATACTTGGCAAGTTTTTTAGGTTCGCAGTATTCTTAGCATTAGATACACGATATCCATTAGTTGCCTTTTTTACGAGCCACCGAGGTGGTTAAGGGTTGGATTTCAATTTTTAGGTTAAAATCTTCTAAGCATGCTTTCTAATGTGTATTTGGCAAGCTTTTTTGGGTTCAATGGATACTTTCTCACTAGGATTCACTGATGCCTACTTTGCTGTCTCTATTAGTTATTGAAGGTAGGCTTTGAGACATGGTTTCACTATAAGTGCATCCACTTTGATCAATACTTTGGTAATCTTTTCTGCCCGCTGGATTCTTATTTTTAGATCCATTGAGACTCATTAGTTACCCTTTATGAATCATTGTAGGATGAGTCAAGATAGATTTTCACTGTAGGAACCATAAATGTTAAATAAATGCTTTTTATCAAAAGGATAAATATTTTAGGTTAGGTTTTAAAGCTAAATGAAGATCCGGTTCGGGAAATGACTATATGTCATCCTCCCCAACGCGAGGAAAAGACCCTGGGAACCCTCAGTTGCCTTAGGAATCCAACCCCAGTAGCCTAACACTTCAAGGAGTTCTATTTTACATTTTATTTCCTTTAAATTTCAGTTTGCCAACCATCAACTCCCCTGTTTTTACCAATCCTAAAAATCCAAACCAAATTCACCATTTTTGATTTCACTCAAATCATTTGTATAAGAAAAACCCATCCCCGTGTTCGACCCTAGACTGCTAATCGCAGTGAGTTTGACTACGGGCAAGAGAGGGAGGAACTTAGATATAAATTTCTGCCGATTCCGATCACCCCACCGTGGCACGAATCAAATGGATGCCGTTGTCGGATGGTGCCAAACTACTAATGGTAAGTTGAAGTGTGCCATCAACATCACAAGTGAAGGTAACCCTTTTTACCTCTTTTTGTCACTGGCCAGTGAATCGCAGCTGGGCAAGATTTAGCAAGAATCGTGACCGTTTCGCTTTTCGCTAAGAATTTTAATTTTTGTTAGCTAACATTAACCTTTTTGCAAGCTGGTTTGTTCTCTTTGTTGTCTCTACAATTTGTAAAAGGTGTTTATGCAACAAAGTGATAGAGACACATCGTGCAGATCGCATAGAATCGCATACAACCCGACCTATCTGAAGTTAGTGTACACACTGATACCATGGATCCCATACCTGAGGAACAACAAAGTCAACTAGGAACCCCCATGAATCCAAATGCTTATAGAACCATGAGGGATCACATCCACCCTCCTAGAGCAGGTCCCATCTCAGACACCCTCCCCGTCGCTAAGAGCAAGGAGCCTTATTCAGTACCATTCCACATATCATGGTATGGAAAAATGAAACCCATACACCAGACAGGATTTTGAGGAGGTTTGCACTACCTTCAAGGAAGGTATGATGGACATGGATTTGCTGAAGCTGAAAGCATTTCCATTGACCCTAAAGGAGGCCAAGATTTGGCTAAACTCATTGAGACCTAGAACCATTCGAAATCGGGCGTAGTCAGCAGTGCACTTCGAAGAAGTTCTTCAGTGCTCACAAGACCACAATTTGAAGAGACAAATTTATACCTTTGCAGCTCAGGATGGTGAGAGATTTTACCAGTGTTGGGAGAGATTTATGGAAACCATCAGTGCCTGGTCCACATCACGGGTTTGACACTCGATGTCAGTGAACCACTTCTATGGTGGTATGTCTCCCCGCCATGAGGCGCCTTTTGGAAACCATGTGGAGGAGACTTTAAGTGAAGCATCCCATCGGCCATGGATTTTTTAAATTACGGCTGAAACTTCTAAGGGTCGGGATGAGCCTAACCCCCTAGAGAATTGGAAGGACGAGACCCATAGTTAACCAAAGAGGCTGGATGTATGCACTACCGCAGGAAATAGAAATGGTGAGCTGGATTTCAACCTCGGCTAGAAAAGTAGAGGAGCTTGAAAGCTAAACAGCTCCAAGAGGTGCATGCAGTGACTGAAAATCCTACATAGTTCAATTCTTGCACCAATTTCCAACTCGTACAACGCAATCCATGTCCTATGGCCCCTAGAGTGAAGGATTTGATGTCGAATGTAAAACATCAGAGAACAACACAAGCCACAACAACTAATGCTCCATATGGTAATACCTACACCCCAATTGAGTGAATCCACCCTAACCTGCATGGAGACCCAACCCTGCCTATGTACCCCAGGTGCCAAACCCGCCTGGTACCCTCAATCACAACAACCACCATCCTCTTCTCCAGTGGAACAAGCCATATTGAATTTGAGTAAGGTGGTGGGCAACTTTGTTGAGGAACAAAAAGGGATCAATGTGCAACTGGCACAAAGGATTGACACTGTAGAGAGCACACTGAACAAGAGAATAGATGGGCTTGAGAGCAATCTCAACCAGAAAATTGACAATCTACAGTATTCAATCACCAAGATCAACAAGTTGCTAGAGGTACAAGAGAAAGGGAGGTTTCCATCACAAACACTTCCAAATCCTAAGGGAATTCATGAGGTGGGGTCATCCAACAATTCGGGAATGGATGAAGTTAAGGCTATAATTACCCTGAGGAGTGGAAAAGAGGTTGATCAACCTATGCCAAAGCCTGTTGAAGAATCCAATCAAGGAGAAGTTAATCATAGCCTCGAGCATATTCTCCTAAAGGAGGATTCAATGAAATACCGCATACCACCCCATTTCCACAAGCACTTAGAGGTGCAAGAAGGCATCCCCGCCAAAGGTGCATCTTAGAGGTCTTAAGGCAAGTGAAGGTTAACATACCTTTATTGGACATAATCAAACAGTGCCCGCTTATGCAAATTTTTGAAAGATCTTGCACAATCAAGAAGGGATTAGGTACTGAGAAGAAAGCATTTCTCACTGGCAAGCTCTGCCATAATCCAAAGCAAACACCCCACAAATACAAGGATCCGTGATCTCCCACAATTTCACTAATATTGGTGGGAATTCATAAAAGTCCTTGTCAGATTTGGGGAGCCGCAGAACCTAATGCCGCATTCAAGATATGCAAGCATCCAGTTTCAGTGAACTTAAACCTACCAACATCACACTATCATCGGGCCGAGCAGATCGCTGAAAATCCCTAAGGGATAGTTGAGGATGTCCAGGAAAATAGACAAATTCTACTACCCAAGATTTTGTGGTGTCGGTTAATCGGTTCACTGCAAGTGAACCCATTCATGTACCAATCATCTTAGGAAGACCATTTCTGGCCACAACAAATGCAATAATAAATTGCTCGGAATGGAGTCATGCAAACTAACCTTTGCAACATGACCTTGAGTTAAAACATCTTCCATTTGAACAACAAGCAAAATTTGTTAGAAACTGAAAATCAAATTTCTGATGAAGTTGTTCCCACTGATCAGCAAAGAGTGAGTTACGTGTACGTGAAATGCAAGGAGTAATAAGCCATGGAGATGAGGAGATATTGGTCTTGCCATCAACACCAACTGCAAGCCAATTGCTCCAATTCAAAAGCCACGTTGAGGAGCAGATCAACATTCGGGGCACCCAACACCACGGACTCAACCCAGACATCGCAGGGTTGAGGAGACTAATTCTCCTTGACCCCCTTGAGTAAATTCTTGAGAATGAACTGGTTCCTGTTTCCGCTAAACCGAATTCATCACCATGTTTACTTTTTGTCTTCAATTAGTAAATTTAGTTAATTTCAATTGCTTTAAGAAACTTGTTAATTTAGTCATTTTTTTTTATATATTTAGTACTTTGTTTATATAGTATAATACGTGTTCGGAAGTTTAGTTATAGTTCTATAGTGAATTTTATAATAATGTCTTATTATATATATTATTAATTAATTTAAAATTCTTTGAAAACACAGTAGTATAATTTAATAGTACACTATTCAAAGTAGCGAATTTGGCAGAGACCCTTCACACCGTTAAATGCTTATATAAACAAAGGAGGGGCTGGCTAAATTGTCACTTCACATTCTCCCCTCCCAAATGGGGCTCCCGAAGCTCCCAAATGCCTCGCCGCCGATCAAGCACTCTGAGTCACAGACACCACGATCGAGTCCCACGACCGCCGTCGCAGGCTCTCGAGCTTTTCAAATTTCCATACCGTGACTGCAGCCGCTGCCCCGCTCGTGCATTCAGGCTCAGAGCCCAGACCCCGTGCCTTTGGGGCCCCTCACCCAGCCTCCACCACTTCAAGGTCGCACCCTGCACTGGCCACAGACGAGCCTGACCCGCAGAACACCCCACCCAGCCCCAAAGAGGTTCCACCACAAGATATATGCCTGCCCCTGCCTCGCCTGTGCCCCGCCTTAAGATTCGGTTTTTCCGAGCCCTTATTTGCCGCTCAGTGGCCGATTTCAGCTTGGGTAAATGAGCCCCGTCTGCTTGCTTACTTCGTGAGTGATTTAGTATCCTCCGTGAGAGCCTCGCCGTGATACAACAGAAGAATACATTTTCGCAAGTCGAGCCCTTTTCGCATTTTATTTCGATTGCGTGATGGTTCACAGACTCGAGGCGGGTCCCGTGGTCTCGCCCCGAGTGAGGATTCAAGACACCAGAGGGAGGTTCCGCCTCCGGCCCCGACTCCAATACCATCACCGGCCCCCGAGGTCAGATCCGATGAGCCCTGTGGATCTCGACGCCATCGCACACCTGACGTGGGACCCCGCGCCCCATCACCCGCACTCCCGTATGGTGAGTTCTGAGGTCTGTGCTCTCCAAGCGGCCCACACACGGCTCAGCGAAGTCATCCCCTGGCCACAAATTGGCCACCAACATCACGAGGCGAATTTCCATCACCCCAACCACACCGCCCCGAGTCTCGACTACCATTGTTCGAGGGAACCCCATTCGAATGCGACCATCATACATCGTTCCATCGAGTCGACTACGACGTCCCCGCACCGGAATGATCCTAGATGTGAGAGAGTCCAAGGAGGTTGATCGAGTATATCTGCTAATTATTACCTTCATGACCCGAGGCAAAGATTACTACCCACGAGTGGTGTCAGTAGCTTTACCACCGACGACCCCAGAGGATCACCTAGTCCTCGTGGAGCTTCGCCGCATTGATGATCGTCATGAGTACTGTGAGCGGCAGATATTCTCACAGCCTTCGCTCGCAGATACCGGGCCACAATGCAGAGGGTTACAGAGATTGGGCCTGGCCTCGCCATCGCGAGATGACCGAAAGCGCCGGCCGAGATACCCACATTTTAATTCAAGATTTTACAGAGGCGCTCCGCCTCGTGATAAGTCGCTGCTTGACCATCCGTCAGACGAAGGCTTATTTCCGCTTCAAGATTACGTACAGAGGAGTGGGGAGCCATCTCTGAGGCGCTGCACGGATCTCGGGGATTTTGGTTCACCCTCCAGCCGGCGATGGCCTCTCTGTCAGCTTGAGGAGAAGGTCCATCTAAGGACTGGTAATGAGCAGAGAGACCCCACTACTTATGCCGAGACTCCGCCATGTGTTCTCGAGCATATGATTCCCTTGAGAGCCCAGATTGAGATGAGGGTCTCGATGCCCCCGGTCATGTTAGTGAAGTGTGATGACTATGCCCAGATCTTCCACTTACCACCACGACTGGGGAGGAGGTACCGGTCGAGGCCGAGGACCGCCATACGATGATGAGTGTCGCCCGAGCCTGAGATACAGCCAGAGTCCCGCTCCAATGCATGTCACTCCATCCCTCCACGCATCATATCGCCACCAGTACCGACATACTCCCGGCTCCATCCGCCCAAGACACCATTCGCCGGAGTACGCCATGTCACCGAGAGATTAGCCGGGTGTGATTTGATGCCATTCCGCCACTCAGCTACGCAGGCAAACTTCAGATCGAGGTTGGCCCAAGCACATTCCATGTCGATTACGTATTATGACCCACCTGGTCTTCTCATGTTCCTCGTCAACAGAGGAGCCCACCATGCCCGCTTTGATGTGTTCTGCCGCAGCAAAGAGTTCTTCATTCACTCATCACTCACCACTACCATGTGTTAGCAGGTTAGGTTTTCTACATTTTTGTATAGTTATCGTACTTATCAACTCGCCTATCGATTTTGATTAGATTTATACAAATATAGTAGGCAGTGATATTTTTGTTCTTAGCTTGATATTCATGTATTAGCCACTTTGGCTATATCAAAAGCTATTCATTTTTATATATATGCCTTTTGTAGCATAATATGTTTTTGTGCCTTACTATGTAAATGTTTTTCTTTTCACTGAACAATTGAATTGCTAATTTGACAATTGAATTGCTTTATGCCTGGGAAATTGAAGACTGTTTGTCACCTCTATGTTAGAACAAATTCCATGCTTGAAACAATTTTTGGTAACTTCATGCCCAACATGTCAACTCAAATTTCTCCTTTATGCTAATTCACACACCGCACTTAGATTATTTCAATAGCCGTGGAATTTGTTCGCCTTTCGCTTTGCATAGCCGGCCTTAAGCATGTTGGCAACCTAGGATAGGTTTGTGTTACCCATACTTTAAGACCAATGTTGTCTTCCAAAAAGAAAAAGAAAAGAAAAAGCAAAAAGAAAAAGAAAAAGAAAAGAAGAAAAAGAAAAATAAAGTCGTGAAATTTTGCTTTGAAACCCGAGCACGGTCCGAGGGGTGTATGGCGAAAGCCTTTGAAACCCGATGCCCATGCCTTAATTGGTCGGGAGTCATCATTTAGTGTCTGCTACATGGGTGGATGTAGAGTCTAACGATTTTGTAGCTTGATTTTCGAAGTCATACTGGAGTTCCGGGCAGTGTCTGTGAGAGTTTGTGGTCAAGTGATCCGCTTGATGCCCTAAACCTTAATTGGTTGGGAGTCATCATGGACCTGCTACATGGACTTTGGTGAAGTCGAATTTTAAGCATTGCTTCTACAATGTAGTCAATAAAGAAAGAAGTGCGAACTATCCTTATCTAGGTTGTTCAACACTTAAGGCCATGTCGCTAGGTTGGGGGAGTGAGACAAATTTTGCAATTTATTGGCTTAACTGCTATAGTAAAGAACCATTAGACTTAGGTGGAAATTCAAGTTGAGAATCATGGAGCCAAGATCGACCTAGAATTGTTCTTGTATGGATTGTTCTTTCATATCGCTTACAATTGTGATGTCAATTTTCGCCTTAAAAGCAATGTTTATATGTGCATATACCTTTTAAATCATAAACTTTGCAAATCACTACATGCATCTCCTTTTGTTTCAGACGCTAAGGGACTAGCAACGTTTCGTTGTGGGTGTGATTAGTGCCCAAAAAGTGCATGCAATTTTTGAACCCTATATTAGATAGGTTTTGAGTGCTTTTATGCACTAATCATGTCATTAATGCCAATTGAAGTGTTCAAGTCTTTTAGTATCACTTATGCCAGTTAGAGGTTATTTTCGGGTCGCTTTTTGTGTTTTCGCGCACTATGGGAGTTCAATAATAGATGTATGACGAATCATGAAGTTTGAACTCAAGTGTCACCCATCAACCAAATTCTAAGAATCAATGAAAAACCGAAGGCAAAGTAAAGTGAAAATTCGATGCACCAAGACAGGATGAAATGCCTGAGATCAACAAAGCCTGAATTGGCTAGAGTTGCGAAAATTTTCGCTTAGGATTGTGAAAATTTCAACCTTAGCGAAAATTCTCAGAACCTTAGCTTAAAATTTTCGCAACCTTAGCGAAATTGCTAATTTTCGCTGTAATTAAACCAAGCCATAAAGTAATCGCTCCTGCGAATTTTGTATTGCTACCACTAAAATTTCGCTGTTAGCGAATTTCGCTAGCTAGCGAACCACCGCTTTAGCGAATTTCCCCGCTCATATAAATTGGTGATTTCTAGCTACCTAGCGAAATTCCTTCACTTAGCGAAATTTTCTCTCGCCTCACATGCTTTTTGTATTTAATGCTAACCGACTTCAAATTTGGTGTATTACTTTGTCCTTTAACTTAGCCAAATTTGTAGTTTTGGTATTTTCATGTATTGAGGTGGCCTATATAAACCCCCTCTCTTTGTAATAAATATAGAAGAATTTGGGAGAAGAAATTTGGTAAGCTTACTTTTGTAACAAAGTCTCGTATTTTTAATTAGGTTTTGCTTTTCTCTTCTCTCTCCTCTTTCTCTCTTACTTTCTTGGCCGCTAAACACCCCTTGAGGATGCATAACTTAAGAGATGCTTGGCTAAGCTCCTTTCTTTGAAGAGGAAGGAAGTATTTGGAAGTGCGGCATATGCATGTTGTCCTCTTGTATTAAAAGCCATAGGTACTGTTTATGACCCCCATCTTCTCAAATTAGGTTGAATAGCATTGAATGTTATTGACGGCCAATACTCACATGTTTAGGATATAGTGCATTATTTAATGCTAGATGCAATCGTGGTTCTTTAGATGGTCTTTACGAAATCAAATGATATTTAAATGCTGGGGTTTCAAAAACAGTAAAAGGGCCATAGATGCATGCTACTTGTGTTGACTCAAATAGGAGTTGATTTCAAGGGTGAGGTTTGCTAGTTAAACATAGATCCGGTTATGCCTTGGACTATAGGTTGCATGTCATAACGCGAGGATAAAACCCGAGGACACTTGTTTGCCCTAACTTACCAAGTTAGTGACCTAAATCTTCAAAGTTAACTTTTCACACTTTATTTTCAGTTTTTACAATTTCTCAGTTTTCAACCTACTTCCACTGTTTTTGAAACAAATCCAAAGAGTCCAAATAGAAAGCCTTACCTTCATGCACTCATGCAAATCATTTGCATTTGTTCCATCCTGTTCACCCCTTAGACTAATTATACCGGCAAGAGTTTGATCCTACGCATAGGAGTGAACTTAGGTATATAAATTTTGTTGATTCCGGATCACCCTACTGTGGCACGAATCAGTCTTACCTAAGATTTCGCCTCAATCAATACTCAAACAAGTTCTAGGACCATGGATCATAATTTCTGAATTTCCCAGAAACTGTTCCTATTTCCAATCAAAGTTTCATTAGTATTGTTGACCGAGGTGTATTATTTCCTTCAAGACTTGCGTTCATTCACTGTTTATTTACATTAGTTTAACCAAGTATTTTGTTACATCAGTAATAACCAATTTCTCGATTTTTATACCCAAACTGAATCTGAACAAACAATATATACTCCTAATTCCGCCTCTTTATTCAGCCTCCGCCCTTTTCAGAGACAAATTGAACTAATGTAAGTATTACTTTGATTCCTAACATAAAATAAACTAGCACAGAAACAAAATTCAAACATCATGATCAACCAATTTGTAAATCAACAGAAATTTTATTCACATATCAAAAAGATTTCGATATCGTACAAACTGTTTTATTTACAATTCTTTTTGGTAACTAATGTTCAAGAAAAACTCTCTATTTCCTGCATCGCAAATCCTATATCTTCTCCAGAAGTTTGCAGCCCCTGCTCCCAAAATTTGGCTCACCAGACCTTGAGCTCCTCCAAGAGTGATTCGGCCGTTAACAAGGTCGTTCAACAAATTGGGGCTGCTTTTCCCTTTTTCTTTGGAGCTTCTTTGTTGATGGGTTCTAATTAACCCTTCTTCCGATTCCCTTCCCATCAACCACTCTCTGGATTACACCACGTTTTATGGAATAAAGGATGGAATTGGTTTGTTTTCCGACTCCATTCATTCCATAAAAACAGCGTTTGCAATCCTTGAACTCCTTTTTGCTCTCATCCTCCCTTCTCTTCATTCTTTTTGCTTGTTTCTCTTCCTTTGTTCCACCATCTTTATAGTGCTATGGCTCCTTGGGAAGAACAAGGTCATTTATTATTTCCTTCACTTTCGATGAGAAGATTAAAATGAGATTCTCAATTTATACTCTTCTTATTTTTCCAACCGAGATTTGTGGCTTTTATTGAGAATTTTGATCGTTCTTCTTGAATGTCTTAACTTCCTTCTGATTGTTCTCCTTGATACCGAGAGTATTTCACAATTTGGTTAGATCAAGAGATAAGTTTCTGTTTCTGCATCTATGACTATTTATTCTTGCAAAAATTGGAAGATTTGGGTGAATTGTAGTTCCATGGATTTTTAATGAGACTTACACTAACACGCTTTGACTCGCCTCAAGTCAATACATTAACTGTTAGGCCATTAAGTCACGACATTCGCCGGAAGTCACGACTCTCGTAGTTCTATGTTAGACTTGAAAATTTAAGTCATGACAGGGAATGTCTCTTCCTTTCATTTTGGTCATGACTAAATTTCAATCATTTGACTTTCTTTCCACTTTTTATTCTTCATAACAAAGATTCTTGGTTAATCTTCTTGAGTCGTTGTTAAGTCCCAAAACAAAACAATCCAATTCACCGCAATCTCAAAGTTATTCAATTTTACCTCAAGACGTACTACAAATCAATTTATTTTTGTCATGTGAATTCTGATAATCTCTTTATTATGCCCCATATTCAATAGTTACATTCAACACAAGATAAAAATTTCCTAAACTCAGAATCATGCTATATAAAATTCTAACAAATATTTCAAATTAAATGCAAGTAAAATCAAAGATGCAAGAGGGAAAGAATGAGAACTCCCTTTGATTCCATTCATGTTATAGTCACCGGTCCCGAAATGTGATTTATGTTCTTTCTTGGGGAATTACTCATTCTTTCCACAATTCTGCTTCACTTTTAGTGTCTAGTTGGATTTTCTTTTATTCATCCAATGTCTCAATGCATCCAGCTTGGCCTCTATTTAATAAATTTGTTTAGCCTTATTCATTCTACTTCTTCACCCATTTCTCCCAAGATCTTATGGTCCACCGTTGTATTCAGCAAGATTCTTCCAAGCAATATACATATTCTTATCTCCCCCATGTTTGGAATTAGTAATTTCCCAGCTTTGTTCAGAAGTAAGGGATGGGGGAAAGAATTTGCTGAAATAAGCTCTCATCAGTTCCTCCCACGTGTTAACAGATTCATATGGTAGTGAGTTAAACCATGTGGCAGCCATATCTCGTAAAGAGAATGGGAACAACTGCAGCTGAATAACTTCTGGCCTCACACCATTCAATTTAATTGAATTGGCTATTCTCAGAAATCGTCCCAAGTGTTCATCGATTCTTCTGGAATGGATCGCACGAATTGGCTCGCTGAAACCATGGCTAATGTATCGTTTTAGCTCAAAATCGGGAGGTGTTTCTTTCTCGCTTTTCTTTGTCTTTTCTCAGTCAGCGTGGCGTTTTCTAATCAAATCAGCTGGAATCAGATCAATTTTCTGCTTCCTATGCATCAAAGTTTTTCTGAAAGCAAAACACAATCCCATTAATAGGATGAGTCAAAACAACAAATATATTCAATGTGGTTCGTTGTAGGTTAGTGGTCAAAATGAACCACTGCTTGAAAAACTATTTTTGTTCTTTTTCGTTAAATGTCCAAATTAGTATTTCCTTCTTTCATCTGAATATTGATTTAATGAATTCTTTCGATCCCCGACAACGGCGCCATAAAACTTGATGACCGGACCAAAACATCTCCTAGAGTCCCCGAATAACGGCGCCATAAAACTCACGACCGACCAAAACATCTCCTAGAGTAAATCATTTTACTATTTGGTTTCTCTAATATACCAGGCGCAATAGTCGGCAAGTAATAAATTGATTATCCATGATCATCCATGAGATCTCAAGAATTTGTCAGATGAGTCAAAACAACAAATATATTCAATGTGGTTCGTCAGAGGTTAGTGGTCAAAATGAACCACTGCCTGAAAAACTATTTTTGTTCTTTTTCGTTAAATGTCCAAATTAGTATTTCCTTCTTCTATCCGAATATTGATTTAATGAATTCTTTCGATCCCCGCCAACGGCGCCATAAAACTTGATGACCGGACCAAAACATCTCCTAGAGTAAATCATTTTCAATATCGGGTTTCGGGCCGAATATAACAAGTAAGTGCACAGTCTATGTGTTAATAAATTGGATTTAAGTCCGTATATCGATCCCATGCAGATCTCAAGAATTCTAGATCAACTACCCCGACTACTCAAGCTCCATACTATTCGGGACTATACAATGATTATCGTGTTCCAAATTAAGAAGCCGTGAATTATACAAGTATATAACAAAAGAATGAACAATCGAACAAACTGAATCTAAAGAATAATGAAATGCAATAGTTAAGAAAATAAATGTAGAAATTATAATTATCGCAGAGAGCACATTTAAGATCAATGCTATTGTGAAGTGTCAATTCCTCAAGTAGCTAACACTGCAATTTTACTTGTGTATTTCGGGATTTTTAGAATCAGTCTGTGTTTAGTAAATACACCGATCTCTCCACACCCACATTTCATTATCTAATTTTACCCGATCCTCTCGAATGTGGAATGAGATAAACTACTTTTACCAGGACTTCCTACTTCCTGGTATTTTTCTTTGCAATACTTCATACCCATTTATGGACTCAGAAACCTTAGCTCCCAAGTTATTTCCACAAGCAAGTGATATACAACTTCCTGTGTTACTCTTCCTCAAAATTAGAATAGATCACCCTCTCGATTAGATCTCAAATTTAACACGGGATCGTTTACACCCGAATCGGTTAACTCGTTTGTTTAAACTGACATAACTCATTCAACTCATTCTTGATTTCAAGTGAGAAGAGGATTTATCAAGTAAACTCATAAAGCTCATTGGGGGATCTCTCTAATAACAGGTTAATATACCTTCAAAGAAATGTTCATAACTCCCAGATTGTCATCTCTCGTGTCACCGTAGGACCTCCTTGAAATCGAGCAATGAAACAATTCTTAAACTAAGATAAGAAACTGATATTCAGGATCAAAAATATTAAACCCATATTCGAAAGTAAATTCATAAACTGAAATTGCACTCTTACCGGAAACAACTACAGGAAAGATAATTTCGACAATAACATTCACTTAATGGAAGCCGGGTTCCCACCATCGAATTACACACTACAAAGATTCTCCGATCATAAGAATAACCGCATTATGAAAACTGGAGGAGCCGACCTGCAAATCTGGCTCCTCGAACTTCAAACATTCTAGGTAGTAATTAAAAGAAATGAATTCGTGATTCACTTCGCTTCAAAACGATAATAAATCCAGCCTTAAAATAAAACGAAAACTAAAACTATAAATCTAATCTAATCTCTAACTATCAATACTGAAGAAGAGATAAGAAAAGAAAAGAAAACTAAAAGAAAAAAAAAATAAAGAAAATGAGCCTTTCAAATTTACCCGCACCTCTCGTCTCTGTCGCTGCTACCTTTACGAAATGGGTATCGCGTATTTATGTGGTTTCTCGCTTGGGCCCTAATCCCAATGCGCTTTGTGGATTTCCAAGATCCGACCAGCACTTTCGTCGCGACCTCGCCTTTGTCGCGGACATCATCCATGTCGCGACATCGATCTCACGTCGCGACATCATCTTAAGTCCCTGCAGCTTTCAACTGGTGTCTTCTGATGTCGCGACATCACTTCGTCGACATCACTTAATGCCTTTTCAGGTTTCAACTGGTCGCTACTGATGTCGCGACATCGATATTAGGCCTGTCAAAATTCAACACGACACGATTAACCGACACGATTAACCGCTGATTAAACGGGTTCGGGTGAGACCTAAACGGGTTCGGGTGATAAACGGGTCAACCCGTTTAACACGTTTAATAAACGGGTCGTGTTTGGGTGAGACATGCTAACCCGTTTATAACCCGTTTACCCGCTTAACATCAAGCTCACCGCCGCTTTACCAATGGTCGCGACTAGGCCTCGTCAAAATTCAACGCTGACACGATTAACCGACACGACTAACCGCTGATTAAACGGCTCGTGAGACTCTAAACGGTTCGTGATAAACGTGTCAACTCGCTTAACACGCGACAAACGGGTCGTGTTTGGGTTTACATGTTTTTCACCCGCCACCCGTTTAACCCGTAACCGTTTAACCCAACCCAACACGTTTGACACCCCTAATCGGAGCATTCCTCGTCGCGACAATGTACTTCAAGTTCAGAATCTCTCAATCGAAGTCTTCTTATGTCGCGATTAACAACCTTCTTTGTCGGATATCAACCGATCATCAGATGCTTCAATCTCGCCCCCACTTCAGATCTTTCAATCGATTGTTTTTGATGTCGCGACATCAATCTCACGCGACATCGCTTAATGAACTTCGGTGTTTCCATCGACAAGTTTCGTTGTCGCGACATCAACTCTCGGGTCGCGATATCAATTCATGCCTCGCAGTTTTAATCGGTCAAGCATCGATGTCGCGACTTTCACCCGGTCGACAACAACTTGAGTTACATCATCTCACTCAAGCTTGTCATACTTGTGCTTCTCTTTGTCGCGACTCTATCAAATTTCTTCCAAGTTTCCTGATGTCGCGACCTCTTCTCTTCACTACCGCTGTCATGGCGCCATCAAGGCCATGATCCGCTTCTCAGATCATTGTCGATGTCACGATAAAGACGTAGATGTCCCGACATGAAGTCTTTCTTCTTCATTTCCTCGCTGCTTCACCCGGAGTTTCTTTTAACTCTCACCGCCTTGCTTTTCAAGTCACTTCGCTTCCACCGGAGTTTTACCACGCAACCTAGATATGCATTTTGATCGCCACAAAGCTTCACGACATCGTTCCTTCATCTGTGGCGCCTCTTTTCCGCTAAACTTGCTTCACCCAATTATCTCATTAACGCCATCCACCTTCGCTCTTTTCCTCGCAAAACTCTTCTTTTTCAATTTCGCTATTTAACAATAAGGTTATTCCATAATTCCCACATAAATCAGTCTTGTTTAGACGGAAATCAGCGTAAAAATGTACTAAAAATAGATGACTTACACATCAGCTTATCACGTGACTTAGAGTCAGAGTGATGTGGAGTCGGGAGTGACTCGAGATTCGATACCCATTGGAAATTGCATCGGTGTCGTGAGCCCAAGAAGGGCCTCTGTGATAATGGACGTCATTCATGACATAGATTAGGTAGACGACCCATTGGGTTGTTAGTGATCAGGACTTTGAAAGGTCACGCACACCAAGTGTGGATTGTAAGGTTACATATGCACATGGTTGGATGCATATGTGCGTGGAATTTCGGGACAAAATTCTTTTAAGGAGGGGATAATGTGAAACCCGAGAAAATCTAATTTTCTGAAAAAGGGCAAAATGGTAATTTCGGTCAAAATCCGAAATTTTTCTAGATCTCGTATGATGAAACGGACTTCACCGTTGGAATCGTCTCGCGAAATCTAGCTACCACGTCGAATTTCGTCGAATTTCGAGACAATCGAAATTTCACGTTTTTCGAGGCACCAGGTGTAGGGTGCCGTAAAACGACTTGTGAGAGACATGTGATGTGACAAAGGTCACCTACTACATGTACCCATGTGTCACATATTGCATGATTAGTGAGAGGATGTGAGATGAACGGCTTGACATTAAGCCACAGGTCAAAATCCAAAACTTAAAGGGACATGGATGGAATTATCAAGTTAAATATAGTAAGACAAAAATGAATAGTTTTCTTCTCAAAAGGAAAGAGCAAAACGTGCAGTGAGGGCTGGATCCAGATTTGAGAGAGAGAGAATGTGTGACTTCTCTCTAGATTTCCCGTTGTTCGGACCGTCGGTTCTTGTCGGAGCAAGAAGTAAAGTCATTCTACGCGGTGAGGGCTACGTGTGGGCACCGATTTTGTGGAGTTCCGACAACTCAAAGAGGTAGAGATCTTTTCTTACTTGTGTTATTCTTTGGCTAAGAGCCATGTGAATGGTTAGGGATATTCTGAGGCTTGACTTAGCCGTGATTTCGGTCTCAAAACATTTGAACCGAGCGAGAAAAATCCTTATTTGCGGTGGCCGTGAATAGTGCCGACCCGAGGGTTTCACTGTTCATGTGATTTTGTTGTGTGATTTTGTGTGGTTTGGGTGATTCAAAGTGAATTGCTTGATTGGTTAATTAGCCCGTGTGAGCTAATTTTAGTATTATTGTTGTAATTTGAATAACATGAATTATGTGAATTTAATTATGTTGATATATACATGAAAAATATATTAGTATGAATATTTCTGAATTGGCATATCATATCTCATATGCAATCGGAATACCCTAAAATATTAGGTGTGAGTGCATGACATGAAAGAAAACAAAAATGAAAATGTTTGTGAAATGAATTTCGACGGAAGATTTTCCTGAGAATTGTGTTGGGAGATTGTCCAACAATTCACGTCAGAGGGGCCCGTGAATTGTTTTGGAGGGTTATCCAATAGATTCGCCTCGGAGGGTTGTTCAATAAATTTTACTTAAACTTCTAAGAGTAAGTTTTCGAGAACAAAACTTTTTGTTTTGAACCGTAATTTTACTCGTGATTTGGCTTAGGCATGCGAGTGGGAAATGATAACTCAAGATACTAATCGGGTAATGAGGACATTCAACAGATCAGCGTATTTACTGAGTGTGATTGCTCATATGACATGTGCACTTAGGTGGGAGTAACCTACGAGGGAAATTATCATTATCGGGCTTTGCCTCACCCTATCGAGGATCACTAAAAGTACAGGAGTGTACAGAGAAATGCGCCACTGGGCGCCGTTGCTTGTAAGAAAGCCTGCCTGCGGGCTTTGGTATTCATTTCAGAGAACATGTATTAAAACTTTAAATTTTGATATATGTTTTGATTACTATATTGTAATAACTCTTTAACCATTGGTATAGTTGATGTAATTTTGTGAGTATTGGATGCATGGGCCCAAGTGGCTAATTTTACTCCCATATGGACCCTACAGTGGTATTTGTTAATCAATGTTGTGATTGTGTTTCAGACTCGGGTGTAGCTCCCCGTACAGCGAGACTCGCCCGATTGTGAGTGGTGCTCAGTTACCCGACATTCATGAGTATTCGCAGTTGATTCGTTGTCAACCTGACCCCGGAATCAAGGCTACAATGACATTCATGACTCTCAAACCTTAAAACCCGAAAAACCAGTGATAGATTCAATAGTCAAACTGAGATAGAGCAGGCAGTATCACCCTTCAACCTTCCTCGTAAAAATATGTTTATGCTACTAACTGAACAGTGGGCATGATGTCCTTGAATTGTTCTGCCATTATGTGTAGACAATGACATATCTTACACATGAATCTTCCTAACATATTTCAGTTCTTATTTTTATGTCCATTTTGGCTGTGGACATGCGCCTTGTTCTATAAGAGTTTAATAGGAATCGTGTCCTATTCAGTTCCCTTTGAAGCGGCCCCACTTCCCTCTTACATAGGTGATCTCCTAATTCAAGTGCAACACATATTACTCTTATTTCAGATCTCACATTGCTAGGAGATCACAAAGCAAAGTTTAACCTTTCTTTTAGTAGCATCATTGTTTCATCATAGGGATGTACAAGGAAGATCCCTACAGTGATAAGACCAAGTCTTTACAGTTTGGTTGTCTATTTTGAACCTAGATCTTAGGATTTCTAGTCAACTAGGTTAGGTGTCCACTTAATCAAATTATTCTTTTATGAGCTTCAGTTTACTAACTCTCTATTTAACCCTTTGGTTAGCGGATCCGCAATGTTATCTTTGAACTTTACATAGTCTAAAAGAGATAATCTCAAGAGAGTAATTGTCTTATGGTATCAGGTTCACGATCATCATGTCTAGACTTACCTTTATATATACACCGCTTCAGGTCGGTATCAATAGCAGATTGACTATCTCAATGTATGCAAATTGGAAGCATAGGTTTTGGCCATCTCGGAAGAAGTAGCATAACCATTCCGCCTCTTCCCTACATTTGTCCAATGCTATAAACTCAAACTCCATTGTGGATCTGGCAATAACCATTTGTTTTGAGGATTTCCATGAGACTGTTTCTCCCCATAGTGTAAACACATAACCACTATGAGATTTTGAGTCTTTAACATTTGATATCCAACTTGCATCACTGTAACCTTCAAGAACAAAAAGATATCTTGCATAGTGTAGCCCATAATCACGAGTAAAATGTAAGTACTTATGTACTCTCATGATTTCTCGCCAATGCTTGGCTCCAAGATTACTTGTATAACTAATCAGTATACTAATTGAATAGGCTATGTCTAGTCTTGTACAACTCATTAGGTACATCATACTACCTATTACTCTAGAGTATTCTACTTGAGAAACACTTTCTCCTTTATTCTTAGATAGATGTATTGTTACTTCCACTGCGTTTCGGGCACCTGCACTGTTCTATCAAACTTTCCAAGAATATTATCAACATAATGTGACTGACTTAGAATGAGTCCATATGATGTTCTTAAGATTTTTATTCCAAATTTAACGTCAACAAATCTCATTTCTTTCATGTCAAACCTGGAATTCAACATATTCTTAGTAGATATGATCATTTTATCATCACTGCTGACACTAAGCATGTTATCTACGTACATACATACAATGACATATCCATGTTTTGTATCCTTGACATACACGCACTTGTCACATTCATTGTCAAATTTCTCATGCCATTATTTTAGTGCTTATTTTAATCTATACAATGATTTTACCCATTTACAGACTTTCCTTTCTTTTCCTGGTGCAGAAAAACCCTCAGGCTGCTCCATGTAGATTTCTTCATCTAATTCTCCATTTAGAAAGGTTGTTTTTACATCCATTTGATGTACTTCAAGATTTCTCAGTACAGCAATTGCAAACACCATCCTTATGAAATTTATTCTCGTCACCGGAGAATATGTGTTAAAATAATCAAGGCCTTCAGTTTGTTTGTAGCCTTTCATCACAAGTCTTGTTTTGTACTTTTCAATCGATTTATGTAATTTCCTTTTTCTCTTGAAAACCCATTTGAAACTTAAAGGTTTACAACTTGGTGGAAGATCCATTCGTTCCCAAGTGTGGTTTTGTAGTATGGAATCAATTTCACTATGTATGACCTCTTTCCACATAAGACCATTTGTAGAGTTCATTGTCTCTTTATAAGCTCGAGGTCTCTTCACACATAGAAAATCTAGACCAAAAAGATTTTTCTCGTTTCGCTTTATCAAGGCCTAGGTTCTACCTCACCATCTTTATCTTTATCTTTACTATTTTCATTAATAGTCTCAAGCACTCGTTTTGACGAGCTTGGCTCTTCTTCTAGATCTACATGGAAATACATCTTCAAAGAAAGATGCATTCCTCGATTCCATTATCGTGTTCTTGTGAATATCTGGGATATTCAACTCGTGGATAAGAAATCGATAAGCAATATTGTTATATGCATAACCAATGAAAATGCAATCAATAGTTTTAGGTCATATTTTCACCTTTTTAGATAGAGGAACTGCCACTTTGGCCAGACATCCCCACACTCACAAGTATTTATAGGATGACTATCGTCATCTCCACAACTCATATGGAGTCTTTTCTACTTTCTTTTTAGGTAACTTATTCAAAAGGTAATTAGCAGACAAAATGGCTTCTCCCCACATTTTCGCTACAGACTTAACTTATCAAATATCATTAATCATTTCCTTTGTGAGCCGCGATTCTTTCGCTTTAGCCACTCCATCGATTGACAAGGAGTAAGGTGTTATGGTTTTATGTATGATTCCATGTTGAGCACAAACTGTAACGACCCGTACCAAATAATACAAGTTTTTAACACGTTTGACCAAGTTTGACCAACAATTAGTATGTGGGTCCAAGTTGACTTTTTTAAGGATGAATAATTTTGGGTTGACTAAGACACCACTGCAGGCCCTGCCGACACGAAGTTCATAGGATCTGCCGAACGCCAAACCGACTTACGGATAAAAAGTTATGGCCCTGAGAAGTTCAAACAGCAGTATTTTATCAATGTCCAAGTCAGTCCGGGGTTTTTACCTGAAAGCGACCCTGGGCTCTATATAAACCTAGTTTTGCGTGCCAAATAGAACCCTAGCCCCAAAACACCCATTTTCAGCTCCAAAACCCTAGGAAAACTCCCCAAAACCCGAGGACTCCGAACTGGGTCGTTTTGACCCGTTTTCAGGCCAAATGGGTTTTGGTCGTGGGAGACGTTTCCGACCACCCCCTTGATGCACGCGCCACCCAGGTAGGAGCGCCACCACCAGCGACCACGGCCAAAATTTACCCGCCAACCGCCACGGACGCGTTCCTGACGGCCTGAAAGCACGGCGGCTGCCACGTGGGTCAGCCGGTTTTCTTCATTTTCCTACTATCTAGGCCGACCCATACCTCTCGCCCATTTCCTTGACCCTCCTAACCCATCCATGTGGTCCTTCGCAGATTCTCACCGCTTGAAAGATACGACAAAAACAAATTTGGCTGACGATTGGATTGAGTTTTTCGGCCATCACAAGAACTCGACCAAGGTAAGGGTACGTGTTCGGTCTCTTTGGCTTTCCGCTGATATAAATTTGCAAATTTGACGTCAAGCTTGGTTAGTTTTCCATTTTTGGGTCATTTAGGGTAATTATCGAAAGAGTTTGGACTAAAATTGGACACAAATTGGTCAAATTAGGCAAAATTGAAGTTGGATTAGTGAAATTGGACACTTTTATGATTTATTGGAAGGTTCAATTTCGAAAAATTTGCGGTAAAAGCCCCAATTCTTTGGGTACCGGTCTATAGGGCACACCAGATAAATCGACATGCTCTGAGTCCAATTTAGATAGTTTCACGCTTCTAAAGATTATTCTAAGACATTTGGGTATCCTAATGCCTTGTTTAGTTATTGAGCCTAAATGATATTTTATTATATTACGTGCACTCACGCTGAGTTTCTGAGACGATCTCAAGTAGGAGCAGACTGAGCATCCGTAGTTCAGAGTGGTTTATACGTTTAAATGCTTGGGGTATTATTATGATATATAATTGTGGTTAATTATTTTATATATACATTATTTGATCAAATGGTTGGTTATGCATAAAGATAATCATCTGTTTTTATATAAACAAGTTATCATTTCATGTGAATTTTGTCAATATTTTAAATATTTGGAAATTTAACTGAGTTCATGGATAAATTTGTGGTATTTAAATATTTTGGTACACGGATTGAGGTTTTAAACCACTTTGAAAAATTATTGATTTAAGAAATGGATTTTGAGATTTTAAGTGATTTTGAAGTACATGTTAAATATTTTTAAAGTTTTATGTGCTTAAAATTGGGTTATGGTGAATATTTTCTATCAGGGTATTTCTCGATGACATTTAATTCGACGAATTGAAATTCATCAATATATTTGATCGAGTTGTTAAATTAATTGATAAATTATTAATGGCAATACGCACGTTGGAAAAGTATATGTGAGTAAGAATACTGTGTTGGTTGTTATAAATTGATGTACCATATAGTACCAGAGGTTCGATTCAGTATTCATATTACAGTGCACTGGGTTTGCCACGGTGTCGTGAGGTTGGTTTCACCCAACGGTTATATATTATTTCCACGGCCGTGAAGTCAGGTTTACCCGACGGGTTATTATCATTATTATTACTAATGACACTTCTCGAGGCCGAGGGTCGAGCGGGGTATTCCACGGCTTATGATGGGTATATGGTATGATACATCGGCTGGTTCTCGAAAGTAAGCTATAACCATTTCAATATTTATGGTTATTGTATTTACATGATTATTTTTACGACATGATGTTTATATATTTTATGCTCAATTTTATGTTGTGAATAAATTCAGATTATAATTTTCTTAATAATAATTCCGGTTAAATTTTTGAGCATGAATTTCATATTGTTGACTTGGTATAAGTTTGGGTTTTGTGAAATGGGTTTAAACGGGAAACCTTGCAAAAGAGTGGACGTGAGGTCTTGAGAAAATGAATTTTCGAAAATAAAAACATTATTTTCCTTATAAATTATGCCACCCACTGAGATTTATTATCTCACGCTTTTATCGCTTTTAACCGCTTTCCTTGTGGCCCAGGGGCGCTCGTGAGACCTATCTCGCGCTGCCTTCTACATCACTCTTCTCGCAACAGCTGCAAAGATTCCATCTTATCTATCCGTCCTTATTTTATCGGGACTTATGTATTTCATTCGTAGACTCTAAATTCGCAAAACACTCTAATGCTCTTATCTTAAGTATTGAACCCATGAGTCTTTATTATGTGTGTTTGTGGTTATGACCTACAAAGTAAAAATAGCCTACAAGTGGATTCGAAAGTTGTTGTAGATCTTTATATATATTCAGGTATTATATTAATGCATGTGTCTACTTTCTTTCTTTCTTAAAGCGAGGTTCCATCGATATTCCCTGTTGATCAGACAAAGGACTTCATTAAGCTGGACCACCCGGAAAATCTCGAAAGGGTATCCTGCCTGCCCTGTCACAAACATCAACAAATGGTGGTTCAAACTCACCACCTCGATCACTTCTTAACACTTTAATTTTCTTGTTGAGCTGATTCTCAACCTCATTTTTGTAGAGAACAAATTTCTATCACTCTATCATTACTTTCAGCAATCATTTGATAAAGAAAAATTAAGTGTCGAAAAATTGGCGCCGAATTTCATAAGTATTGAATCTGTACTGTAAAAACTGTTTGATAAGTTACTAACAATTGAATGTTGAAGATAAATATATTGTTTGGATAGAATGCTGAATATCAAAATTATGTATTTTACATATTTACTTATTACCATTAAATTACATATTATCCAAAATAGATAGAGTTTCTAATAATATTTTATTTTCAATTACAATTATTAATTATTAAATAACATGTTTAAAAAATATGTAAAAAAATATTTATTCTAATAATATTATCCAAAAAAAGACATAAATATGTTTAAAAATAACTAATAAGAATCTAAACTTTTTTAAACCGTCCAAACTAAACAAGAGATATTTGCAAAATATTATATTATTTATAAGGGTTTTTGGCCCAATTTATTTTTCATTTTAAATTTTTGTTGACCGATTCTACATTCCACGTTAAGTAGGTCTTTACCTACTTATAATTTTCAACAAGCCATTTAAATTTTAATTAAGAGCCTTAAATTTTGTTATCAAACATATTGAAAAATTAAAACCATTGAAAATTTTCATTTTCAATGGTTTGAACATTTTCAATAGTTTATCAAACATGGCCTAAGTCCACATAACAGTACTTTGTGCTATCATCAACAAAGGTAATAAAATATTTATTACCATCTCTTGTTTGTACAAATTTCAAATCACATAAGTCACTATGGATTAAGTTAAGAGGTTCAGTGTGTCTTTCAACACTTTGAAAAGATGACCTGGTCTGTTTTGCCTCCACACAAGTTTCACACTTATGCTTTACATAAATTTGGAAAGTCGGTATATGATTTAAATTAATTAGTCTACGCAATGTATCATAATTAACATGTCCTAATTTATCATGCCATAGATTAGAAGATTCAAGAATATAAGCAGAAGTACTAGTTTTATTTATATCTGACTTAATGATAGTCATTACATTAAGCTTCCACATTCCATCACTCATATGCCATTTTCCGACATACATTCTACTCTTTGATAAAACAAATTTATCTGACTTAAACACCAACCGAAATCCATGACTATTCAGCAATAAACCAAACACTAAGTTCTTGCGGATTTCAAGTACAAACAATACATTGGTCAGAGTCAATTTCTTCCCACATGTCATCTTCAAGACCACTTTTCCTTTGCCTTTGATTTATGAAGTGACAAAGTTCCCCATGAACACCTTTCCCAGCCTCCCACCGTTCAAAGGTGGGAGACTCATCTTCTTGTCATAGCACACATGGCGAGTAGCACTCGTGTCAATTCACAATTCCTTGAGATTGGATACCACAAAGTTTACCTCAGAGATTACTGATGTGAGGTCAATGTCAAACACATCCTTGGTGATATCATCAACCACATTAGCTTTCTTGGATTTGTTCCTCGTAGTCCGTGAATCAAGATTTGTGACCTTGCTTCCCATAGTTGAAACATTTCCCTTGGAACTTCTGCTTCTTAGATATTCCCCCTTTTGGTCCCAAATTATCGCATTTCCCTTTGTTGTTGGCTTTCTTGAACTTGGAACCTTGACCATGTTCCACAAAGTTAGCCTTGGCCTCGCCAGGATTCTGTGCCCATTTTTTCTCAAATCCCCTTTTGTCTTCTTCAATGTGAAGTCTAATAATGAGATCTTCAATGCTCATTTCTCTTTATGCTCGAGGTAATTCCCGGGTCTTTCCGTATACTTATAATAGTTGCACCCTGAAAAGTTTCGCCAACGCTATTTCTCAGCATGTATCTTACGGAGGGATTACTCCGTTCTTGACTGACCGACCACATTCTTAAAATCTATTATTTTGTAATCGAGGAAACGACCCACAACAAACTTCTTAGCCTTAGCATCCTCGATTTTATATTTTCGGTCTAGTGATTTTCATAGCTCCTTAACTGCTTTCTTATCTGAATACACATTGTATAAAGAATCAGTCAATGCATTCATGACATAGTTTCTGCATAGAAAGTCAGAATGTTTCCATGCATCCACAACACTACTGACTTGGATATCGTGCTCATCTTCTTTGAGCTTAGGAGCATTTTCGATCAAGAATCTCGCAAGATTCAAGGTGCTCAGGTAGAATAATATCTTATGTTGCCATCTTTTAAAGTTTAGTCCATTGAACTTCTCTAGCTTTTCTCCAAGTGAGACAGAGATAGGCATAGCAATAGGCATCACTGGCACTTGTGCACAAAGAGGGGCTGCTACTGCATGCGCTGAAACATTGTTGGAATCAGAGTCCATTTTTCTATTCCCAAAACCAATTCTTTAAATAATTGAAAATAACGTGTAAAGGAATATTCCCAAAAAAGATTGGTGGGGTATAAAAACCTAAGCCATAACCAACCTCCTTAGACAGAATACTCAGTTCCCAAGAAAGATTGGAAGGGTCACAAATGGTCTCGCTTAAGATCCAAACTCCTTATACAGAATTTCTTTGTATTGTAATTTCCAATTTCCTAATACCAAAAGGAATTGACAGAAACCTACAAAGTGAGTGTAGAGTTTAGCCTAATAGGCTTATCTCCTTATCATATATTCCTCGCAAGGAAATCCTCAACTAAGCTTGTAGCCTAGTGGTAGAGCATCTCCCCATTGAATGTTAGGTCATAGGTTTAAAAACCTTCCTTGTACTTTTATTCTAGGATTAAAATAAACCAACAACAAACTTGTTTGTTTGGCTTTTAAACTTCTCTTGAAGAAGGATTTTTTTTTCTTCTTCACAAAGGAATAAAGGAAATTTCAAATCCTTTCAAAAAAAAAAAAACTTTTGTTTTCCTTTTTTTTTTTCATCCCTTTATCATAAGTTTTTTCTTAAGAAATTTTTTTTTCCTTAAAAAAAGAAACCCTTATCCAAGGTTGATTAAAACCTTTTTCTAAAAAAAAGTTTTGATAAAAGACTAAACCAATTATTTCCCTACAAAACAAATATGTTATTTTTTTCAAATGATCAACAAACATTAAAAAGAAAAATTAACCAGATAAAACATTATCTTTAAGGAAAAAATATTTCCTTCTGTTATGGCAAAAGAAAGGTAAGTGTTTTTTTTTTTTTCCTTTTGATTTAAAAAAAAATCTGAAAAAGGCAAACCTCCTTTTTTTTTCCAGTATGCTAGATCTTTCTTTATATTTTAAGACTGTTACAAACTTGTTCGCAAATACACGGAAACAAACTTATGAGGGAAAGGAAAAATTACAAAGAAAGAAAATAAAATTACAGAAAAAAAATAATGTTTGTTAAAGATGGAGGATGTTGGGTCTCGTGGAGTAACGATCTCCTTAAAATAAATTCACTATCTCCTATGGTGCTCAAAGACTATATCAGAGCTGCTTCCTATGATAAACGACATATAAGCAAAGACCACAACACCTGATACACTGGTTTTTAACTGAAACTATGTTCGAACCTATCACCGTACCAATAACTCTTGGACACAGAACTAACTTGATCCAACCTTTACACATAGAAACTAAGGAAATTGATACACACTTACAATAGGAGAAGCTCCTTTTATAGAGACATTGGAATGAATGTCATTCATTCCTTAGGAATGAATGTCACTCAATTTGGTTTTGTTTTCAACACTAACAAGTTACCATTTACTGCCTTGGGCTCTGATACCACTAATAGAGGGTCTTTTCGAAAAAGATTAGGGAGTTTGACTTATCCCAAAACAAACCAAACAATGAACAAATGAGGTAAGAGATGAGATGTCGAGTCTGAGGAGCCGCCATCCCTTAAAATGATCTGGCCATCTCCTCCGTGCCTGGAGACTATTAGATCAAGTCCGTCTCACATAGATAAAGACGACAAGTAGCACCACAGCACCTTGATCCTACTTCGACGAATTGAAACTATGTTCGAACCTATCATTGTACTAATAACTCTCGGACACAGAACTAACTTGTACACAAAGAATGCAACACCAAATTATATCCTAATAGTTTTATAACATGTTTAGGGTATAATAAAAGTAAATGTGTATTTTTTCTGGATTTAAATGCTAAGTGAGAAAAATGATAAAACCCAGAATTAATTCAAGAGTTAAGGGTAAAATAGTAAAATGTCACATTAAAGACCCAAAGGTCATAAATGAAGAAGAGTATATGCTTAATTAGAAATTATAATAAGTTGTTGTGCAATTAGAATTTGGAAGAGAGACTAAAATGTAAAAAAGAGGAAAGTTAAACAAAAAATTAGAAAAGCCAAACAAGGCTTTGTACATGAAAAGAGGATAAGACCACATTTGGTCTCTTGAATGAGATATTTTCTCATTTTTGGCAAATAAGAGCTAGGGCTTATGGTGGGAAGAACCGTAAATCAGGTTGCTCTTCCTTTGTCTCGGGGTTCTACTTGCTAAAGAGAGAAAGAGAGAAGAAAAGAAGAGAAGGAAGAAGAAAGAAGAGAAAAAGAGAGGAAGAGAAGGTTTTAAGAAAATTAAGGATAGGAAATGATGATGCTTTTGTTCAACCTAACTGGCCAGGCGTATGTGGGTCGCTGGTCAGACTAAGACTCCACTGCAAGCTCAACTGAGATAATGCCGCTGGTTAGAACACCAATATCCATGCTGACACCTTCCAAGAAACCCAGATAATGTTATCATTAGGTCACCAAAGCCCTTCCAATGCTCATCTTCCAGATAAGAGAATGTAGGCTGCTAGCACCATTGGCCCCCGGTGATACGCTCAATATAGGATGATTCAAAGTCCCGCCGGAGCTGATGACTCAGAGTCCCCATCTGGATTGGTATACCTGAAGTTATATTAATGATTTAGTTAATGATTGTCAAATAGTTTAGTTTGGTTGTCCTCTTTACGGCAGAGTCCAACCATTATCTATCATTTTTCTTCCCTTTATAATAAGACTGATCGACTGCAGCAGATGTCTCTTGCAAATATCTTCCAATCTTCCGCCATTGAAGATATGGTTTGACGTTTGAGTGCGGCTCTGAGTTTTTCCATAAACCACGCCGCTCTGTCAGCCTGCCCTTTGTTCATCGCCATAAGACACATGGCAAGATCCCAGATCGTCATCCATTCTTAGTTGATTATGCCTTCGTGTCCACTTCTAATCCCCATCGCGAAACCAACCGTTCTCCATCTTAACAGAACGTTTTGTCAGTCGTTTGTTATGCTTGATTTGATCGAATTAACCGTCTATAATACCAGATAATAAAACGCCGTGGTTTTTGCAGATCGCTATCTTCCAAAACTTCAGCGCTACTTTTGTTGATAATCAAACATGAGTCATCCAACGAAAGATCGGTTGTAGTGAACCTAGAAACCCATACTATGCGGTGGAAAAATTGGTGGCAACCGATCCTGCAGCCCTGATGAACACGAAAATACGAGTTTTCTGGTTATCCTCCTTGTTTAAAAGAAGAGAATAGTCGAGTTATCATCCATCCAATCGAGCGGATTTCACCGTAAAATAAATCTCTCGAAGAATGACCTTCCAGAATAGCGCCCAACGAACTATTACACCAAACGTCAAAAGTAATAACGCTATAATCGCCAAAAAATTAAGTATGTCCAAGCCGCCAGATTGCACCTTAGTTTAAGTCCCAATCAGAATAACCCGTGGTAGAAAAGAACTCAAGATCGGTAGTCAAATAAGTGAAGGAACTAGTATCAAATTATGAAGCAGACCCCGAATTGGTTTACAAATTGCTACCCGTAACCGGGTAAAACCGATTCAGTTAGGCATTAAAATGCCATAACTCGAGGTCGATGATTCAATTGAAGTGATTCCAATTTCTAAGTAAAATAGATGGCGAGGAAACAAAGTTCGCGAAGGAAATATATTTAGATTTTGAACTATTGTTCTTAAATTCGGTGGAAGTCGGACCCTGTTTTAGGAGATGATTTTCATGTCTTTTACTATACAACTTTAAAACATCCTAATGTCTCTTATATGGTTTTTTGGTATCTTGTGTCAAAATACTAGATAACAGAAAAATACGAAGAGAGATTTTGGAAAAGTTCCTCCTTGATTCCATCAGTATCTTCCATACATATAGTCTCCCAAATTATCTAGTCTTTAGCATCTATACATGGTAACTAACATATTCCTAATCTTTAGCATCTATACATGGTAGATTCCTAGTCTTTAGCATCTATACATGGTAACTAACATATTCCTAATCTTTAGCATCTATACATGGTAAGATAATATATACAACTAATAATAGAGTCCCAAATTGCATAAACTCCTAAAATTGTATATGGTAACATCCCCCCTCAAATTGATGCTGGTAAGTCAGTCAACAACAATTTGCCAACAAGAAATTGATGCCACTGTCGAGTTAGAGCTGGGTGAGCATATCAGCCACTGAGATCAAGAGATATTTTGAGGGGAAGAGAGGTCACCCACTTTCCAAAGTGTCTTGAATGAATGACAATCAACTTCAACGCGCTTTGCTGCTCATGGAAAATGGGATTGGTGGCAATCTAAATAGCCCTAGTGTTATCGCATGAAGAGGAGTGGTGGCTAGTATGAGGAAACCTAAGCTCTCAAGGAGACCATAGCCAATTTCAAACAAGCAATAGACATGGCATGATACTCAGCCTCAATAAAGGATTTAGAAACACGATCTTGTTTCTTACATCTCCAAGAAATTAATGCATCACCTAAAAACATACACCAACTTGTAGTAGATCGACGTGTATCCGAACACCTAGCCCAATTAGCATCACTATAAAGTAACAAGTCAAGAGAGGCTCAGGGAAAAAACAACCACGAAAGTAGGTGATCCTCAAAGATAGCGAATGATGCGGCAATTATAAAGAAGATGGAGATGCCAAGGAGAAGACATAAATTGACTGACTTACTGAAACAAGATAGAGATATCAGCCTATAGTGGTCATAGATAAGACTCCCAAACTGCTACCGCATGTAGAGAATGATCCGTAAGGTCCCCTTCATCTTTCCTATATTTGACATTTACCTCCATAGGAGTATCAACAGAAGAAGTGTCCTCCAAACCAGCCAAAGTGATAAGATCTTGAATATACTTATGCTAGTTCACGAAAAGGCCATGGGATCGATAATGAACTTCCAATCCTAAGAAGTACGTGAGCTGGCCAAGATCTTTCATATGGAAAGTTACATGTAAATAAATTGCCAGCTTAGTAATCAAACTACGCCGCTGCCGCAATGATAATATCATCCATAAACCAAGAGAATTATACCCGACGTAGATGTGTGAGGAAGAGAGGCGAAACTGAGGCCACTTGTGTAAACTAAAGGAAAGAAGTGTATCATGAAACTTCAAACCAAGCGAGGGGCGCTTGCTTGCTTCAATACAGAGGACGCCCGAGCTACAAACATCATGAGGAGAAGAAGAAATACTAGGGAAGCTTCATGTAAATCTCCTCCTTGAGATCACTATGAAGAAAGACATTCTTCACATCCATTTGATGTAGTCACCATGACTGTGAAGTAGCGATAGCTAAGATGGTTCGAACCGTGGTCATTTTGGCAACAGGGGAAAATGTCTCCTCATAATCAACCCCATATTCCTGCTTGTTACCCAACGCTACAAGGCGAACTTTGTACTGATCCAAAGAGCCATAAGGAATGGTGAGTTTACAAAACCCATTTACTCCCAATAGGTTTGACTGTAGGAGGACAAGGAACAATATCCTAAGTGTGATTCTCCTCAAGTGCTTGAAGTTCTTCTTGCATTGCAATTTGCTAACACTCATGTTCCATGGCCTGTTTGTAACAAGAAGGAATGGAAATAGTGGATAAAGTAGCAACAAGAGAGACATGAGAGAAGAAACCATACCAATTAGGGGGTCGAGAAGGACGAGTAAACCGATGAAGAGTGGTGGAAGCAGGAGCAGGATCAGGCGCCAAGTCAAGATCGGAAGGAGGCACAAAGGAAGTGGAACTAGACTCATGTCGACTACGTCTCTCATACTAATAAACTGTGCTCTGAATCAGTTCCACACCGTTGGAGATCTCGTAAAATAGCAAGAGAGATACAGATGCAGATGACAAATGAACACAGAGATGGAAAGAAATATTGATTTTTCAGCAAGATCACATTTCTGTGGAAACCCGCACATGAGAAGCATGGGGATCATAACAAACATAACTCTTACGAGGGATAAAGATAACCAAGAAAAACACACTTAATAGATCGAAAGCAAGAAGTTTATGTCGTCACGAGGAGTGAGATGCACAAAACAAACACAACCAATGTACAAAGATCGTAATATAAAGGAGAATGACCAAACAAATTTAGAGAAAGGAGAAGCATGATTTGTCGAGGAGAGGGTAAACACTGATCAAAATGAACTAAAGTGAGAAAGAGCTTCACACCAAAAACAGGAGGAATGTATGATTCAAGTAAAAGAGTTCTTAAGACATCAAGAAGGTGGCAATTTTTCCTCTTAGCAACACCCTGCCTGTGGTGTGCCTAAGGACAAGAACGCTGAGAGATGATCCCTTTGCTTTGAAGAAAAACCTGAAACTCATTAGACATGTATTCGCTACCAGAATCAGAGTGCAAGACCTTGATGCTGGTAGAGAATTAAGTCTCAAGGAGTGTAAGAAAGCATTGAAAAACTGAAAAAACTTCACCCTTAGCCCGAAGAAAGTAAACCCAAGTAAAGTGACATCAATGAAAGTAACAAAGTACTTGTAATGTGCATGAGAAACAACAGGTGCAATCCCCCAAACATCACTATGAATAAGCTCAAAACATTGTGAGGCACAAGATGCATGATGAGGAAAAGGTAGAACTTTACTTTTGCCAAGTTTTCATGATGTACAATCAAAAGAAATATCAATAGAAGAACATGATTTATTTCCCAATAATCCAGAATTAAACAAAGTACGAAGGACATTAGAGTTTGGTGGCCTAGACGTCTATGCCACATCTTATTTCCAGAACCAACAACATTACATGCAAATGAAAGGAAAGGAAAACTAGGAATAAAAGTGGAAGGAGAAACATGAAGAGGAAAGAGTCGTCCCACTTGAGGCCCCTTCGCAATCATTTGCCCTGACACTTGATCCTGCACAACACAACCAGAACGGGATAAATGGACATTACAATTTTTATCAACCAATTGACTAACATAAATAAGATTCAGGGAGAGGCTCTAAGATCACAAAACAATTAAGGAAGAGGAAAGACTGAATTAACAACACCGATATGCGTGAGAGCTACCATCACGGTGTTAATTTTCATATTTCCATCATAATTTCGATATCGAAAGAGGAACAACAATATTAGTCATATGGTTGGGAGGTCTGAGTCAAAATACCACGGCTGTAGAAACTTTATGATTGCCCGAGAGCCCAAAAGCAAGAAAAGTAGAAAGGATCATCTCGTTGTACCATTTCCCGTGAGTGAGTGTGGCTTCCAAGCTCATAAGGTCAGAGCAAGAAGAGGAACAACCTGCGAGGCAGCGTGCAATGCAAAGAGAATTAGAGGCAAGAAGGAGGCATGATAAGCAAGACCGCCTCTTTAGTAAATGGACAAGCAGATGATATGACTCGTTTCTTGGCAAAGAGTTATAGAACTCTAAGACAATCCCGAGCAATATGGCCAAAGCTTTACAACTAGCGACTGACAACACGCATGTCTCTACCCGTATGTCTCCCGTCGTGATAAGCCATAGAAACAGCGACTAAGAGTAGCCCGATGTTCCATGGCAACCTCGAGTAACGATACGCTGTTCTCGCGAAGAAGTTCACTAAACAAGCACCAGAGATGGGATGTGATGACGGTTCATCATATTAGAATGTGCAATTTCAAAGTTCTACCAGAACTTCATCAAGAATTGATCTCGGCCACGGTGGCATGCACTTCTGGACAAAGAAAGAGAGCCGGTACTGGGAACATTAGTATAAAACAATGTCGCAATAGTCGCCCCAAAGAGTTTGAAACCGTAAAATATTCCTCAACAAAGAGACCGCCAGGTGAAATTAGCCATCCCATACTCCAAATGAAATCGTTTAGCAGAGTTGTCTTGATTGTAAACCGTGTTAAGATAAGTCCACATAGCAGTAGCAGTTTTATAAGGCCTCAAATTGAGAACAAGGTGAGACTCAACCGAGCTAAGGAGCCAAGTCATAACCCGAGCATCATGAATTTCCCACTTAGACAAAGCCTCACACCCGAGAGGCTGAACACTATCAATATGACCCCACAAATTCTTTCTTCCTTCGAAAAATAATTTAAATCGAACTCCCAAGCCAAATAATTTTTACCAAGAAACTTATCAGTGGAATGATTCCAACTTATCTCGATGACATGATGGACCAAGAGACAAAGAATATCCCACTTGTACGTAGTCAGACCGTGAGAAAAAAACACACAAACAAACCAGGATGCCGAAAATTATAAATTGCCGAAAGCCACAACCGAAAAAGGCACTGGAAATAAGAGCAAGAACCGAACACCCGAAGATGACACCGAGAACTTCACATCGGGTTCACCACAGAAATTCACATCGGGTTCACCAAGATGGAACCCAGAGTGAGCCGAATAAGAGAAACCTGTAAAGGCAAGAAAAAAAAAATATTCGAACAGACTAGAAATCAAGAACCTGGGCTTTGATACAATTTCAAAATACTATGATAATAAAACATTACAGAGATTTTGGAAGTCTTCCTTGATCCATCAAGATCACATACACGTAGCCCCAAATTATCTAAATTTTTAGCATCTATACATGGTAACTAATATATTCATAATCTTTAGCATCTATACATGATATTCCTAGCTCTAGCATCTATACATAGAAACTAACATATTCCTAATCTTTAGCATCTATACATGGTAAGATAATATATACAGCTAATAATAGAGTCCCAAATTGCATAAACTCCTAAAATTGTATATGGTAACATCTTGAAAGATGGTTTTGAATGAGAATATTTCGGTATAAAGGAATTGAAGTAAGTAAATGAAATTGCATATAAATTTTAAGAGTATGATAGTTTCTGATATGAAATTTGATCACATGAACAGAAATATAAGAATGTTTGATATATGAATCCGTGTAAGACAGTAAATGAATATTAAGAATATGAGCATGCAAGCTGTGATAAATGTGACAATCATCTCACAAGTATAAAGGAATAATGGTCTGTAAGTATCCCATATGAATACATGTGATTGTAATTATCCATGTATATGAGATATGAATAGTCTGATATATCTAACTCGGATAAAAACTTAATAAGCCTAATTGCCTGGTTATGTTCCCGGGTAGATGAATAAGTAGGCATGCTTATTAGTGATACAAATGCTGTAACATACAGATATAATTGACCTTGTTTGGGTCATTACAACTACCTGGGTTGGTCATTACGGGCCCCGCTTGGGGTCATACAAAGACAATATAGATAGAGATCACCGCTCACAAAGGATAATACCCCCGGATACATACAGTTATTTCTCGTATCCACTTCTTTGGAATATGCAGGCATGACATAAGATGAGATGAAATTTTTGGAATGTTTATAAAAGGCGTGAAACATGAAAATGATATGAAATGTCAGAATCTAAAATTATACTCGACGCTTTATAACATAAGCTTAGTGGTATAATAAAAGTAAATGGTATTTTTCCGGAAGAAATAATGCAAAATAAAATAAGCAAACCCGAAATTACTATAAGTCAAGGGTAAATTGGTAAATTGCCAATTAAGGACCCAAATGACACATAAGAACAAAATCAGATGCCAAAGTAGGACTCAATAAGTGAAGTGCAATAAGGAGTTTGGGGACCAAAATGCAAAAAAAGGAAAAATATTAAAATCAAATAAGGATAAGACCAAAATAAATATCTCATTTTGGTCTTTGGGGATAGGCAAAAAAGGATAGGGAGAAAAGAAGAGAGAAGAGAAGGGGAAGAAGAAGAAGAAGAAGAAGGACAAGAAAGCCAAAGAAAGGTATGAAATTTGTTAAGTTTTGTATGGAACTTGTATAGAAACTATGATTTTGGTATGGATTATTGGACTTTTGGACTTTTGTATGGAATTGTTTGATGAAGAAGAAACCATAAACCCATTTTTTTTTTTTTTTTATCAATATGGGTATAAAAGAACCCTACTTGGTATATTGGTTGTGTTTTGGACTTGAGTTGGTTGATTGTAATCCTCAATTGAGGAATATTTGTATTAAGGAAATATTGGGGTTTTAGGGGAGATGTTGTCAAAATTTCTCTAACTTCGGATGATCATAATTTCTTCGTCTGAACTCCGTTTCGGATGTTCTTCTATGAAAAGCCCTTTGAGTGTAGAATTCATCCATATATAGCTTGATAATATTAGAACTCATATTAGGTCCAGAAATCACGAAATCAGTAGGCCCTACTGGTTCTGCTAGTAGTCATTGTTCATGGGAAGCCTCCAACTTCGGATGGTCATAATTTCTTCGTTTGAACTCCATTTAAGATGTTCTAGACTCACGAAAAGTTCTTCAGTCTGTGAATCCATCCATATATAAACATGAAATCGGGAACTCATATTAGGTCCAGAAATCATGAAAATAGTAGACCCTAATGCTCCCGCTGTAGTCACTGCTCATGTAGCTTCTTAACTTCTGGATAGCCATAGCTTTTCGTCCAAACTCCGCTAATGTTCGACTTCACGGAAAGCCCTTCGAGTCTAGAATCCATCCATATATAGCCAAGAAATTGGAACTCATATTAGGTCCATAAATAATGAAAATAGTAGGCCCTGCTGATTCTGCTCGTAGTCACTGTTCATGGGAAGCCTTCAACTTCGCATAGCCATAATTCGCTGTCAGAACTCCGTTTTCTCGGATGTTCTGTGACTCTATGGAAAGCTCCTCAGAGTCTAGGAAACCATTCATATATAAATTTTTGATGAAATTGAATGATAGTAAATATCTCATAAGCATACATGGTAAATCCATAGTTATTCATGCATATAATGAGATATGAAATGCAAAGATACGAATAAATGATTGTAAATATCGTATATGATCACCTGATGACAATTATTCCTGGGAATATGAGATATGTACTAAACATAAAATACATGGATTGTCCAAGAACCCGGGTAGAGGGATAGATGGACATGCCTAGGGAAAAACAAGTCCGCAGTGATACCGACTCGCTTGGCCTCATTTGGGTCATTAAGGCGCTTTCTGGGGGTTCTTATAGATGGCTGTCTCAGACAATGATAAAAACGCCTTCGAGCCCTTATAGATGGTCATCAATTTCGTATAATAATAGCCTTGGCCCTTATAGACCACTATTGTGACGGGTGAGAGAAATTGTTTATAGTTTCCTTTATCCACTTTCTAAAGTTTGCGCGTGCATGAAACATAAAAAAATGACTTGATATGACATATGAAACGATATGATATGATAAGAGAAGCATAGAATCACACGCAAGTGGATAAGAACATGAAGCAAAGTGTAAAATCGATAAGAAATGAAACATGGTATGATAAGTAACAACATGAAATATGTATACATGTTTAAATGATATGATATGTTAGGATGTATGCATGTGTATAGAAGTGTATGCATGTGGGAGAAGTGTGGATGCACTTTATTGGGAGGTCATCCATATGTATTAATTCCCACTAAGCCATAAGCTAAGATGGGTGTTTCATCCGTGCAGGCACACGAGAAGCACAAACAAGAAGTCCTGACACTCCACACGCAACCAAGGCTAACACACTACTAGGTTCCCACTGAAGACCTTTTGGTATATTTTTTTTGTATATGTTTTTCTTTTGTAAGCAATGTAAATATTGTAAATACGAACACTTCCATATACTGGAAGCCAGGAGGTATTTTGTAATCCGCTGCTACAGAATATAATACAAGTTAAATGTTTAACATTATATGAATGAACAATCTTAAAGTTTATAAGTTTATAGTAAACAGGAAAGAAAGGAAAAAAAAAATGACACCCTCGCTTAACACCGTGTGTCGAGTTGGGGGCGTCACAAATGCAATATGTAATTGAATTATAATGATATGAGAAGTAATATGTAATATGAATAAAATGTTACGAAGTATTGTGACGATTGTTATAGTGGTCGTCCATATTTATAGATTTCCACTAAGCTATAAAGCTTAGCACGAGTGTTTATCCGTGTAGGTACCAAAGAGAACGTCCGTGATATCTTCGCATAATAATGTGTGGCCAAATACTAACCGTAGAGTCCATCACAAGTAGGTTTGAATCGATTTTGTAAATGTAAATGTAAGATTTTGGAGACAGTGTAAATGTAAAAGTACAAGTAAATGAGACTCATAGTATATGTTCATGACATTGTAAATACCACTACGGTGGATGTATACGAAATATTTTTGTAATTTTATATTTTCAAGATAATTGTTTAGAATTATATAAGATAACAGGTTTATAGTTCTCAAATTTGTGACATCCTTTCCTAACACATAGTGCCGGTTTGGGGTGTCACACATAAGGAAATTGATACACACTTACAATCGAAGAAGCTCCTTTTATAGAGACATTGGAATGAATATCATTCATTTCCTGTCGAAGACCACCATTCCCTTATGAATGAATGTCATCTAATTTAATTCCAACACTGAATGTAAGTAAATCACTTACTGCCTGACTTTGATACCACTAATAAAAGGTCTTTTAGAAAAAGATTAGGGAGTTTGACTTAGCCTAAAACAAATCAAACAATGAACAAATAAGGTAAGATAACTTATTTGATTGGATGGTTAAGACGTGCAATAGAACTGTCCTTAAAGTAGATTCACCCTCCTCTTGTTTGTAACCTTAGTACAGTAGGGAATCGGCATGATCTGGTGCACTCCCTTGGTAAGATACAATATAACTCGAACAATAATATTCTTCCAAGGAAATGTGTTTGGTATGAAAGCACTTGAAAATTAGAAAGAGTGCTTGGAAGCACTTGAGAGCGAAAAGTGCTTAGAAGCACTAAAGCAAGGCAGAAATGAGAGCCTTGAGAGAGAGATCTCGGTGAGAAGTGTGTGTAAAATAAAGGGGGAAAGAGAACAATTCACTCTTTGTGTTTTTTTTTTTTTTTTGTCTTATCTCTTCTATCTCTATCTTTTCTTTTTTTTAATTTAAAGAAAAAACCTTTTAAAGAGATAAGAAAACACCGTTTCATTTTGAAAATCAAAAGATAAATAATTTTCTTTTGAATTTAAAATAATAAAATATTATTTTAATTAAATAATTATAATAAATTAAAGAAAAACAATCTCTCAATAATAATAATAATAATAATTATTAACAGATGCATAGTGTGGTTTTTATCACACTATTTTATTTTGCACATGTAATTTACTGTTGTGTCAAATTAACTTATATTTCACAATTCTAAATTAATGATATCACCAAAATCATTGTTCATATAATTTAATGGAGTATTTGAGAGGAACTATGGACATTATAATTTTAAGCTCCAATAGTTTTGATAATTAATTAACATTTTAATTAAAAAATCAAAAAAATCAAAATTATTAATTCCAAAATTACTCCACTAAAAATTTGGAATTGCACTCTTAAAATTATAAAATTAATTATATTTAAAAGATTTGAATTGTCTATTGATATAGTCACTACATAGAGATGAATCTTCCATAAACGATTCATAATTAAAGCTAGGTTTTCCATTAACCTCTTCAATTATATCTTTTTTCGTAAGTGTCATTGATTCTATAATGAACAATATATTTATGGTCTAACCATAAGTTGAGCGCTCTTATCATTCAACTCTTGAATAAATACTTATGATAATCACTTTGACTTCTTAAAGAAGGGATGCATTTCATCTTGTATATTAATATTCCCAGCCATTTATTTTATTATATCTCCAATATGCTAAGAATTTTACACTGTATTTGTAACACCCTGAATTAGACCCTAGTAGTTTTATTACAGTTTAGTAGTAAAAGAAAAGTAAAATTCATATTTTTCCAGAATTTAAGTGCTAAAAGTGAAAAAGGATAAAACCGGGATTACTACAAAAGCCAAGGTTAAAATGGTAATTTATAAAATGAGGACCCAAAGGTCATAACATAGGAATATTGTATGCTATTGTAGGAATTTAGATAAGTTGAATTGCAAATTGATGGGTGATGAAGGACCTAAATGCAACGGGTGAAGTTTAAACCATAAAAAAAGATAAGGCCAAACATGGCCTTAAGATAAGACCAAAAATATCTCTTTTTGGTATGGGAAGGTTAGGGCATTACGGTAGGGAGAAGAAGAAGGAAGAAGGAAGAAGAGAAGAAGAAGAAAATCCAGGTTTGGAACTTTTGTATGGAATTCATGTTTGGAACTTTTGTATGGAATTCATGTTTGGAACATTTCTTTTGTTTGGAACCTATGTATGGATTCAAGTGGGTTAGAAACCACCAATCTCTTTTGTCTATGTTTAAGAAGTAACTCCTTTCATTACATGTGTATTTTGCTGGTTCAAGTCGGGCTTTGTGGTTGGTTTCTGAAACAGTCAGTTTTAGCTAGAAGATTTCCTATGAAAATGGCCGACCGCCATTTTCAAGCAGAATCGTGTGAGCACCTAAGATCGAACGTTGAGTACCGCATCTAAGGTGGTTTTTTTAGCCTGGTAGATGTCGAGTACTCCAGACCGCTGAGTATCGGTACCAGTTGCTTCGCCTCGTATGATGTTAAGTATCAAATCGAAGGTTGAGTATCGTAATAAAGTGGTTTAAGGTCCATAAGATGTTAAGTACAGACCGGAAGTTGGAGTGCAAGTACTTTTGTTGCTTAAGGTCCGAGGTAATCGGTCTTGGTAATCCCGCTTTCAAGTATGTTCTTCCGCACCTAATGAAAGGGGCCAAAGATACGCATAAAAGTCATGGCGGAAAATGTGTTTTGCACTGCTCAAGCTTCTTGATCCCGTCAGTTGACAAACATTGCTTTCTCGCCTCTCATTTGCTAATGTGATTAAAAATAAAATAACAAGCTCGAAAACACATATAATTGTGGCGTTTATCTGAGACCGTATAGTGAATGAATAGCATCGCCTGTTTAGTGCGACACATCTCTCGCATTATGCTACGACACCCCATTACGTGGCGCACATGGCTCGCTTAGTGCTTCAAAGACTTCTACTAACGCCACACCCGGCCACGCGGGCAGCACGATTTGATCAGTGCTTCAACACTCTTGCCAGTGCCAATGGCTACTTCCGCTACGGGCACATGTATTATGTTTCTCGCACCTCCGTTCAAGATCGTACAGCACCTTCAGTACCTATTTGTATACGCCCTTCTCATTTATTGTTACCATCTATACAAGCAAACATTTATAAGGATAAGAATATGAATAATGAAGATAAAAGCCGCAAGTAATCGGGCCTCGTTTATTCCTGTATTGTACCTATGGGTACCTTCGATAAGACTGCTCAAGACTCCTATAGAGATAAGTGAAAAATCACATTATAAGAATTATGTTATATGAATCAGACTGCGTAATTCACTCTGCCGGGTCATTCGTTATTCGGCTTCCACTAAGCTATAAGCTTAGCACGAGTGTTTCATCCATGTAGATACTGAAGAGGACATCCGAGGCATTCCGCATACGATAGGGCCAACACAGCAATAGGAGTCTACTTGATGTAGGTTTTGATTTTTGGTTTTGCAATGTAAATGTAAAAGTTTTTATAATAGTGGAATTTGTTTATGTACACATAAATGAGACTCAAGAATATGTACAAGACAGTTTAAATACCACTACGGTGGTAGTACTTGAAGTTTTTTTTTCTTATGAATATATAAAATGGGCCCACCAATATCCCAAAAATAGGTTAAAGAGTCCCAAACCCGTGTCGCACCCCCTGTCTTCGCCCAGGCCCTAGGGGCGTGACAGTATTTGTGTCATTACTCGAAATGTCAAAAAATATAATATATTAAATAGGAGGGTACTAAATACTCAAAATTAAGATCAATCCATATATGACCATCATTAATTAATATTGAATGTTCTAAATAAAATTTATTTGAAATTCATAAGTAATCATGTTTCAGTCTTATATGATCAAATCATATAAAGTGCTTTCATTCCAATAATCTAATTATTAACAATTTGGATAAGATCGTTTCATTTAGAATGTAATGAACCTTGCTAGTAGTTTTAAATTAAAGATCTCAACTTTTATTTTTTAATTAGAACAAATTTAGATTATTTTACTTTAAATAATATCTTATTGTATATAACATTTATATACAATATTTAAAGTCATATTTAAATAATCAAATATTTTCAATATTTATATAGCATTCAATACATGCAAAAAATTATTATTGAAGAAATTCCTCATAATTGTATTAATAATCATCCCAACTTTAATTTTTTAATTATGAACAAATTTAGATTATTTTACTTTAAATATTATCCTCTTGTATATAATATTTATATACAATATTTAAAGTCACATTTAAATAATCAAAGGTTTTCAATATTTATAAAGCATTTAATACACACAAAAAATTAATATTAAAGAAAATTTTCATAATTGTATTAATAATCAAACAAATATAAGGTTTCTCATTTGTTTATAGGAACATATCCCAACAGATGATGATGATGATTTGCATCTCAATTCTTGATTGACTCTTATGTTAGTTTGAATTGTTCATCTTAATATTTGCTTGATCGATTCTCGTTAATTCTTGTTTGATAAATTTTGTAAGTTGTTTATTGATAAATGAATAAAAATAAAAATCATAATTTATTGCTTTAGTTTTTCCTTGTTTGATACGTTTTTTTAGAAACCATCGGAAAATCATAGTTTATCTTATATTCTTGGTCTTATACTATTATTTTTTTTCTTGGGAAATTATAAAATTTCCTCTCTATTTTGAAAATGAACCCCTTTTATCAAAATTTCCCTAGCTGAAATTCAACTCTTTTTTGATGGCTTAAAAGGTTCTTTTTTTTTAAGAGACAATGATACTGATATATTTTAATGGGTTTGCATTGTACTTGGTTTTCAACAAAAACGTATTTATGGTTGCGATTTGAATTCTTATATGGCATGCTAATGTTGTTATAATTTCAAAATCACCTTAACCTACCGAGGTATCCTCCAACTTTTAAGGTACCTTTTTGATAATTAATATGATCCTTGAACTTAAATTTGAGTTTTTTTAAATATATGTTTTTCCAAAATCTTACGAGATTTCTCTAAAGTTTTTAATTACTTATTTTATTTATAAAAATATAAAAATAAGTGGCAAATATGATTTTCTACAATAAAAATAAAAATACACATATTTCACATGAATTGAGTGACGATGCATGTGAAAAATGAGAGTCCATAAGGAAATGATCGTTGCTATATATAGTAGTGGAGATATTATCTTTTAAGGAGCATATCCATAATGGTTAATGATAATATGGTCAACGCCTTGTCAAGGACCTAAGTATTATGAAAGAGACTTGATTATTATTGAGAGAGTTGAAGTATATAAATATACGAATACAAGGGCAAAAAGGTAAAAGCATTGAGACAATAAAAGGAATCCTAAATATACTATAATATAATAAAAGGAATCCTAAATATACTCTAATACACCCCCTCAAGATGGTGTGCTAGAGACAACATCAATCTTGTTACATAGGAAAATGAGGTGAGGTCGAGAGAGGGATTTGATGAGGGCATCAGCATCAGAGACATGAGCAACACGCAACTTAGACGACTAAACCAGGTCACAAACAAAGTGATAATCAATTGCAAGGTGTTTCATGTGAGAATGGAAAACAGGATTAGCAGAGAGATATGGCATTAAGGTTGCCGAGAACAAAGTAGGCAGGGACTACACTAAGACAAGAAGCTCCAAAAGGCCGATTTCACCTATTGCGGTCAGTCAGCGAAATCATGCAATGGCACAATATCAAATTTACTGAAGACCGAGCAACAAAAAGACGCTGCTTTAGAACTCCGTGAGATCGGATTAGCACCAAGGAATATGAGAAACGCACAGTGGGGTACGATCATCCTGCTACCACTTAGTTCCATCAGAGAACCAGAATGTCTCGAGGAGGTTCGTAAGAAGTTTGACAATTAAGATCTATGCCATTAAGATAACGGCAAACAAGAATGATCGCTCTAATGGTGTTCGGGAATGACGCAGATGTAAGAATTGCAGGTGAGTTTGTTCAACTAAGAAAGGGAATTTCTGTAAATGAATATCCGGTGTGCCGGGAGGCAATCGATCACCCGATGGTACATGGTGGCATTGATCGATGTAGTACCATCATTAGCAGTCAGGGAAGTACTTACGACAAGCGGTGTGGAGACAACTTTGGAGCCTAGTACGCATAAGCCACTACAAGATCAATAACATGATTTTACGGTGATAGAGAAGGCTCGAGGAGGTAGCTAGAACCCCAACTCCACGTAAGACGCTGGGCTTGAGATCCTGGACAGAGTCAAGGCCGACACAGTGTCAACAAGGAGGGGTCACTACTGTGGCCAATCATATCATCAACATAGACTAGGAAGTAGATAAGTGCAGTGTCGCGGGAATAGACAAAGAGAGTTGAGTCTACACGGGATGTAACAAAGCCGAGAGAGTAAGAAAGTGTGTAGCTCCTAGTACCAAACTCGAAGAGCTTGTTTGAGCCCATAAATAGCCTTTTGTAAACGATAGACAAGATGTGGATAGCCAGGTTGCGATACTCCCATGGGTTATGCCATATAGACTCTCGTGAGATGCCCGTTGAGAAAAGCGTTATTAACATCAAGTTGGTGAAGGCCCCCCTGGAAATTGAGTGCAATGCTTAGCATAGTTCATATGGTGATGGAATTGATCACAGGACTGAAAGTCTCATGAAAATCAATACTAGATTATTGGTGAAAGCCTTTAGCAACAAGTCAAGCTTTATATGAGCAATAGAGTTATCAGGATTTTGTTTAATGTGAAAAACCCATTTTTTGGCCACTATGTTCTACCCGGCTCTGTGGGAACGAGACCAAGTGCGCCCCACGAGAGCATCATACTTGATCGCATGGCCTAAACCCACTCTCGATCTTGAGCTTAGCGACAAAGGCATGGTTTAGAGATGGGGTGAAAGACTACAGGTGAGAGTCATATCTCAGGTCATATTTGATGGTGGCACTTTTAGATTGTGTTTGCATGGGATGATGGTTTAAATGATAAGGAGGAACGGGTAAAGAGGTTTATATGGCTAGATGAAGAAAGAGCGCTTGATCCACAGCAATAAATGGTATCACGCATTGATGGAAAGGTGAGCGAGGGCCTGCATGTAGTCGGGAGGCCTGGGCAGTGGTGATTAGGAGGCACTTGAGGTATGTCGAGCTTAGCTGGCATAAGTCAGGGATGTCATTTAATGTGATGCGGTCGGTTTGCGATGGGAAGTACTCCTGGAGGTCCGTTGAGTCATGGTACAGACTGGGGGGAAGCCGGGTCGACAGGAGGTCACTGTGACGGGGAAGCACGGAGGTCCATGGAGCCCGGCTGTACAGCGTCGCCCAAGGTGAACGAGGCCGAGAGCAGAGTCTATGCCCACACCACATGGGAGGGCTGGGGAAGAGGAACGCGCGGAAACATTCCACAAACTTTACATGATGGGACACAAATATTTTTTTGAGAGTGAGGTCAAAACAGAGGAAGACACTGAGTAAGGGAGTAGCTGAGAAAGACACATGGACTACATTTGGGGTCTAGTTTGTGGGAATAGTAGGGACGCAACCAGGGAAAACATAAACAACTGAAGACATGGAGTTTGGATGGGTCAGGAACTATGTGGAACAACTTTTCAAACGAGGAACCAAGAACGATATCAACTTTGGGCATTCGATTGATTAAATAAACAGTCGTAGCAAAAGCATACGACCAGAAAGTTAGAGGAATGGAGGTCTGATGTTGATGCCGGAGAGTGAGACCCGTTTCCCGTGTTTAGAATACCCATTATGTTTAGGAGTGTGGGGAAGGGTAGTGAGATGGGTTATACCATGGGTCGTAAGAAATGACTGAAGAGCTAGGAATTCACCCCCGTTATCAATGTAAAGTGTTTTAATGGTGGTGAAATAAATTTCAACAAGTTGCTTGAAGGCAACAAAGGTGGAATGAACATTCGATTTGTGATACTTTGTGAAATTGTCAACAAAAATAACGTAGTAATGAAAACCATCAAAAGAGGAAACGGGTAAGGTCCACACATCAGAAAAGATGACATCAAGTGGAGAGGAAGAGGTGATGCTTGATTTAGCAAAATGTAACTTGTGACTTTTATTAATACTGTAAGAGCTACAAGAGAAGGAACATAAATGTTCTTCGGGAAAAGAAATAGTTAAAACACTAAGAAATGTTCGAAAAATTGGCAAGGACGGATGATCGAGACGACTGTGCCACATAGAGATAGCGGTAAGGGAGGAACCAGTTGAGGATGACAAAGCTAGGGCGGAAGATTGAAGGGGGACTAACTTCGGCCAATAATAGACACCGTCTCTACGCTGCCTGCGAACCAAGGTGAACCCGTGTGACGATCTTGCACTTGAAAGAAAGAGTCAAAGAATAGGACATTAATAGGGTTATCGGCACAAAGAGCCGAGACCGAAATAAGATTCTTAGACATGGAACATATGTAGGACATTAGTAAAAAAATAAAGGTGTAGGGAGAGAGGTAAGGGAGAAGGAGCCAATGTTGACAATCGATAAACCTGAGCCATCACCTATAATCACACTGTCAGAGGCAGTGTACAGTGCATGAAGGGTTAGGGCGGCAAGATCCATGGTCACATGGTGAGAGGCGCCCGAATCAACAACCCAATCTAGAGAGGTACTAGGAGTAAGGATAAAAATATCATATATATCGGCCGATATATCATCGATATATCGGATATCATTACAATTGACACGAGGAGCCGTGAATCGACAATCGCTTGAGAGGGAAAATTCGTAAAAATTTATCGACATGGTATTGTCGATATATCCAGATAGACCGACATATTTCAAAGGATATTTTTGCCGTGAGACACACATGCGGTGGGAAATTTTTGATTCAAATTATCGCGATATATCGATAACTTAAAACAAACAGATCATCCCGCAAATGATCCAACGAACACTCACCAGTTTTCAAACATTTCCAACGTAGTTTGACCGATTTGGATTCACTCATATTCACCGCTTGATCCAACAACCTAGATTTCACCCGAATTTAAAATGCTATCCAAATGCCAGATTTGAAATTATGACTTGATCTAACAGTTTAAAGAAGATCTAACGGTCAGATTTTCACCAAAATTAAATCCAACGGTTAGAATTAAATTACAAATATATTTTGACCATCCAATGGCTTATTTGACTAAAAAAAAAATTCTCTCTACTCATATCCTATCTTCATTTCATTCAAATTTTTTGTTCTTTGTTATATATCTAAAAAAAATGTGGAAATTTTGGTGTTTAAGGCTCTGCTTCAAATTCCAACAAGGTTAATTAAGGTATGTATTTAAGGTTAATTTACTTTAAATTGTCATTATTGTATTTATACTTTGTGTACTTAATAGTTTTACATTTATGTTTTGTATTTATGTTAACTATATATTAGCTTTATTTCTTATAATTTCATATTAGATTATAAATTTAACAACATAATTTTTATATTAGTTTAAGGTAAATATCATATATAGTATATTATTAAATAATACTATAGTTTTATATAGTATAATAAATTTAATAGTAATGCCTTCTTTAAAATAACTATATATTAGTTTTATTTTATAATTTCATATTAGATTATAAATTTAATAAAATAGAAATATATATTAGTTTAAGGTAAATATCATATATAGTATATTATTAAATAATACCATAGTTTTATATAGTATAATAAATTTAATAGTAATGCCTTCTTTAAAATAACTATATATTAGTTTTATTTTATAATTTCATATTATATTATAAATTTAACAATATAGAAATATATTAGTTTTATATGGTATTATAAATTTAATAATATAGTTTTATATTAGATTATATATTTAATTATAGTGATGTCTTCTTTCAAATAACTATATATTAGTTTAATTTGATAGTTTATATGATAATTTCATATATTAAAAAACTAATTAATTAATTTAGTAATAATATATTAATTAATTAACTCATTTTTTGGCTTAACATTTGAAATGAAGTTATATATTAGTTAATAATGTATGCATTATAAATTTATAGTTTTATATGAAGCTTCATATTTTTATATTAGTTTAATTTAGTACACATATTAATAAATTAATAACCTTTCATGTTAGTTAATATTTTAAATTGCTATATATTAGTTAATATGTGTATACATATTATAAATATGTAGTTTTATATGAAAATAAATTCATTTTGAATTGTATAATAATATAGTTTATACAAGTTCACTTAATAGATTAGAGAGTGGAAGATTATCGAGGCCAAGATCTAGGCATGAAAATATTGCACAATAAGGGAGGAATAGAAATTGTACAGTATGCAATTATTGTGGTTTGGTGATAAGGAGTGGTGAGATCACTCGCTTTAAATTTCACCTATCACATTCAGATCTTCACTCTAATACAAAAAAGTGCCCAAATGTGCCTCCGAAAGTGAAACAAAAAATGAGGCAACTTTTAGACTAGAAAAATAAAGAAAAAACGAAGAAAGCAGCATATATAGAAGAAATTTGCACTGAACTACGAGGCACAATGGGGGGACGTGATAGACATCTCATTGATGATAATGAGGATGAGGAGGAAGAAGATGAGGATGTATATATGTATCCGGGTGACATGACCCCTGATGAAAGAACTGAATTTCGAGCAGCATGTCGTGCATCAAAAACTACTGAATGGAACCGACACAAGAAGAATGATTCACGAGAGGAAAAAGAAAAATGGGTAAATCTTTAACTTAAATTAATTTTTATAAAATAAACAAATTCACTTCGATTTCTAATTGAGATATTGCAACAAGCGAGCCTTCACAATCGCAACCGACTAATTCAACAAAGCGCATGCAAAAATCTCAAAGTGTGAGACAATCTAGGTCCATCACCACCTCTTGCTCCATCATTACACAAATCTTCGGCAGTAAGACAAAAGAACATTAAAATTCTTTTCAAAGGTGGTGCAATCAAAGAAACGATGGGTGATTAATAAGTAAACTCTTCATATGAGAGCGTTGCGCCTCACAAAGCAGACTCTCACCACTTCAACATGATTATCAGCGCACAACAAGCTAAGATGTGACAATCACTTTTCAGTTTCTAATAAATTATTATCTTATATTATAATTAAAAACTAGATAATAAATTCCATTAATTCTACTTGTAGGCATGAGAATAGAGCCACCATCTTCATATGAAATCAAAAACAAATATTTAAATATGGAGTATAAAGACATGGAAGATTATGTGAACATTCAAAGGGAGAAATGAAAGACTTATGGGTACACAATTATATGTGATGGATGGACCGGCCCCACGAAATTAAGCATCATTAATTTCATGGTATATTCGAAAGGAAGCACAATATTCCTCAAGTCTGTTGATGCATCCGACAAGATAAAAGACAATAAATACATTTATGGTTTATTGAAGGATGTGACTGGGCGAGTTTGGTGAAGCAATGTCATGCGAAATCGTTAGCATAGTCGACAAGATTTATGAAGGCTGAAGTTGCTAATGAAGAAGTAATAATTTATATCGACTCCATGCTAAAGACACCGCATCGATTTGATGTTTGAAGACATTGGTAAAAGAGCTACCGCTTCGGAATTGACACTAATGCAATACAAAATCACTCAACTTCATCTACAATCAATGGGCCGTCAGGAAATGAGAAAGGCCCATATGGGAGATATCAGACGTCCGGGGCAACAAGATTTCCATGGCTAAATTACATCGCCCCTAGAAGCTCCTAAAAAGATGGCGATTTCTGAGATCTTTATTAGTAATGAATGGGCTTCTCATGTTTAGTCGATCGACCATTGGACATGAGGTTGAAGTGCCTATGTTTGATCATACATATCGGGAGAAGGTCTCTAAGCTAGTGTCAATCTACGATAAGACTATAAATAGCTCTTCACATTGTTGATTCAAGTCGTCCCAACAATGTCATTTGTGTATAAGCTGATTCGTAATGGAAGCAAAATTTACATCAACTCCTAAATGCCAAAGATTATGGCTAAAACAATCATCACATCGTCGATAGAACCTCAAACATCCTCTATACACAGGTAACTAAGCGATATGATAATCACATTTAATGTATATTATCTTCCTTTATCACATACTAATTATAAATCACTTTTAGCATAATATTTTGAACTAAGATTTCAATATGCACTGCTAGTAGTGACCTTGAGTTACTCCAAGCTGTTCACGAAGTATTTGCAAGATTATCTTCTACTACTGCATGCCTTGATAATTTTGGAAATGAGGTACATCAATAAGTTACAATTCTAATTAATTGATTCAATTTATTTGGTTACACTTACACTTATATTGATTTGACAAGTACATTTTCAAATCACAACTTATAATGTTCCGAGATGCGAAAAGAGGATTCGGTGATATAGCAACAATAGTCTCAAGAGATTTAATAGTTCCTGGTAAATGTTATTTCTCATTAAAACTTTAAAAGTAAAGTCTATTATCATGTTATTATTAGATTTTGAATGTTACTTATTTTTATTGCAGCCGAATGGTGGTTTGTGTATGGAAACCACGCTCCCACATTGAGGAATTTGGTCATTAATGTTCTTTCCCAAACTGCATCTTCTTCAGCGTGTGAAAGAAATTGGAGCACATTTGCTCTAATACATACAAAACAAAGAAACTCCGCTTTTGCTTAATTTAGTTCCAATAATTAGTTTTTTGTTACTATAACATGAAACTAAAGATAAGTGATATGCAAGGATAGACCGATAAAGTTGCTGAAAAGAATTACCTTGATTTACTCGACATTTCAGCCGAGTTTGGTGAAGAAGAAGATAATCAATTATTCCAATGGGTTAGACCTCTCCATTTGGATGATGAAGATGAAAATCTTGATCCACGAATTGTTGCACATGTTTGAGAAGCTGGTATTGATGTTGTAAAACCTGGGAAAATTCAAATTTTCTGAAAAAGGGTAAAATGGTCATTTCGGTAAAAATCCAAAATTATTCTAGATCTCAGATGACAAAACGGATTTCACCATTGAATCGCTCTCGCGAAGCCAACTTACCACGTCGAATTCTCACGAATTCCGGTGACAAGCCACTCTACGCCTTCGAGGCACCGAGTGAAGGGTGTCGTAAAACGGCTCGTGAAAGACATGTGATGTGACAAAAGTCACCTACTATATGTACTCATGTGACACATGTTGCATGATTAGTGAGATGATGGAGATTAATGGCTTAGATTAAGTCATGTGTCAAAAATCAAGACAAAAGGACAAGATGAGAATTATTGAAATGTTAAGTGAATAAGACAAAAATTCAAATAGTCTTCTTCTTCATTTTGAGACAAAATCGGGCAAAGGAGGTGCGTGAGATTGTCAAATTTTTAGAGAGAGAGTGTGTGTCTATCTCTAGATTTCCCGGCGCCGACCATCACTGGTCGCCAAGAAGTAAAGCCGTTTCGACGCGCGAGGGCTACGCGTGGACACCGACAGGAGTTCCGAATAACCTAAGAGGTAGGATCTTTTCCGCTTGGTTTGTTCTTTGAATAAGGGTCATTATGGATGGGGGTTTACTGAGGCCTAGTTGTCGTGGTTATCTGGCCCCAAAAGCTTTGAACCGATGGAAGAAATCCTTATCAGGTGGCCGTGAACAGTGCCAACCCGAGGGTTTCACTGTTCACGTGATTTTTGGTGTGATTTTTGTGTTGTTGAATGATTCAAAATGAATTGCTTGTATTTGTTAATTAGCCCATATGAGCTAATTTTGGTGTTATTGATGTCAATTTAATAACATGAATTATGTGAATTAATTATGTTAATATATACATGTTTTATATATTAGCATGAGTTGTCAGATTGGCATATCGCATTCCATATGCACTGGGCAATCTTTAGAATATTAGGAGTGAGTGGCTGATATGAAAGAAAATAAAAGGTATTATTGTGGTTAAATTTCTCGAATTTTTAAGATTTTTCTGAGAATCAGGTTTGGGAGATTGTCCAAAATTCACGAAGGCCCATGAATTGTTTCTGAGGGTTATCCACATTCGCCTTGAGGGTTGTCCAATAAATTTTACCGAAATCCTCGGTAGTAAGTTTCGAGAACAAAACTTTGTTTTGAAAAACTCGTATTTTTACTCGCATTTGGCTTAGGCATGTGCGGCGGAGCTCACTGAGGACTCGAGACACGGGTCTGGGGCATGTGTGACATTCAAGTAGATCACATTTACTGGAGCGTGATTGCTTACCACTATGACATGTGCACTTAGGTGGGGAATAACCTGTAAGAAATTATCACTACTCGGGCTTTGCTCACTCTATCGAGGATCACTATTTCAGTACAGGAGTGTACAGTGACGACGCCACTAGAGGCCGCGGTTGTAAGGTGTCGACATGTGGCTTTGACGCTTACTTTGTATAAATATGTATTAGAATTGTAAATTTTAATATATGTTTGAAGTAAGAGTGATTTATTAACTCTTGAACCATGTAATATAGTTGGTTGGATATTTTTAGTGAGTATTGATGCATGGGCCCACGTGGTCATTTTTACTCATTTTAATCAGATTCGACCCTGTGGTCTTAAAATATCAGGATGTGCTGCCATGTGATTGGGACAAGTTGTATTTTGGATAGAGCTCCCCGTACAAAGGAGACTCTGCTTGATTTTTATGAGTGGTGTCGGGTTACCCGACATCCACGAATATTCCGCGGCCGACGGCCATGTCAAATGACACCCCGGATTCGTGTCGCGTATTGCTGACCATTTTTATCCGCCAAGAAGTTCATAATGAAAGTTTCAGTCAAGACACGAGAGACTCATTTAAGCCCGCTGTTACTTCTCGGCCCTCATTTGATTCAAGTGCTAAACATAGTAGCAAACCTAGTTTTGCCAGTACTTCTACTACAGGTTATGATGGCTCAAAAGAAGAGGGGACCAATGATGGTAGTGATATCGAAATGATGTGGGATATCATAGATGGACAATAAGTCAATATCCACGAGTCCATTCATCGTGAAGATGATTTCACACATGCTACACAAGATGAAGACCACGGGTCTAGGAGAGCTTTACCCAAGCATCGAGCCATCGAAAACCATATGCAGGAAGTCGACAACGAAGGAGGACACACCACAATGAGGATTCATTGTCGGCTAGTTTTGAGTCTATTAGCATTGGCACTCAATATAGTGATTCAACCAATGACGACAACATTTTTCCTCCTAACACAATGAGTTATGGTCAACCTTCTTCAAATCCTTCAGCTTCCATTGATGAAGAATATGGAATGATAAATTATCCTCATGCTGAACAAATGCCATTCCACATTCCATATCAAATGCAACAAGGATTTCAAACGAACACGTGGGTGAACCCCTAATTCTTATCCACGGAGAGTTTCAGGGGTACATGTCACATTACTTATGCATGGCATGTTCAATCTATAATCATTATTATCATAACATCATGTTCTCGATATATGGAGTATTGTCTTCACTCAAAATGGATCCCTTCATCAAATGTTGCAATGGAGCCACATCGTATCTTCATTTTTGGGTTTTAAAAGCTCATCAGAATGTCATCTCAATGTATATTTGATTATTAGTGTCATTTTCTACATTTTTATAAAGTATTTCCATGAATTTTACCAGATTTTTGTGTTAATTTATGATATATCGATACTCATGTAAAAATATCCACCGATATATCAAATATATCCGTAAAATCCAAGTACCGGTATATCCGTCAAAACCGATATTTCCATCCTTGACTAGGAGTTGAGGGATGGATTGTAGTGTGGGCATAAGGTACAATGAAGGTCAGGAGCGGAGCACGGGCAGGAGTGGGCGGAAGAGAGCCGAGTGCCGAGGTGGGTAGATGACAGTATTTCCGAGCAAAGTGCTCGATCATACCACAAAGCTGACAGCACTCGAGGTAGCGACTATGCCTGAACTATGAAGGTGGAGCCGGGTGTCGTGGAGACATGCAAGGAGCATGCCTGAGATACTAACTATGCCTTATTAGGGTTGGTAGAGAAGGTCGGGCAAATTGCTAGGGGACATTAGGTGATGGCCAAGATCAGAGAGACTGGTCGGGTCGCGCTGCCACGTGTTCGACCGATGATGGACGAGGAACTGTGCAGTGAACTATGGCAATTTCCGGAATGGAGGCGGGCAGAGCCAGAGGAACCGAATGTCGGAGTTGGGCCTCGTAATTTAGGAGGTGCTCGAACAATTCATCGAACGTAACTAAAGTCTCCCGAACTTGGAGAGCATGAGATAAGTTCGAGTAGGTCGGGTCGAGTCCGTTCAAGACATGGACAGAGAACTCATTAAAGTCAACGGACATTCATGAGAGCAAGAGAGTCAATGTTGTGTCTGGAGCATATCAATGTATTTTGTAATGATTTTAGTACCTTGCTAAAGACTGTCAAGATTCTAGCAATGGACCATGATCCATCCGCGGGAGGGAGAGGCATATGTCTTCTCAAGGGTGGTTCACATAGCCCGAGATGTGGTGGAGGTGGAGAGAAACTATATGAGTGTGGGAGAGACGAATCCGATAATTGTATTAAGCAATCGATCTTGGCCGAGTCGAAAGATAATCCGACCTGGGAGGGAGAAGCATCATCAAACGTAGTTATCACTGAGGACATAACTTTGAGCCATCGATGAACCTAAGTAAGTCATACCAAATAAGAGAGATGTGAATTGTAGCCGCCACGCAGTAATTCAAGATTGTGAGCTCGAGCTAAGCTTTATTACTGACATCGAGAACGACTCAAATTCGAGGTGAATGTTCCAAGTAGACTGGTGGAGTACAAGAGGGCGTGGCTTATGTAGTGGAAGAAGAGGAGGCGACCATTGAGGAGAATAAGGGCTAACGAAGGAGGTGGATCATGAGCTACGACTACGACGACGGCGACTATGGTTTGCTATTAAGCTTATGGTTCTAATACCATATTATGAAAGAAACTTGATTATTATTGAGAGAGTTGAGATATATAAATATACCAATACAAAAGCAAAAAGGTAAAAGTATTGAGACAATAAAATGAATCCTAAATATACTCCAATACAATAAAAGGAATCTTAAATATACTATAATACTAAGACCTCCTACTAGTGCTAAGGGAGGTATGCTCGTAGATTGTATGTGCTTATAGAATCACCTCCCAACATAAAGAATTTGTGGTTTGTAGGAAGAATACTTGAATCACAATCACATTGAAGATCAATTGAATTAATTTAAGTGTTGCTAAGTGCCTATTTGGTTTAGTTAGTAATTAATTATAAATTATTGTTTGGTAAAGTAACTAATTAGAATTAGTTTAGTGAAGGTTAATTTGTCTACATAAACATGATAGAGGTGAAAAAAAAAATGAAATTTGGATATTTTAATAAGAACATATCAAAATGAGCTAAAACTCTAGTTTTTTTTCTCCCATAATGGATTGTTTAACCCTAATCAACTATCATTAAGTGATTATGAATCTCAACCAATTGGAGAATTATAAGATCTTTCAATAAGCTCAATCAAACACCCCCTTAAAGTACAATTACCCTAAGTTACATAGGAATATTCCATACTTAAAAGATGGTTAATCAATTTTGCCATTAAGGGAGGCGGGCACTGGCCATTTATTGATAATGTGGTTGGAGGTGGCAAATCAAAGGCCTCTCGTGTAAGTTTTGTAGTGTATATGTATGATCAATTTTGTGAAAGCTTAATTTTGAAGTGTACAAACACTTCCATAATATTGTAATTGTTAATTAACACAAGAGAACAAGCACCCTGTAAAAAGCAAGTGTCTAATCTGATAAATCAAGAAATAGGGGTTTAGCCAACTATATATTTTCCTAAGCTATGACTTATGGTAATATTAATAATAATAATAATAATAATAGTAATAGTAATAATAATAAATAGTAATAGTAATAGTAATAATAATAATAATACTTCCTAACTTGTCAAAGCTTATAAGATGTTGAATCAATCAAAATTGGACAATATAAAAATAAGGGAATTATTTGAATGATTTTAATAGATGAAATAACAATATTATATTTTTTTAGAAAAAAATAAAATAAAATTAGTTGCTGTGAAATTAAAATAAAATTATTATTATTTTCATAAAATGACATGTGTAAGAAAACAACGCAAAAATAATTATATATGAATAATTAAAATTAAAATATTAAATATTAAAATTATTTTTAAAATAAAAAATATATTTGTTTTTATCTCAATTTCATGGTAATCAATTTTATTAATTTATTTTTTACTATAACAAATTAATAATAAAACTCGTAATGAGAAAAGGACGATAAGGATAATAGATAACGATAATATTGTTGTAATGTTGTCTGAATACAATTTTTGTTTATTTAGCATCCTGATAAGTTTAGACAGGTTAAAAAGCATTTGCTTGGATAAAAACTAAAAGTTGAGATACTAAGGCCCTGTTTCATAAACTATTGAAAATGTTCAAATAATCGAAAATGAAAATTTTCAATGGTTTTAATTTTTCAATATGTTTGATAACAAAATTTTAGGAAGCTCTTAATTAAAAATTTTAAATGAAAAACTATTGAGAATTATAAGTGGGTAAAGACCTACTTAACGTGGAATGTAGAATATGGTCAACAAAAATTTTTTTGAATGAAAATAAATTGGACCAAAAAACCCTTATAAATAATATGTAATTTCAAATGGCTATGTTCGTATAACAGGTATCCCATGCTTTGAAAAATTGGAATTTCAAATTATGATAAGTCAAAGCAAATTATTTTCAGTTAGTTTTATCCCATGCTTTGGATATTATGATTTATTTATGGATATGTTTGTAGTGATATTATTTTTTATAATAATTAATAATTGTAGTGAAAAATAAAATATTATTAGAAATTCTATTTATTTTGGATAATATGTAATTTAATGATAATAAGAGTAAATATGTAAAATACATAATTTTCAATATTCAGCATTTACAGTTATCAAACAATATATTTATCTTCAGCATTCAATTATCAATAATTTATCAAACAGTTTTTACAGATTCAATACTTATGAAATTCAACACTTAATTTTTCAGTACTTATTTTTCAGCACTTAATTTTTTCATTTTATCAAACAGGGCCTAAGGTCTTCTTTGATAAACTATTGAAAATGTTCAAACCATTGAAAATGAAAAATTTCAATGGTTTTAATTTTTCAATATGTTTAATAGCAAAATTTTAGGAAGCTATTAATTGAAAATTTTAAATAAAACTGGGCTTAAAATTATAACAAAAAGGACCTACTCACTTTAACATGTAACACGCACAACAAAAAAAAAAATTAAATAAAATAAATCGGACCAAAAACCCTTATAAATAATATAATATTTTGAAAATATCTCTCGTTAGTTTGGATAAATTTCTTTAAAAAAGTTTAGATTCTATCAAGTTATTTTTTAAACATATTTATGTGTATTTTTTGATAATATTATTAGAATAAATATTTTTAAGATATTTTAAACATGTTATTTAAGAATAATTAATTGTAGTAAAAATAAATATTATTAGAACTCTATTTATTTTAGATAATATGTAATTTAACGATAATACAGAATACAGAAATACATAATTTTCAAGATTCAAAGATTATCGAACAATATATTTATTTTCAACATTTAATTGTTAGTAACTTATCAAACGCTTTTTACAAAGATGTATTCAATATCATTTAAATTCAAAGATTAATTTTTCAGCACTTAATTTTTTCATTTTATCAAACATGACCTAAAAAATTAAACAAAATAAAAGTTGTGGCATCAAAAAAGAAAAAATTTAAAAATTGAGATAATTGAAAAAAAAAATATTTAACTTTTTTTCTCTTTTTTTGTGTATATTTTATAGGGTTAAGATGTAAAAAGCTGGTTAGTATATTTTCAGTTTTATATCGTTAGAATTAATTTAATTTTTTAAAATTTAAATTTTTTAAATAAAATTTTAATCTACTTAATATCTTATATTTGAGAAAAGTGAGATCTCAGCAAATAAAATTCAACGTAACATGCCATTTAGCTTTTTACATCCGAACCCTATTTTATATTAAGCAAACAAATAGTTTTATTTCTTGCATTTAATGCACAAACTGTTCTGAACAAAAATAAAGGAAGATTTTAATTAGTTGGCCAAAACCCAACTAACTCAGAGCTGTCCCCGTTGCCAACATAAACGCTGTGGACCCCACTGCCACCGCTACATGTATCATGTATCATGTATGTAAGTATGTAAACACTACACTTTCGCCGTCAAAACGACTTTCTTATAGTTTCTTAATTCCCAAACAGAAACAAGAAGTGACAGAAACAAGATGTGGAGCACAGAGAATGACTAAAATCTCACCTGTTCTTCCATGGAAAACCAAGATCGCCCTCTCCGCGGCTTCTGCCCTCACCGATTTTTCCCGCCGTGACGACGGCACTGTAAACCGCCGTCTCCTCAGCTTCTTCGACTTCCGCGCTTCTCCCAGTTCCACCCCCATCAAAGGAGTTAAGACCTCCGACGTCACAGTCGATCCTTCGCGAAACCTCTGGTTTCGCCTCTTTGAGCCTACGCAGGTTCCTGGCGGTGGTGAGAAGCTTCCAGTGATCGTCTTCTTTCACGGCGGCGGCTTCGCTTTCTTGAGCCCCGATAACAAGGCATACGACGTCGCCTGTCGCCGATTCGCCCGGAAAGTCCCCGCCATCGTCGTCTCCGTCAACTACCGGCTGTCACCGGAGCATCGGTACCCGGCACAATACGAAGACGGCTTCGATGTCCTCAACTACCTAGATTCTCACCCCCCGGCGAACGCCGATCTTTCAATGTGCTTCCTCGCCGGGGACAGCGCGGGGGCGAACATAGCGCACCACGTGACGGTGCGGGCGTGCGAAACGACGACGTTTCAGGAGGTGAAGGTGGTGGGACTGGTTGCGATTCAGCCGTTCTTCGGCGGAGAGGAGAGGACGGAGTCGGAGATTAGGCTGGAAGGTTCGCCGCTGGTGTCGATGAGGCGGACGGACTGGCTGTGGAAGGCGTTTTTGCCGGAAGGAGCTGACAGAGACCACGAGGCGGCGAATGTGAGCGGGATAGAGAGAGGGAGAGAGTTGTCGGAAATGGAGTTTCCGGCGACAATGGTGGTGGTGGGAGGATTCGATCCGTTGCAGGACTGGCAGAGGAGGTATTGCAAGTGGCTGGAAAGATCGGGAAAGGAAGTGAGGTTGGTGGAGTATGGAAATACGATTCATGCCTTTTATGTGTTTCCAGAACTCCCAGAGGCGTCGCTTTTGTTTGCAGAGGTGAAGAGTTTCGTTGAGCAACACAAGAAAAAACCGCATCATCTAAACCCATTACCCATCCATCATCTAGGTTTATTTATTCGTTTCTGTTACCCAGTATTTAGAAAATAAAGCTGATGTGTTTGGCTATTGGGAAAATTTTGTAAGGATGAATGAGAAAGAAAAGAAAAAAAATATTTATATGAGGAGTTCTTTTTTAAGTGGTTTCTCAAAATATATAAATAATTTACAATAACTTTACAATTTTGAGAAACCATATAAGTTGTCAATGACATAAATATCTTATATACATCATATATTATTTTCTCTTAAATGAGGAATTTCTTTTCTTTTCTTTTCTTTTCTTTTTTTCTTAAATGAGGTAGGTTTTTTTTAGCTTTCATTAATTCAATAACACTCCCACAATATAATCAAGTGGAAGTGCATAGTAAAAGGACAAGCAAGAGTTAAGACTTTATAGCTAGTGCTTGTTTTCTGATCAAGCAAAACAGAGAATCGTACTACTTGTTGATAAAGAAAACGAAAATCTTGAATAACTGTACGGAACTCTAACTCAACAATGAATAATTTTACATAAATATAGGTAAAGCATAAAATTACTAAAATATATTGAAATGGATAAAAATAATTTGAAAATTATAAACATGAGATAAATAAACAAAAATACATTTATTAAAGATAATATTCATAATAATTTATATAAATTACATTGTAATAATCTTTAAATAAAAATTTTGATTTCCATTTTCTTAACATCATGACTTCTATTTTTAGGTCTGTTTAAATTGATATTTTTTTTTAATAAAAGAAGGGATATTTAATTTTTATTCTAACTCAAAGCCACTCTATTGATATTAACTACTATAATCAGCTGTACATTATTGTTAAACCAAATGATAAATAATGTGTTTGAAAATAATAATTATTAAGTTAGTTTGGATAAAATAAATACTAAACTAGTTCGTAAATGTTTAAGAAATTCATAAAATAAATTGTCATAGCCGCTGACCATAACAAGCGCATACCACTGTTAAAATTGTCATATGTCGCTGTCATGGACAACTCGACAATTGCCCTTTATATTCATCTCTACTCCTTCGTCACCGCTTCCACACATACTGGATTATTCATCAACATGTTCGTTTCGCTATTTCATTCCGGCGCTATTCTACCAGAATCCGCTATTGATTCTTTGCGGGTCCTGTTTTCGTTTTGATTTTTTTTTGTGGTGGAATTTGGAGTTTCATGTTATGATTTGTGATCTTTCTCGTGGTTGGGTGAATGATGCTTTTTCTATCGATAATCGAAATGAGCTTTGAGCCGCTAGCCGATCACTGCCTTCCTGGATTGATGAATAATCTGCAACCTGTACTAAAAAGGGGGTTCGGTGGGGGTGTGCTGGCCGCCTCTCTAATGCCTAAGTTAGTTTCTTTCTTATGAAAAGGAAAGAATTCAATTGTTGATGGTGTTGTGTCCGCGTACCTTTCTTTGGTGGAATTACTCGGTATTTATCATGGGTGATCATGATGACTTTCCTTGTTAGATGGCGATACGACATCTTCTCAATTGGGTAGGGGATTTTCTCTTCCTTATCACTAACTGAATATTAAAGGATAATTAGAGAGCCGTAATCATGGGAGATCCTTCTTCCCTTAATGGGTAGATATCGGATCATGAAGGTGGAGTGCTTTCCTTTCTTACGGCTCAATTGGTGGACAACAGATTATCCTTGTCACTGCTCCGCCCATCAGTTTAGTTTCTACTGACTTACACTTTCGGGGAGCAATTAGATCGTTATCGTGGGCCGAGTCCCCACGTGGGGCTCTAATCGTCCCACCGAGGATGTCACCGTTTGCTCGCTCCCGCCCACGCTGCCTATGGGCTGATTTTTCGTGCACTATCACCGCCCCTAGCCCTCGACGGCCAGCCTGCAGAGCGAAGTTGTTTAGATCGAGCAAATGAATGCCACATATCGAACAGGATTGTCGACGAGGCTTGCCACCGCCAATTGTATCGCAAAGAATGATGGCTTCTTCGATGTTCGCGCCCATTTCGACCGACATTTGTTTTTAGAAGTACCTACTAAGTATTTAAACCTCAGATCCTTGTTCTTTAAACTCTTTTTTCTTTTCGTGGGTTTTGATTTTTTCTTTCTCGAAGTCTTTGATCACGCCAAGACTGCCGTTTCTATCTCGCCAGTGGTCAGTTTCCTTTGCTTTCTTTCCCAAGATGGTACGCTTTCTTCTTTCTTCTACCCCTGTTTACCTTTTCTTGTTCTGGATTCCATGGGTCCCTAGTGGTCACTGTTTGTCTCCTCTTATACTTGCTCAATCATGCATACTTCCTCTGGGCCTAATCGTTCCTCTAGTCTACGCATAGGGGGAAGGCCCGCTAAGGAGTCCGGGAATGGCACGGCACAGACGGAGGATCCCAAGACCATTACTGTCGACAGGAGCCCTCCAAATGGGTCATCCGTCCCCGCCTGGCAAAGGCAAGGGAAAAATTAGTGAGATTAAATACCCTAGCGGTTCCGAATATTTGAGGGCTACCGTGAAGTATAATGGATGTCAGGTCCTAGCCTGGTCGAGCCCTCTATGAAAAGCCTGCTACTCCGCTATGTGGCCCTTCGCATTCAAGTCCGTGCCTTAATCTTCTCTACCTCCTATATAGTTCCCGTCTTTGAAGCGGCCTTCGAGAACGGTCTTCACTTTCCTCTGCACCTCTTTATCAAGAACGTCTTACGCATTTCAATGTTTGCCCGTCCCAACTTTCTCCCACTTCTGGTGTTTGCCTACTTTCCGGTCGCTTGTGGACAAGGGCTCATTGCTCCTAGCATAGCTCAATGCTCACTTCTTCAAGTAGAAAAGAGGCCGCAGAGGGCTTTTTGTATATTTCCAAATGGTCTAGCTACCTGACTATTTTCAGATCTTCCGTCCTCCCATAAACACTAGAAGGAGCGTTATTTCTTTACTTCCAGTCGTAACTGGAGTACAACCTTGGCAACTCAGAGGATACGCTTAGCATTCCACAATATGGATCATTTTAGAGACCCAGTGAGTTTCGTCAGATTAGCTCGGGGTTAGCTTTTTACAAGTTATGAGGCGTTTTAATTTTGTCGTCAGGTTTCGCTTCCAAGTATCCGTCCCGATCTAAGTTCCAAGGATAAGGAGGTGAAGCGGTAGTCAAGGCCCATGTGTAATTCGAAATGACAGATCGGGACATTCTGCCTTCTCGTGAACCCCTCTCTACCCGTTTCAAGGCCCTCTCGCCCTTGTTATGAAGCCTTTCCTCGTGAGGGGCCAGACAAACCCACTCAGAAAGAGCCTAAGACCGAGCCAGTCATGGCAAAGAAGAAGAGAAGCGTTAAGCGCAGAAAGCCTGTGCACCCCTCGAGCAAATCTCATGGCTCGGTAAGAACCCGAGGTCGGGAGCATCTTCTCCGCCATCGGGATCGCTAACGAGCGGGGGTCAAGCCACCAAGTCCCGGCGAGGTCGCGCTCCTCCCACGGGTCGAGGTGTCCAGCGGCGGGTCCGAGAAATCCTTCGGGGACGAGCCCCGAGCCTCCTCTGGAAGTTCTGTCCATTTTTGTTCGGAGTCCTTTGGCATAAAACATCTAGTTTCCTAATGGCGTCGGGAGCGACAGTTAAGGATCACTGGAACCGAGGGGACAAGGACTCACTACTTACCACCTAAGCTCGCCTGTGGCCGATAGCTTAGAATTCCTTTATGTGATCACGATCTCAAGAAGGTGTATGCTATGTCCTTCGCGAGTGAGGCTCAACCCTATCGCTGGGGGAGTGGCCAACGATGTCTGGGACGCCTTATTTGTCCATTCACTCGTTGTTTAAAACTATGCATTAATTTTATTTCATTTTTGCAGGTGGTCACTTACGTGGAGAGCCTGGCGAAGAGGGCTTGCTTCTCTGAGGGGTCTGTTAGTATGCAGCGCATAAAGCCGAAGTTTCCTCCAGGATCTTGGTAAAAGCATAAATCCGACTTGAAGCATACCTCGATGGTGAAATTGCGAGCTGAATAACAGGAAAAGAAGGCTTGGGATAAGTTGAGGGCTGCCGATGGTGAGCTGTAGATGGTTAGGGAGGAGATGTAGATCGTCAGGGAGGAGCTAAAGACGGCCAGGGGTGAGCTACGACCAGTCAGGGTTGGCCCGGCCAGACGAGTGAGGAAGAACTACAAGCGACTAAGGACGGCGCGTCTCAAGACCCGACCTTGAGCGGGTCTTCAAAGGGTCACTAAAGGCCCAGAGCATCGTGGGGTGCTGCGCCATGGCTTCATGATGATCTCAGGAGAGGAGGCGGCCCAGTGGGCGCCAGGTTACTCGAAGGAGGGGTTGATCTGAGTTGAAGACGAAGGCATGTACATATGGGCTCAGTTGGCTCGCTTTCCTGTAAAGGCTTCCAAGGTCTTCCGAGGTTTGAGTTTCAATTTTCTCGTTCCGTGGCGAGAGGACGAGATAGAATCGAATGCGGAGCGGCGGAGAGATGACAGGGCCATGCCAGCGCCCAACTTCTGCTCTTCTTCTTAGGACCACAAGGGTTAAAGGCTGCTAGCCCGGCTTACGATATAGGCTTTTTTTCTTGCCATCCTTCTTTATTTACGTGATCTTTGGCCTTTGTAATGATGATTTTGGCCTTTATTGAAAGCGACGATACGTCATTCACACTTTCTGAATCTTTGCCTTTCCATTCCTTATATATTCCCCTTGTGGCTTGAATAAAGCTGAATTCCTATGATTCTTAGCAAGTGGGGCTGCAGCGGCCCTTTTGATTCTTGAGGTGCAGGCTCAGCATGCCTCATGGCTCTTTGAAACGAGCGCTACGGCTCCTTTGGATCCGAGCTATCTTTGCTCTTCATATTCGAGCTACTAGGCTCTTATTGAGGACCTGAGCTACAGGCTCTTTGCAAGCTGAGCTACTAGGCTCTTTCGGACTCTGAGCTACTCGGCTCTTTATGAACTGAGCTACTGGGCTCTTGGCAAACTGAGCTACTAGGCTCTTAATAAACTAAGCTACTGGCTCTTGACGAGGCGAGCTGTATGAAATACGGAACAAGCTGCGGGACAACATCAGCTGAGCTGCGGACTCTTATTGCAGGCTGCGCGGCTCTTTAATACCTGAGCTCTTGGCTCTTGACGAACTGAGCTACGTGGCTCTTTATGAATTGAGCTACTGGGCTCTTAGCAAACTGAGCTATTGGGCTCTTATTGCACTGAGCTACGCGACTCTTTTGAACTCTGAGCTACATGGCTCTTTTGAACTCTAAGATACATGGCTCTCTAATATCCGAGCTCCTGGCTCTTGTCGAACTGAGCTACGTGGCTCTCTAATATTCGAGCTCTTGGCTGCCACATCGTCTGACTACGTGGCTCTCTAATATTCGAGCTCCTGGCTCTTGTCGATCTAAGCTACGTGGCTCTCTAAATCCGAGCTCTTAGCTCTTATCGAACTGAGCTACGTGGCTCTTGGCCAATTGAGCTGTGGCTCTTGGCAGAATTAAGCTCTTGGGCTCTTGGCAAACTGAGCTACGTGGCTCCCTTTAGTATCAGAGCTCTTGGAATTCTTTTGTTTTCCTTGCATAGGAAAATGCACGTATTTTAATGTCGGTCTGTGGAGAAAGCAGAATGAGCTTCATTGACTTCCCAAGGTTCCCATGCTCTTTTATAAATAAGCGCAGCTTCCTTCGGGGTGTAAGTTATAAAGTACATCACACATTTTCCTTCGCCTGATGTCGAGTTCGGACATGATGAAGCTTCGAGGTTTGATTGCCACTGTATGAGAATGCGTTTGGTGGTCATAGGCCATCATTTAATTTAAGTTGTTCTACCATTTGTTGGGTGTGTTGTTATTCCTAGTCTGCTGTTTGTGGGAGCTATGTTGTTCCTAGTCTTGCCATTTGTGGGAGTTGTGTTGCTCCTGATCCGGCCGTTCTGATGGAGTTGGGCCCGAACACTTTGGAGGCTGACTTGTTGAATGCTTCAATTCCCGTTTCTCATGCTATACCTCTCCTTTTTTTTTTTTTTTCTTTTCCGCTTCTCCTTTTTCTTACTTGTGGTTTTTGCCTTGAATGGCTTAGTCACGCTTCTTATCTTTACGCCTCTCCTCCCCCGATTTTCTCTTTCTGGCTTTCCTTTTCTCTTCCTTGTAGGTTCTTTTTTTGAGCTGATTGTATTTTTACAGAGATGTAGAGAGCGGTTTTGATGATTGTAACCTTCTGAGATGTAGAGAGCTGTTTTGCTGATTGTAATCTCCTGGAATAACTGTAATAAAAGTATGATCCTTTGACAGCACGTCTACTTGTTTGATGTTTGATGCAACCTTCGGGACCACTTGGTAGTGGATTTACGATAAACCAAGCTCCGGTTCTTTTCTTTATAATTCTGAGGAGTAGGTAGGCTGAAAATAGCAGCTAAGTTATTTGGATAAGTAGAACTACTTTATTAATAGATACAACACGAGGTTTATGGGTAAAAACCACTTGAGGTGCTGGCATTCTAGGTGAGTGCGAGGTCTTTTCTTCTTCTATTTTGAGAAATATAGTTGCAGGTCGGATTATCAGTGATATGATATAGGGTCCTCTAGTTGGATTTGATTTCCATGAAGTGGGGTCTTTCCTTGCTGGTAGGAGTTTTTTGAGCACTAGGTCTCTAGGCTTAAAACTATTGGGCCTGACCTTTCGATCATAGTACCTTGTTGTTCTTCGTTGGTAGTCTTCGGCGCGTTTCAGAGCTTGCTCTCGCTTCTCCTCCAGGAGATCGAGGTTTAAGCGGAGAGACTCCTCATTGTGCTCAGCGTTTACGAGCTCGACCCTAGGTGACTTGAGCCCAACCGGCGGGGCTACCACGCGGTGCGAATGCTAAAACGAGCGGAGTCTCTTGAGTTGCGAGGCTTGTGTGTAGTTACGTAAGCCCGCGGTACCGCCGGGAGGCGAAGTCACCATTTTCCCGCTTTAGGTTTCGGTTAGTGTCTTCAATGTTGCCTTGAGAGTTCTTATAGTGACCGACTTGTCGGATTGGGCTAGCGGATGGTACGAGGGCGAATAGTAATTCGATTGAGCTTCGGCCTGGATTTTTAATTTGGGTTGTCGAGCGCTTTCCATTATTGGGTGCAATGCTTTGGGATTCGAGGGCGGCATATTATGGAGCATGAATGAAGTTATGTACGTTTTTCTTTGTGATTATTGCTAATGGCTCGACCTCTGCCCATTTGGTGAAGTAGTCCACCCCTTTAACGACGAATTTGCACTGACCTCTTCCAATGGGCAGGGGCCCAAGTATGTCTAATCCTCATTGTTGAAAGGGCCAGGAGCTTATGATCAGGGTCAGTGGCTCGGATGGGAGGTTAGAGATCTTGGCATGCTCTTGACGAGGAATTTGCATTTCTGACCCGATTCTGTGTCTTTTTGAGCATCGTGGGCCAATAATACCCTTGCCTTAGGGTTTTCTGCGGCAGAACTCGATATGGTTGTCCTGGTGCAGCCGTGCACCTGTCTAATGCGTAGTTGGCATCTTCACTGCTTTTTCTTATGCATTTGAGGGAGGGTGTGGAAAAACTTTCCCAGGATTTATAAAGAATTAAGCGCGAAAATATAGGCGACCCTTACTCTTAGTTTAGATGCCTCATTCGGATAAACGGCAATATCCTTCAACGGATAGTCCCGGATGGGATCCATCGAGTGTAAAGCGATCATTCTTTGAGGAGGACCTCGTCGTTGATTGGCGTCTGATGAAGGTTCCTTAAGGTGCTTTCGGCCCAGTGCGCGTATCCAGAGTCTTGCTTGTGATGCGATTCTTGGCTGGCCAGGCGTCTGCTCGTGAATTCTGGTTCTTTGGACATATACGATGCGAACTGTCTGAACTTTTCAGCAACTAACGTACTGGCACAGAGATAGGATCTTTAGCCAACTTCGCTTCATGAATCTTCTATCTGCTTCACCTCCAGCGGGAATCGTGCATACCAGTTGATTAATATCTCCATGAGTGGGTGAGGTTAAAGTTCGACAATGACAACAGATTCGCTTCGTTATCAGAGGCCCGGAACCCGACCGAGTGCATATTCCACAGCCGATCCCGTCTCGGAGGTCATAATTAACCCCAGACCGCCCTTGAGCATTATGCTCCCATCTACGAACCTCCGCATGGGGAGGCCTGACGAGTCAGGTGGTCTCTGCAGAGGCTCTATCAAGGTGAATTCCATGATGAAATCCGCTAAAATCATTCTTTGATCTGTTCTTAGCTTGTACCTAATGTAGAACTCACAAGCTCTATGGACCATTTTAATTGCCTTTCTTGAGGTTTCTGGTTTATGCAATATTTGCTTCATTGGGTGTTCTGTTAGAATCTCAATGGTGTGGGCTTGGAAGTATGGTCGAAGTCTTCTGGCGGTGGTCACCAATGCTAGAACTAGCTTTTCCATTTTCGGATACCTTTCCTCTGCTCCTCAGCTCGGTCAGAATAGACCGGCTGCTACGTTCTATCCCGTTCTCTAATCAGGGCGGCACTAGTTAAGAAATCGGAAACGGCTAAGTAGAGCATGAGGAGTTTTCCCTCGGAGGGGCTTACTAGAATAAGGGGGGAGCTTAAGTAAGTTTTCAGCGCTACGAATGCCTCTTCATAGTGGGCATCCCAGTGGAAGGCCTTTTTCAGAACTTGAAAGAAGGGCTGACACTTGTCACTGGATCTGGACACGAAGCGACTTAGTGCAAATGGTTCTCCACAAATAACTTTAGTGTTTGAGGGCGCCTGGTCGAAAGCATGACTTTTATCTTGTCCGATTTAATTTCTATTCCGCGGCTAATGACTATGAAACCTAAGAATTTCCCTGCAGAGACTCCAAAAGCACACTTAGTTAGGTTTAGCTTCATCTTGTAGTCCTTCAGGACTTGGAATGATTCAGCTAGGTGGTCCACATGGTGCTCGACCTTGACTGACTTGACCACATGTCGTCTATGTATACTTCCATGGTTGCTCCAATATGTTTTTGGGACATTCTATTTACCAACCTTTGATAGGTGGCCCCAACGTTCTTCAACCCAAAAGGCATCACTTGATAACACGCATGCTCCTCGCTCTCGCCGCTTAATGAGGTCTTCTGGTCGTTGGGTCCATTCTGATATATTATAGCTCGAGAAAGCTATCTATGAAGCTAAGGAGCTCGTAACAAAGGGCGCTCCATTATGAGGTCGATTCGGGGCAAGGGAAAGTTGTCTTTCTGGAAAGCCCGGTTAACATCAGTAAAATCAATGCAGAGTCTCCATTTTCCATTTGCCTTCTTGACGAGAACTACATTAGCCAACTACCGGGATAATCTACTTCTGATAGCCTGGCTCGAGGAGTTTGCCGACCTTTCTTCGATAGCCTTCGCTCCGGGGGTGAAACTTCTTCTATTCTGTTTAACGGGTTTGAAGGAGGGGGCGATATTCAACTTGTGGGTGATAACTGCTGGGTCGATTCCCCACATGTCCTCTTGCTTCCAAGCGAATATTTCCACGTTTTGTTTTAAGAAGCGGATGGGAAGGTTCCTACGTCACAAGCTCGATCCGACGTAGCGGTATGCCCGCCTCGGTCAGCCGGGTTGTACTGGTTCCAGCTCTTCTGAGGGTGTTGGTTGAGTGTCCAGTTCTTCTCTCATGTCGAGCTCATCCAGTGGACGCTGTCAACTGCTTTTTGTTTCATTGATGCCAAGTAGCACTCCCTGGCTATCCGTTGGTCTCCTCGAGCCCTTCCTACTCCATTTTCCGCAGGGAATTTGACAACCATATGATATGCGGAAGGTATGACCCTTATTGCATTGAGAGAAGGCCTGCCTAGTAACATGTTGTATGCAGATGGGGCCTCCACTATGAGGAATTTCATCGTCATTGTGGCCTGGCATGGGGGGTCTCCTAAAGTGAGTACCAATTGTACTGATCCCAGGTGCAGTACTTTCTCTTCAGAGAATCCCCTTAAGTGGGCATTTACCGGTTCCAACTTCTCCCTTCCAATGCCTATTTTGTCAAATGTCGATGCGAAGATGATGTCGACCGAGCTCCCGTTGTCGATCAGGACCTCATGAACTATTTTATTGGCCACGACGGCCCTTATTACTAGCTGGGTCACGGGATGTCGCGCCTTCGTGTCAACGTCCGAGAAGGCGCTGGCGGTGGTGTCCAACCAAGGGAGCTTGGACATGGCCTGCACCTCTAGTATCTCCCTTGATTTGAAGCTACATAAGTGAGCCTTCCTGGCTGAACTGGACTCCCCACCGTCGGCGAATCCCCCGGAAATCACATTGATCTCTCCCAAAGGTTGCTGATGCTGAGTCGGGGCTGGCTGACAAGGTGGTGGAGGAGGTGCCTGGTTCCGATTTTCGGGAGCCACGTAACGGAGGAGGTGTCCACATCGAATCAAGAATTCGATTTCTTTTTTCAACTGAATACAGTCATCTGTCCAATGCCCATGATCTCTATGGAAGTGGTAGTACTTAGTCATATCTCTTTTGGCTGGGTTCATCTTCATCTGAGATGACCATCTAAAACTTCTCATGTTGCACCCTCGATAGACTTGAGACACCGAGACCGCCAAGGGGGTGAACCGCCGAGGTGGGTACTGCCACGCGCCTTTGGCCGGGTAGACCTGCCGGTCCTCGACAAGTACTCTCTCTTTCGAGATTGATCTCTGCTTTCTCGCCCTATGGAGATTTGTCTTGGTCTCTTCGTCTCTTGGGGCTTTGGTCCCGCTTTTTCTCATCTTTGCTTTTCTCATTTCGCACGGAAGAGCTTCCCCGCTTAGACATAAGGGCCTCCTCGCCGTTAATGTATTTGTCTGCTTTAGCGAGCACTTCGAATTCATACTGCTCGGTGGTTCTTCGAGACGGAGAACATTAGGCTTTTAGATCAGAGTGCGAGCCCGACCATAGCGCGGTGATGGCGAACTTTTCATCCCGGATGCTCCACCCTTAATGACTCCGAGTTGAACCTCCGGACGGACCTCAGTTTTCTTTAAGGGCCTTGCTTCATGGTCAATGTGGGAGCTCTACTCAGATGTCCGGCTCCAAATGAAGTGGGACACGAAGCAATGGAGAGTTCCTCAAGGATGAGATTGAGGTTGGAAGTGGAGCCCGTTGAACCATGCCAAGGCCGAGCCCTTGCTTGATGGCAAAGGCTCAGATCTCACGGGTCTTGGTATCCATGCGCCCATCTAGTTCTTGTAGGTTGAGATGGTCTATGTGGTCTTTTCGTCTGGCCGAAAGCTTTGATTCGCGATACTTCCGAACTTTGTTGAAGAGGGAAGTGTAGTACCGCCGCGGGAATGTGGATTCCGTTTACGTACTCAAAGCAATCCATGGAACCGGGTCAACTTACAAATTCTTTCATGTGGCCGAAGCTCTGATGTCCTGGAACCGTTGCTCCCAAGATCGTTCCTCATTCCCCTGCTGATGAGGGGTTGGCCCTTCACCTCCGTCGTCCCTGTCAAGCATTCCTTCATTGCAATCATCTCCGGGGGGTACGTAGGGATCATGCCCCCTAGTCCGGCTATTATCTCCTCCTCCGTCAACGTCTTGGGGGGCGCCGAGGTGTTGTTGCTCCTATTGTGGAATGGTATTACGACCTTCATGGGCCTGTTGTGCATCCTGTGGGCGCTGCACCTGTCTGGTGAGTTCCACCAAATCCCTTAGCAAACGCTGATTGACAAGACGGAGTGCCTCCATCTCATTGCTACGGCGAGAAGAGCCCGAGAACGCCTCCTAAGGCTACCGCCAACGTCCCGTTGGTCTTCTGCGGCCCCTGGGGGGGCTGGCGGACCCCCGCCGTTTTGAGTCGATACAATTAGTCACTGAGAAATCAGTTTATTTGTAAAGGAACAGTCGTTCCCACAGATGGCTCCAAACTGATGGTGCTTTTTCTATCGACATCACCGGAGCTTCGAGTCGCCGCCGATTAGCCCGGCCTGATCGATGAATAAACCCCGCAACCCCGCACTCAAAAGGGGGGTCCAAGTGGGTGTGTTAGCCGCCTCCATGCTCTGCTAGTTTCCTTCTTAGAAAAGGAAAGAATTCAACCGTTGATGCTTGCGGTTCTGCACTTTCTTTTGGTGGAATTGCTCTAAGATTTATCATGGGTGATCACATGACTTTCCTTGTTAGGACTACGATACAACATTCTCTCTCAATTGGGTAGGGGATCTTCTCTCTTCCCATCGCTAACTAAATATTAGAGGATAATTAGAAGCCGTAATTTGCGGGGAGATCCTTCTTCCCTTAATACACAGTAGACATCGATCATGAAGGTGGAGTGCTTTCCTTTCTTATGGCTCGCTGGTGGACGGATTATCTCGTTAATTTGGCCCGTACCGACTCGGGCTTAGTTTCGGCCTTGGACTTACACTTTGGGAGTAATCAGGACGTTATCAGGGGCCGAGTCCCCACGTAGGGCTCTTCCCGCGCCTCACCTGAGGATGCCAAATCTATTTTAAGGTTTGTTCCTGTGCCCTGTTCCGGGGCCTATGGGCTGATTTTTTAGGCACTATCAGTTATGATCAACTTTCTAAGGAAGCAAACATATTTGGAAAAAAAGGAAATAAATGACCTAAGGAGTCAACAAAAAATGATGTCATTTCTCACCTTTTTTTTGTTTCTTTTTTGTCATGCAATGCTTGTTTCAGATCATTTAGCAAGAGAGAAACTGAAAAATATTTGATACTTTAGAGTGTTTATTCAATTTTATAAAGACTATTGTCTTTATCTACATTTAAATGATTAAGCATTCTGCAAATCTCTAATCGCTTTTTTCACTTACTTAATATATAGTGAGTTAATTTTATTTAGTTTTATTTATTACTTCTGAATGCCTATGGAAAACTATAAAAATGAAATAACCAATATATGCGTAATGCCTAACCGGGACCTTGCGCACACTTAAGAAAAGCTTTGTATAAAAATGAAAAAATATTAGTACTCCATTTGATAACCAAGCTTAAAATAGTTTTTCTATTAATAAAAATTTAAAAACATTTTCCAAACAAAAAATATATTTTGTTTGTTTTTCCCAAACTCTCCTCTCCTCTCCCTATAACATGCCATTATTAACCAATATATGCAGAATGCCTAACCGGGGACCTTGCAGACACTTATAAAAATGCTTTGCATAAAAATGAAAAAAAAATAGTACCCATTTGAAAACTGTTTTTAAAATCGTTTTTTTATTAATAAAAATTTAAAAACATTTTCCAAACAAAAAATATATTTTGTTTGTTTTTCCCAAACTCTCCCTCTCCTCTCCTTCAACATGTCATTATTAACCAATATATGTAATGCCTAACTGGGAATTTATGCACTTATAAAAATAAGCTTTTGTGACGCCCTTAAACTTCTCGGGGGTCCGTTGACAACCGTCAACTCACTGGGAATACATATAGTCATTGAGTGTCTCAATGCCACAAATGAGTGTCTCTTTTAATTCGAGACTCAAACATAAGTAAAAATGGCCATATCGGGCCCACACATCCATACTACTCAAAATTTAACCAACTATATTACAATAGTTTCAAGAGTTAATTATACTCCTATACAAACATGTATCATTTAGAATGTTTCATACATGTTTTACAAAAATAAATAATCAAAGCCACATGTCGGCTTTCTTCTCAATGCGGCCTCTAGTGAGCGCTGCCTCCTCGAATACTCCCGCACCGAAAGGGATCCTAATGATGGGATGAGTAATGCCCAGTAGTTGAATTTTCCTATAATAGCTACTCCCCTCCTAAAATGAGCATGCAATGGCACACCACAATCATCCACATCCCATACAATTTGCAATTTACACATGGAATGCTTTATATCATGCATGAGATGAAACCACTCACGACATACCCCGAGTCCCGACTGACTCCCTCACACTTGCAAAGCCAAGTGTGAAACTAAATTCCGTGTTCCACCCAAAGGATCGAACTCATCGACCAACTCCCCAATCGCTCATTCGATGACACATTTTTTCGTGTGTTAATTATTTGTTCATTTATGGGCCGCGTCCTTTTGGGGTCACACCATAGGATCGACGTACGCCTTCCGACATTTTTACGGACTTTCACCGCCGGAGATCATGTTTAACCACATGTGAATTTTGGACTTTCACCCTAGGGGGGATCTATCCCAACTTGCTCAGCCTAACACACGTGATTTTTATTACTATTTATTTCTTTATTTCCAATTATGGACCGTGGGTCTCGACCTTGGATGTTATCCCATTTTCGAGCTCATCACACCTATTCACCAAGAATGGTGAATTCAACATCACAATTCTCCCAAGACCCGACTCAATGTGATGCTATATGCCTATGAATGCAATCATGGCAATTCATATATTCAATTCTCATGGTTCATACGCAATTATATTTCATATAATTCAAACAATCATGTTAACACATCAATTTAGCATGCATTAACATGTTATTTTTTTCACACAATTCATGTTATTCAATTCAAGCAATGTCATGAAAGCAACACACATGGACAATTTCAGTCCAAAAATCACTTCCGAACTATGCAAAACAGTCCCACACCGAATGCATGGCCATTTCTTCGGTCCCATTTCTTGGGATTTGAATGCATGGCCATTCTCGGCCTCATAACTCCCAAACCATTTTCATGGCTTTTTAGACAAGAATAACCGAGTAGGAGAAAACCCCTACATCTTGGAGTTTGTCGAAACTCCACAACTCCGGTCTCTATGCGAAGCCCTTGCAATGAGGATGAACTCTTTCTCTTGCTCCGCCTAAAATCGCCGGTCCGATCGTCGGGAAATCTAGAGATAAGGTGGTATCTCTCTAAAACTCGCTCTTTTCCTTCATTTTCCTTTTGTTCCTTTCTTTCTTTCCATCACTTTCTCCCCATCCTAATTAGTTTGGTCCAAGATGGGCCAAGGAGATGTCATCTTGCCACATGTCAACTTATCATTGGTCAAGGCTGACTTCCTTTATCCACTTAATATCCAATCTTACTTGGATTTTCCTCCAATCACATGATGTCACATGTTTCCTATGGCCCCACTTGAGCCCTTTGTTTGACTCCAATCTCACTCTGACATCGCCATGACCGTGAGTCACCCAACATAAGCCAAGTGTCCCGCACTACCTTCTCTGTCTCAAAACATGAAATTCGATCGCTCCTGAATTCAACGAATTCGACGTGGTAGCTAGATTGCGAGACGATTTCAACTGAAGTCCGCTTCATCATATGAGATCTATAAAACTGCAGATTTTCAACTAAATTATCAGATACTCCTTTCTCAAAATTCACTTCTCTGCTTTTATGTTTTGCATAAAATGAAAAAAATATTGGTACTCCATTTGAAAATTGCTTTAAAATAGTTTTTCTATTAATAACAAAACATTTTCCAAACAAAAAATATATTTTGTTTGTTTTTCCCAAACTCTCCTCTCCCTCAACATGCCATTATTTACAAGATCCTTGTAAATATCTCAACAATCTTAGTAGCCTTATAATGACATTTAAATTTGTTTCTTCATATATCTTGAGAGTAGACTTATGGCAATTATGATTTTAAGTTAGCAGCAATGAGAAATAAAAGGCTTACAAAAAAAGATCACTGTACATGCTCTATATATATAGATACATAGGTAAATACACTCTATATATATAGATACATAGGTAAATACACACAAACACACACATAATTCATAATTCAATCATTTTTTCCTTGAATTGTTATGTCTTTTCTCAATGTTTGGCGTGATTTTTAAGTGGTGTAGATCTCAATCATAAAACCAGAACCCCGAACCCCTAACCCTAAAACCCTAAAACCCCCAAACCCTAAACCCCAAACCCCTAACCTTAAACCCTAAACCATAAAACCCTAAACTGTGAACCTAATAGAAAAACCTAAACCCAAAACCCTAACCCCGTAAACCATAAAACCCTAAACCCTAAACGCCTAACCCTAAAACCCCAAACCCTAAAATCCTAAACCATAAAACCGTAAACCGTAAACCCTGAACCCCTAACCCCTAACCCCTAACCCCTAACCCTAAAACCCTAAAACCTTAAAACCCTAATACCTAAAACCATAAAACCTAAACCCCAAACCGTAAAAACCCAAACCCCAAACCCCAAACCCCAAACCTTAAACCCTAAACCCTAAACCGTAAACCCTAATACCCTAAAACCCTAAACCCTAAACCCTAAACCCTAAATTTGAAATTGAGGACAATTTGAATTGTCATATTTTTATTTTTTAGAACCTGGTTGTTTTCTTTATGATAAAGTTGATGTGATATTAGGATAATGACCTCTCATATTATTTAATTCATTTGGGACCATTTTGTACGGAAATAATTATGTCTGGTTTAAACTATTCTCGATATGTTATTACAATGGACAACATTGAGGACCTAAACAAATGTGAAATATGAGGAGAAATATATTTGCGGCCTTTGGATGTAATTCTATGAAATGCACGTTTGAACAATTGACTGATATGATATACTCAAGGACAACCATTGACAAACAAAGGTTCAAATTAGTCCTTAATTGTAAGTATCCCCTAAAAAGTGGAAATAGGTTCCAACCTTTTCCAATATAGGATGACAGTAGTGTGTGCCGAATGTTGAACATAGTTAACACAACTAGCATTGAGGAAATTGAATTGTATATTGAAGTTGTTCGAGTCTAGGCACAAGTGAATCAATCTGTGAGTGGCCATGTAGATTTATTAGTTCGCGACAATTACAATGTTGCAGAATTTGACTATGGTTGTGGGCTTAGTAGCGGTCCAGTATCGGATACTGGAGTTTTTGGAGATGATGAAGACTACGCTTATAAAGAAGGTAATGATGAATATGATGAAGATGTTGATCATGAATGTAATGGAGATGCGGATGTTGAAACTGATGGACATGCATCATCCTTTCGAACTTTGAACCAAGTTTTGGAGAATGAGTAAGGGATATATGTCTCTGGCTGCAGCATCATCTTGACGTATCAAATAACCCAGATGTCGTAGACATTAGATGAGCCATCCCTCGCTCATTATCACTTACCACCAACACCTCAATTTGAACATGCTGGAACCCGGTAATGTTGTCAAGTGGTTTGACTCCATGGGCAAAAGATACTACCGCTATTCGAGTGGAGAATTTATAGTTGGCCAAGTTTTTAATTCTAAATCTGATTTACAAGAGGCTACAAAGATTTACTCAATTAAAGCACACCAAGAGTTTGTCGTTGTTGCATCCTCAAAAAAATTGATCGTTTTAAGATGTAAGAAGGCGAAAGAATGTCATCAGTTCATGGAAGCTTCTCGTGGCAATGGTTGTGAAAGATACTCTGCTTATTTGTTATCAACAAATATAAAGGGTCGTGATACTTGTGTCAACTTCTGCTTGAACCTATTCATCATCAATTGGACTCAAACTTGGTTGCTGCTCATATAAAGGCAATAATTAAGGCACAATTCACATTGACTACGACTGCTATTCAAGCAAGTGTGATGGAGAAATGAGGATATGAAATATCATACAAAAAGACGTTGGATGGAAAGCATAAAGCAATTAGACAGTTATTTGGTGACTTTTCTCAATCATATACAGATCTACCACGTTTGTTCTTGGCCATAGAGCAAGCAAATCCAAGATGTGTTGTAATTTGGAAAACATGTGACATTAATATGCCAAACATTGAGATATTCCAACACGTGTTCTGGTCATTCAAGCCATCTATTGAAGGGTTCGAACATTGCCGTCCCGTAATGAGTATTAATGGTACACATTTATATGGGAAGTATAAAGGCACGTTATTGATTGCTATGGGGTGTGACGGAAATAATCAGTTATTTCCATTGACATTTGCTATTGCTGCATCGCGAGAATAATCGAGAAGTTGAGAATGGTTCTTGGCATGTATTAGAAATCGAGTAACTCAATGCATTCCGAATTTGGCGCTATATCCGACTGCATATCCGTGCATTATGGTAGCAATGACCGATCCCCATCTTGGTTGGGCTGCACCATCTGCCTATCACAGGATTTGCATGCGTCATCTTGCAAGCAATTTTATGACCCGGTTCAAAGATAAACTCTTGAAGAATTTGGTATACAGAGCAGCTTTAGCGAGTACAGAACACAAATTCAATAAGCATATGACTACAATTTGGAGAATTAATTCGGCTAATAAACAATTGTTGGGAGGCAATCCCTTTAGTTATGGGCTCTTTCACATGATGGATGTTAAAGATATGAGATAATGACAAACCAACATTTCTGAGTGGTATTTAATCAGAATTTTAAAATAATTCTAATTTCAGAATAATTTTATTATATATTCCGGGTATGAATTGAGCCAAACTTGGGTTTTTCCCAAAAAATTGATCAATTGTGAAATGTGAAATGAATATGTGAGCATATGATTAAATATTATATGCTAAAATGAGAAAGTGATTGAACCCGAAAATAAACCCAAGTGTAAAAAGGGTAAATTTGGAATTGGTAAAATGAGGACCTAAGGGTCAAGAATAGAATAAGCTTAAATGCTAAAGTGAATTAAATGATAAATGAAAGTGAAAATGAAGACTGCAAAATAAAAATGAGAAATGGACTCAGGTGTAAGTCAAACATGGCCTTACACTTAAATGAGAAATAAGACCAAATGTGGTCTTAGAAGAGCACATTTGTGCATTTGGGCAAAAACGTGTTTGAGAGTGGAGAGGAGAAAAAGCTAGGGTTTTGGAAATAGTTGGAGATTGGTGTGTATATCTCCATGTTTGTGCAAGATTTTGCAAGATTGTTGAAGAAGAAAGCTAGGGCTTCAAAGGACAAGAGATTTAGGTATGAACCTAAACCCTAGAAAGTTGTATTTGATGTTTGGGTTAGAAAAACCCTAATCCATCCATGGGTTTTTCTCTACGGGTTGGTTTAGTATGATATTGGGGATGTTATCGGGAGTGATTCTATGTTTTGTTTCGGGGATTTCTTGGGGTGATTTGGAGAAAAATTTCAAAAGTGCAAAACTGGAAAACTGGCAATATCGTACGCACGCGCACAGAAGGAACCCACGCCGCTACAGACCGCGCTGCGTGTGATACCCTCATCGTTAGCCGAGGCCGAGGTGCTAAAATGGCACCCCTCGAATACGCCGTGGCGTAGCTACTGTTAACATCGAGCAATTTTTTTGGATTTTGCTCGAACACCTTGTATTCGCACAATCGATAGTTTAAGGACCCTAAGAATGATTAATGGAGGTTCAAATAAGGATAAAAGTAAATCAAAAACTTATCGTACCTCACCGCCTTGGCGAAGCTTTACTTTGCCTCGGCGAGATTTGTTAAGTGTGATAATTGTTTACTCACTAAATGTGATAATTGTGATTGACTAGGGGTTGGTGAGGATCACCTAACCTAGGACCGAGATCGAAGGAAGGGCTATAAGAAATCGATATTTTGGTTTGTTCACTGAACCTCTATCCTTACCTCAAGTGTTTTGGTAGTTTACCAAATAAATCGAAATGATTGTATGGAATATGCATATCTCTGAAGTGTTATTACAAAAGTGCATATGGATTTGAAAATGTGACATTTGAAATGTTGACAATTAATTGCATGTGAGTGATTAATTGAATTATAAACGAATTTGTCAATTCTTGATATCTTGAATTGAATCGATATACCGAACGACCAACATGACATGATGCACCAAGCGGCATCCGTCATGAAGGCAAACCGAAATTGTTTGATGTCCCATATGGCGGGATGCACCGATCGACATCCCGCGATGGTGGAACCGAATTGCTAAGTGTGTAATCACATCACTCGAACAAAACAAGGGATAGGATTCACGGTCGAACTGGTCGTGAATGTAAATGGTATAGTCAAAGATATAGAAAACTTTGATAAGTGAAATAAAAATGATTTGTAAACTAAACACATCTTTAAGAGTGTATTTTTTAATCTCATGAATTGAAATGTTGAATGTTTTGTTGCATATGAAAAGACATATTTACAAGTGATCAATGAACCACAAATTGATAGTATGTGAAAATGAATAAGCATGAGTATTGTTTTACATTGATCATGAATGAAGTAAAAAGTATGGTTTAATATAAAAGCATGTCTTATATTAAATTGAATTTCAGAATAGAGAGCAGTATAGAACCACTAAGCATGAAATTGCTTAGGGTGTAGTTTTTAACTATGCGTAAGTATCAAGTGAACAGGAAAGAAGGCCAAGAACAAGAAGCACAGAGTCATAGAGAAAGTTGCAACAGATAAGTATATAATTCAATATATGCATACTCATTCTTTTGAACGTGAGACATTTTAGAACAAATGAGTGCTAAACTCGTAAACATTGTTTTGTACTAAGGGGGAATAGAATGCATTTAATGTAAATGTGTTTGTATAAATGTAAATGTTTATACCTATCGCTTAAACTAAGTCCAAGTAATATTTAAAAAGGCCTTGCGGCCTATTTGTAAAATGAATGCTTCGTACTGAAAACTCTAAAATGAAATGACATAAAGAAAATGCTTTCATAAGATAAATGAAACCGTTGGAGTAAACCGGGCTTCAGTTCTGATCCGCCATTCCCGTCGCCGGATTCGGTCGGACACTTAAAAACGTGTTAGCATTTAGTGGTGTTAGGGCATCCTATCCGCTCGACCCACCAATCTGGCATGACTGAAAAGGGGTGCTACATTAACAATGTCCTTAAAGGAGCTCGTAGCTCACCAATAACTCCGCATTAGCATGTTTGACCTTTCACCTCAACAATTAATTTGTTGCAAGAAAGGAACTAGGTGCTAATAGATTGACATCTAATGAGCAGTTCACTCCATATGTTGATGCTTAGATTTAGGGTCGTGTTGTTAAGGCTAGTTCGATGGAAATTGTTCTTTACGATCACGTACAAGGCCGATTTCATGTCAAGTCAAGGAGTGGTCGAACGCATCGCCTCAACTTACATGACAAAAAATGCATATGTGGAAAGACATTGATATATGGATTTCCATGTAGTTACATCATACAGATGTCAAGATCGATGTGTTGATTTTCGATTTCAGACAAGGCTACTACACTACGCAGCTTCGTACTATGATACATGTGGGCAAGCTTTGTTTCATACAATATTCAATGGAAGATGAGTATTCTTTATGATGGGTCCCACGACAGGCTCAATTCGAGTCAATGAAACATACTGGCAAAGGACGCCCTAAATCAACCCGGGTCAGACAATGAAACGGATCAGTGTGGGAAACAACTATCACATGTGGGTTATGCAAACAACTGGGTCACAATCGGCTGTCTTGTAAGAATAGAAATCATTCAGTAAATGCAGGTGTACGAATGTATGAATGTAGTTGCTTTATATAACACTTATGTTCGAATGTGTATTTCTTGGATTATGAAATTCAACAACAGATATGTAAGTACCAAGTGTATGTGTAAATGCGACATCTGGCAAATGAGATTATCAATCATGTATGTGTCTATTTTAATTTATTGTCGCTATAATTAGTACTTGCTTTAATTATGGTGATACAGTCTATCCAATGTGTTTTATTAATATTTATAAGTAGTTTTCGTATAACCAGATTATAGAGATGGCGGCGCTGTGAGGGTTTCGTTTCTTTAAGGATAGATCCATCGATCCATCCGGTCTTGGTATTGCAAGATAGATACAGGTCGCACTTAGTAGATATAGAGTAGGTATGTATTTTATTATTTATCAATTAATATTTCCAAATTGTACCATGTAATTTAGATATATATCTAATTTTAAACTTTATTTCTTCTCGTTACTGTGGTTCCAAAGTATACCTACCCTCGCCAAAGATATGAAAGCTTTCATCAAGATGTGGAGATGATCCACGATTAATCCATACGTGATCCGCGAGGGATTCTATGGTTTATACCGATTGGGCCACATCATGACTGACAATTCACTTATCACTTGTCTCGCTGAGATGGCGCCGAGACACACGCTTCATGTGCCAAGCCGAGATGACGATCACGCTACAGATGTTGCTATCATCCTTGGCCTTCGTGATTTACTCGACAAAGAAATCACCGGGACATGTGTGCTCATGGCTGAAGCAGCGGAGTCAAGCTGTGTCACCCCACCCGCCGATGCCTCAAAGGATCTCATGATTCCATCCCGTGGGTTATGTGACCAAGCATTCACCCCAAAGACTCGAAGGTGTATGAGGTCGCTTTATTTTGGCGGTGGTTTCATCTTTAGCGTTAATGGGATCCTTCTTGTTTGACAAGAAAGGAGTGCACGCTCATTTGTGCTTTCCCACTATCATGTGATTTGACACATAACGATTCTATAGTTGGGGTGGTGCTGCATTGCACACATACATATCGTGGAGTGCCGTGAGCCAGCTTGGATCTTAGACGTGGTTTTAGCGGTTGTATTACACTGGTACAACTATGCAAATTTTTTTTTATTACATACACATTCATATACACAACACATCATTAGGTTGCTTACTTTCTGTTCATTTTATATTCAACTATGGTCTTGGGAGAGACTTCACGTGGGCCGACTCGATTTTGGGAGATCACTACATTTTCCAGCACCAACATCCTCATGCCTTACATGAGACGATGTGCCGACAGGCAAGCTGACACACCCCACCCCCACTACGGTAGTGTGTGCCGGGGCCAATCTAATAAAATCCCTGCAAATTACACTCTGAATCCACTAGAAATTCCTGTGAAGCGAAGTCGTATTGCTTGCTTAAACCTCGTATAAATTTTTTTCCTTTTCTAACTTGTGATTTTGTAAAATCTTATAAAATGATAAAACCTCAAAGAAAGATGATTCGCCGCATATAGGATAATTCCAAACTCAGATATTAATAACTTACATTTTTCCCAAATATGGCAACCAGCAATATCCTTTCAAAAGAGCCTCAAGCTCAATACATTTTTACAACTACACTATGTACATACATATGCTCCATTGTAATAAATCCAGCATTTCTTACAAAATATTAATAATAACAAAGACTTGCAGCAATGTCGATAACTTGACCGCTTCTTAGCGTCCGAGGCTCGTGACTGAAAATAGTTTTTAAACATTAAAATAATGAGCCAAACGAGCCTGAGTGAATGCTTTATAAATGTTTTGTTTTTTTCGAAAATATCTCAAAACTGTAAACTCTTTTACAATTTATTTTCCGTAAGCCTCGCTTACTTTGTTTTGCTTTGCTTAAAAAGTTTCTAAAATTTTTCTCAAATCTCTTGCTTGCTTGCTTTACCTTTGTTTTGCTTTAAAGTTTATAAACTTTTTCTCAAATCTCTTGCTTTAAAAGTTTCTAAACTTTTTCATAAACATCGAGCCCGCTCAACCATTGCTTTGTAATAATAAAATCTTGGAGCCCGTCCCAACCGTTTGCTTTAAAATAAAACGGGAGCCTGGCTCAATCGTTGCTTTAAAATCACCATGGGAGCCTGGGCTCAACCGCTCGTTTTGAAATAAAAATGGGAGCCTGGCCTTAAACCTGCTTCTCAAACAAACACGGAGCCTGGCCCAACCCAAGGCGCCGCTGGTTGATTAACCCATGATCATGCTTATAAATCATCAAATCACCCGAGGCCTGCTGCTCACGTAATTTGCGTAACAAGGGAGCCCGGTGACGGGATCAGGCGGTATCGGACTCCGGGTCCACTCACCTAGGGGGTGGAAGGCCCTGGCACACTCACTCCACCTTCCGATAAATATGGTGGAATTGACCGGGTCGCCATCATAATTTAGTTAAGTTTTAACCTTATATTACAAGACGTGCCACGGTCTCCTTAAATGCATGATGCATGAACTGTTTTCACACTGTGCAAATCTAAAATGTACATGATATTCTGAACATCACTGCATCGACGGAATAATCGGCGACCGGTATGCCGTTTAGAACCAGGATCTAGTTAGGCCCGTTTTCACAAATATTCTTGTCGCTTGTCAGTTTTTGAAAAACATATGTTTCGCTAATCGAAACCATCGCTATTTACTCTCAGAAAGATAGGGTTTTACACCCTAAACCATTGCTTGTTTGCTTGCTTGAAACATGGTTTAATAATTCGAAACCATTGTTTGCTTTAAATATGGTTTGATAATTCAAAACCATTTACTTGCTTTTCAAATATGGTTTAAATCAAAACCATTTGCTTGCTCTTTGAATTATGGTTTTACAACTCAAAACCATTAAATACCGCAAACAAATTTTATAATAATAATACACTAGTATTTGAGAAAAGTAGGTTTAGAACACTCACCTTTTTGCTTACTAAACTTGAACACGACTCCACTACTTTCCCGCCTTTGCTTTTAGCCTACACACTCAAAAGAATAGGGCGAACTATTAATCGTTTATGTATAGCGTAATATTTCACGTACTTCCTAGACTTAGTCACACTCAACGAATATCGCTTCGCCGAGGCGATGAGATACGCTACGTTTTTCATTGAGTTCAAATCCTTTTTGAACCTTTCTTAATCATTTAATAAGGTTCCTATGCGATTGGTGTGTGAATTTAAGCTTAGTTATACAAAAATACACAATTCTGGACATTTTGGGCACTGTTGTACCGATACAGCTCTGACTTGTACCGATACAGCTCTGACCTGTACCGGTACAGATTGCATTCTGTTGGGCTGTATCGGTACAGCTCTGACTTGTACCGGTACAGGTTGCATTTTGTTGGGCTGTACCGGTACAACTTTGCTTGGCATTCCAGACAGCCTTCGGAATTTGGCCTGCACTGCTTCTTTGCCACTTTTGGTACCACCTCTTCATACAACTTCTCTAACCCATAATAATTTTAAAATTCATCATGGAATTCATCCAAAAACAACTCTATAATACTTGTATTGGTGGTTTGGAACCTCATACCACAAAACCCTAGTTGAAAATCTAAGAACTCTTATGAATTTAACCCAAGGTCCACCAATTCTTATAAAAACCATATAAATATGATGATTCCATGTTTATTTTCCACCAATTGGGGTTTTACCCACATAACTTCAACAAATCTAGGGTTTGGGTGATCTCTTCCACAAAACCCTAGAAAAGAAGGAACAAATCTCCACACCAAATCCTTAAGAATCCAAAATACCCATGATTTCAAGATGAAAACATACCTTGGTTTGGTCTTCTTCTCCTTCTCCTTCTTCTTCCTCTTCTTCCTCTTCTTTTCTCCCTTCTTCTCCTCTCCTACGTTTTGCCCTAACCACAAATGAGACAAATGAATTTTTGGCTTTTGTCTCACCTCTTTTATATTCTAATATTTCCTTTAATTGCCATTTAAGTCCTCAAGCACTTTATTATTGCAAATCAACTTGTTTTATTTCTATTATGGCCCATCTCTACTTTGACATGACTTTCATGTCCTCTTTTTTAAACCAATTACGATTTTATCCTTGTTCTATTACAACATTCCGGGTTCCATAAATTATCATTTCATATTTAACTTCCGAAAATACTACAATGTCACTTGGTGTCAGATACGCCCTACGCTACATGTACCGTACACTCTCTCTCTGACTCGGCTTACGTATACTGCCGATGGAGACATAGCCGAGGGGCCCTCGACGATGGATCACCGCTATTTCTCCGTCGTTGGAGCCGCAGCCAACCTTCCACGGGGTGTAGGTGGAGAGTACCTTTAACACAAGTGCATAACCCATCCGGTGTACTCCTCTTATATCGAGATCAGCTAGATGCACAAACTCTTGATCAGGTAATTATATATGTAAAAGTATATAGTTATATAGTAATTTCATTCATATTGACATAAAAGTTTTAGACGTAAAGTGTAAATGTGTAGGTCTTATGCCAGCCAAACGTCGGAGAGTTGGTTTACCAACTTCTTGATATCTGCTTAGCTGATCCGGAGATCTGGCAGACGATGTCACCGCTTCTATGTTTGGAGACTGTTGAGTGGCATCGTCCAGAGCGAGTATTGCGACAGTTTGGGTTGCACCAGGAGATACCTCCATCTTGCTATTATGAGCAACAACTACATAGAGTGGATGCATGTGGACGACACCAGAGAGATTTGGCAACGTATCATGCTCCATACATTGCCTTATGGGATACGCAAGCTGGTAGGATCATCACTACACCCCTTATGGTGGGTATGATGGACTTCCATGATCCATATATGCAGTGGTATCGTCGTATTACACGACGTTTTATGACACCACCACTGCATAAGGATGATATGAGGTTCCATACTACAGCCGGTACTACTCAGGTTTTGGTAAGTTAGAGTCCTGTGTTTCTAAAGTGTTTTCCAAATTTTAATCAATAGATTACGTATTTATAATTCTTTGTTTGGTTCACTCAGATCTCTGCCATGGCTGACATAGCTAGTCGCTCGAGCTATGCTACCACCGGTTTGGTGTACTACTTTACATATTGCTCCATCAGTGTTACACTAGATCGAAGAAGAGCATCGCATCGTCGGCTACGATCAGGAGGCATCTACATCACATGGACCATCCATTAGACCTCCGGTGTTATCCACTCCAGTACGTATGCAGCTCATTTGAGGAAGAGGGAGAGGGAAAGGGAATGGGAGAGTTGATCGCCGAGGTCGTGGTCGAGATGGTGGGCGAGGTCATGGTCGAGATGGTGGTGGGCGATCATGCATACCCAAGGTTTCGACTTTCCTATTTTGATACCCCCCATAGTTCTTACCCCCTCGTTCGATATTTTTATACCCCTACACACTAACACATCACCTTCCATATCCTACCACCACTCCATACATCACTATACCCCAAACACTTACACATCACCTTCATACTCCCCGCACACTTATACATCTTTACCATATCTGGTGTCGCTAGAGCCAACATCCATAGCTGTAGATATCACCTTCTCCTATCATCCCCTACATTGCCTCCCATTGCGACACCATCCGACCTTTGTATCGAAAGGTCCACTTCCAGCTAGGTGACCTCCTGCTCCACGTCTACGTCGAGTACTTCATCCATAAGCTCCCTCGGCTCCCTCAACTCCGTTTGAGATTCCACGGGACCCTATTGCTCAACAGGCTGTGTATTCTAGGTGTCGTCCTAAGAGAAATATAAAGACGTTATCTTGTGGGACTCATTGATATATGTTGATATTTTTATATATTGATATTTGTATACAATGTTTTAATATATTTATATGATTTGGTTTATGCATGGAGGTCTTAATCGGCTAGTGTGGTTGTCTGTTATGATTATTTGATAATCGGAATGCTGGTGTCTTTGCCAAGATCTTAGTTTATGGTGCTTGTGTTTTTTGTTTCTTTTGTATAGGCTCTGGGCACCCGTTGTACATCCCTAAACTCTCGTCAGGTTGCTTTTCCAACCCTCGTTTACTGAAATCCCTACGCTTATTAGGTATGTACAAAAACAAATCAAATGACAGAGCTCCATGACACAATTTCTAGACACATATTTGACTTCTTTTGTTTTAGCAATGCATAATGACTAGCCTTTTCAAAATAAAATGAAGCTCTTTTTTTAAGGGTCCAAGAGCTACTAAAAAGTTAATGAAAGCAATACAAGGATAAGTTGAACAAACAAATGCAACTACGACTATATAGTTGAAAATGTATTAATATTATAAATTCAAAAATTTAGTTAATAAATTTCTAAAGATTTTAGAAATATTATTGTGGATATTTATCAATCAAATTTACAAAATTATAAAGAAATATTAAATAATCTATCATGTGGCTTTCCTATGGCCTCATCATCTTCATGTCGTTATTTACTTGTTCAATAAGTTAATATTACACCAAATACTTCTAGTAGTTTAATTGATAAAATTATACTCAACTTATTATATTTAGTACTCAAAATATGTAATACAATTTATATAGGTTATTAAACCAAAGTATGAAGAATGATATGAAATATAAAATAATGAAATTTAAGCCCAATTACCGCTGTCTGGGACAATGGCATTTGAACGCCATATAGCCATTGTTGCTGTTAACGACTTTTGAAGTTAAATGCAATTGTCGCTGTTGTGGTTAGCGGCTTTTGACAAATCCAATTACGTACTAATTTAGTCTTTATTTTGGCATCCAAACTAACTTAATAATTTTTTTTTCGAAGACATTATTTTGGTCTAAAACTCATTGGGAAAATTTTATAAGGAAGAATGAGAAAGAAAAGAAAATAAAAACATATATGAGGAGTTGTGCTTAAGTGGTTTCTCAAAAATATATAAATAATTTACACAATTTCTTTAGAATTTTAGAAACCATATAAGTTGTCAATGACATAAATATCTTATATACATCATATATTATTTTCTCTTAAATGAGTAATTTCTTTTTTTCTTAAATGAGGTAGTTTTTTAGCTCTCTTATTATTCAATAACACTCCCACAAAATAATCAAGTGGAAGTGCATGGTAAAAGGACAAGCAAGAGTTAAGACTCTGAATAGCTAGTGCTTGTTTTCTGACGAAGCAAACAGAGAATTGTACTACTTGTCGACAAAGAAAACGAAAATCTTGAATAGCTGTACGGAACTCTAACTCAACAATGAATAATTTTACATAAATATAGGTAAAGCATAAAATTATTAAAATATTTTGAAATTGATAAAAATACTTTAAAAATTATAAACATAGGGATAAATAAATAAAATATTAATTTATTAAAGATAATATTCATAATAATTTATATATAAATTACATTACACAATCTTAAATAAAAATTTTGATTTGTACTTTAATATCATGATTTATTTTTGTGGTCTATTTAAATTGATATTTTTTTAATAAAAGAAGGGATATTTAATTTTTATTCTAACTAAAAATAATTTATTGATATCAACCATAAATTAAAGGTAATATTATTAAGTTAAACTAAACGATAAACACCATATAAAATTAAAATTAAAAAATTTAGTGCAAATATGGTTTCATAATAACTTTTTTATTGTAAATATTCTCATATTTTAAATTATCAAGTAAGAATTGATTTTTTTTTTTTATAATATTAAGAAAAATTATGGTTTTCTTAATTTATTTTTAAACAATCTGTACATGTAAATACATGAATGCATCAAATAATAAAAAATAAATAACCTAATTTTCTAAGATTATTTGAGCTCTTATAAGACTTTTTAGCCCATCATATTTTTTTAGAGAAGATTAGATCTGAATCATCTATCTTTCACAAATACTATCTCCTTTATTGATTTCTCTAAACCATATATAAGTCCCAAAACTTTGAGCCTCGTTTCTCTCCGGGGCCGTGGACCGCTTCTCCCTCTCATCTTCTTCTCATTTTTTTTTTTTCTTCTTTTTCTGCCCTTCTTTTCCAGCCTCTCCCATCATATTTCTCATTTTCTTTTTTCTTTTTTCTTTTTTTCTCTTCTTATTCCATTTTTAGTAAAAAAAAAAATGCAGTTGCTAGCATGGATGATTTTTTTTTAAAAAATAGGGATATATGGGCAATACCACGGATTTTTTACCGATTTTTTTTGACAAAACTCTTCTTCATACGTGCATGTTAAGGATGTTTAATATTTCGACGATATATTGATATTTTTCGATATATCATCGAAATATCGACGATATATTTCTTCAAATTTTTTTTCAATCAACTTTCGACATTTATATTGTATCAATATCTCGAATATATTCGAGCATATTGGAAGTCAGTTATTCTTTTTTGTCCCCAAATGCACCATAGAATTATACTAATACGATTAGCAAGAGTTGGGTGATCACTGATCAAGGTAGTTAGTTTAAAATTCGGATTATCCTTTATCCACAGATTCTTCCAAATATTAACCCTCTCATCAAGGTTCTCATCAAGGCTTTTATCCTCCATTAAAATGAAGCAGTTCATATTCGAAAAACTATCAAATAAAATAAATTTTGAAATTTTGATTAAGTAATATTTAGTTCTTCTTAATTTTTTTTTTATCTCCTCTCCTCTCCAAGCCCTAATTCCTTTTATTCTTACTTTTTATCCTCGTTAGAAAGAAGAAGTGGGATTTTAGCCTTCTTTGACCTCAAATCACAATTCTGACACTGCTTATCCACTAAGATCCGGACTTTCCTCGATAAAGTGGTTTCTTCCATCCGATCTAGTTTCATTTGATTTTCATTTGTTATTTTGTGTTTTGTCGACGTGCGGTTGTGTGTCGGCTAAATCGATTTGTTCGTTGGTTTTGTGTGGTGATTCAAACGACATAGTTGTTTCAATCGTATAAAAAGTCATAAATAACCTCTTATTCATCAATAATGCTTCATTAAATCTAGAATTTTAGGTATTCTAAATATCTTAGATTAATAATTACAATGTGTTTGATTCGCTTATTCTTGCTATTAAAATAGATGTAGTATCATCTCAATATTTTTGGGCACTTTATTATGTATTTAGATGTAATGTCTTGTTGTTCTAAATCATGAAATTTCTCTTTTAAAAAAAAAATTTTAAAATTTTTTTAGATTATTTTAAAAATAATGCATAAATATAAAAATGACTACGTAAATAAATGTTATTTTTAAATATATTTAAAAATATAAAATATATTAAATTAAGAAAAATTTTAAATTGAAAATAAAATAGTAAAAATCAAATCGTGTTATAGTTTTTTTTTAAAATAAAACCTTCAGTTCCAATAATAAAGATACTATAAATTATCTTGTTTATTTATTTTATAATTTACACTTTAAGATAAGTAATGATGATGCCTTTTTTCAACCTGACGCCTGAAAGGTATCGGGCTGGGCTGAGCGGACTCCGACCGGGCTGGTCTGTGCATCAAGCGTTGCTCTCCTCTCGCAAAAAACAAGAGCAAGAAAGGCCAGGCTTCACTTCGTGGCCGCCTCCGATGCTCAAGTCAATTCCTCAATGGGAGAAAAGATGGATCGCTTAGAGGGCTTAATGTGTCGCAGATCTTTCACCGATGGGGTGAACTCCGGTATTTATAGTATAGCGTTTCCAGCTTGATGGTGATTAGGATTCTTTCCATCGACGGATATTTTGCTTTTTTATCGTATCGGATCTCGATTAGGAGGTATTGAAAGAGCAAGCTTATTTAGAATTATCTTTCTTTCCTCATTGGTGGGATCCTAGCTTTGATTCGCAGATGAGCGTTATATCGTACTATTATCTTATTTTCCTTGGCTGCGTAGATTTAGTTGGATTTGCAGGATAATATGTTATTAGGGATTATTATATTTCCTTTATCGATGGGATTTAGTTTGATTTGCAGAATATGGGCTTTCTCGATTACCCATAACCGCCTGGGTCAATCTGACCAGCCTCATTCGGGTCAGCTAAAGGCCTTAGTGTTTCAATGGGTGCGCCTCTTCTTTGGGTTTGGCGAGTGGGCCTGTGAGCCCAATTTTCAAACCCTATCGCTGCCCCCAAATTCTTGTGTACAGGCAAGGGGCTTTGTAACGCTTTCGTATCAAATGCAATTTCCACGTGTCTCGCCGGGTCAAGTTAGTTAGTGGCTCGTCACGCCATATCGTCTCAAGGATAATGATGACTCTTCGGTTTTGCGCTCATTTCTCCCACTTCTTCAGCCTTCGTTTTCAGATGACCTCCGTCTCAGGTGCCTGATCTTGAAACTTTTTCTTCGCTTTTAACGAGTTCGGACTTCCTCTTCCTTAATTTCATCTAAACCTTGTAAGAGTCCTTCGCGCCTTCCCGAGATAGCTTCCATGTTATTCCTGACCGTCGTCTTCTCTTTGGTGTCCTGCTCGGCGATACGTCGAGGCGTTAGGGTTAAGCCTGCTAAGTTTCGCTCTGATCATCCATCACCATATCCCGGTCATCGCTTTCTACGCATTGAAGGTGACTCTACCGCTGCCTGCCTCGGGGCGAACTAGTGGCACCTCCGACCGTTCGACCGGGGTCGATCTTCGAGATGCTCCAGGGGCGCCCCCTTTTCCCTTGGACAAGGGTAAGGGGAGAGTAGACCAGATTAAGTATCCCGGGGTCGACACCGAAAACTGTGTCAGAATGTTTGGCCGTGGGCCCAGCAAGGTTGGTCCTCAGATGGGGCCACTTTCGCTAGGCTGTACCGACCTCATTTTGGTGTCCGGAAGTCCGGTCCCCTCGATGTTTTTGACCTCCTATGTCACACCTAAGATGGTATGCTTCTTTAAAGTAGCTTCTCGATAATGGTCTCCTCTTCCCTGTGATCCTCTCAAAAGGGGGGTTTCTTAGAGCACTTCACTGTCCTGGTCCTTCTCAACTTTTCGCCAATGACTCCGGTATTTTGGTTGGTCTATTGGTTTTCTTTAGGGCCAGGCCTTGTTCCCAAAGATAGCTTTGCTCCTTTATCTTTAACGTGCGAAGGAAACCGCTCGAGGGCTTCCTCTATTTTCCAGCACCGGGCACCTCCGTGATTTCCGATCTTCCTCATCTCATGTGCTTTGGAAGGAACAAGCATTCTGTCACGTCGCACTAATATGACCCTCTTGACAAAGCACAACACCTCGCGTTCAAGTGCTTTGACCACCTCGAGAATCTACGGAGTGCCCTTTGTTTTTGGTATAATCTTTATGGGAGGTCATCGATATCTCTAATTTCGCACGGCCCACGTGCTCTCAGTGCTCGACCCATCTCACTCAAGATAACGGCCATAGTGCGTGCATTGGTCGAAAGTGTCCCGTCCCTATGCGGAGTCTAGATCAAGTCGGATATTCCCCGGCCCTTCGAACTCGAGGTCACCCCCACTCTCGCTGTTTTGAGGCTCGCCTCTTCCACTACGCGAAAGTCTCTCCCACTGGCCTTCCGCCTGCTACCAAGGAGAGCTTCTGGTTCGGGTGGAGGCGCTGTCTCGGAAGTCCCGGAGCGTGAAACGGAAAACCTTGGACTCCGTTGAGAAAGACCAATTGGCTTAGGGCAAGGTTCCGAAATTGGGGGCGTCTTCCTCTTCCCCTTCTACCCACGTTCGAACATCGGGGCAAATGTTGTCGCCTCCGACTGAGGTCCTTAAAGCTTCGAGTTCGCAATCCCGTTCTAGGTCCGCTGCAAAGGCAAAGGGCTCCTCTAGGAGGGTCAGTCGGTTAGCCGCCGGCGGTCATGCCCATCACGCTTGGAATCCTCCTCACAAGAAAGAGTTAAGCTTCACCTCCCGAGGTCGAAGAGTTGAAGAGGAAGGGTTCAAACTGGCGGTAGGATGGCGACCTACCCCTCAACACAAAGCCAGGGCGGCCCGTCTCGTCCATCCTTAAAGATTATGATCTCAAGAGGTCGGGCTCAGCGCCCGGTTGAGGAAGCTACCTATCCTCCGTGGGTTGCCTCTCAAGTTCCTATATCTTGTCGTGGTTTGATTTCTCGACCAGTCAGGCTTCGATCCCGTGTTAAATCGCCGATCTTGCGTCGTGGCATGGTTACCATTTGAAGAGTTTGGCCAAAAAGCCTAATCTAAACGGTCGTGCTAAAGCTACTTGGGTTTGCGAGGTGGCTTCCCTACATTTGAGCCGGATCAGCCAGGATCTGGGTGTACAGATGACCGAGGAGACAAAGGAAGCTTAAATCCGATTTGAAGCATACCACGCCGGCACGTGCCTCGGCTGGAGGGTAGAGGGAAGACGAGGCCCGAAACAGCTTGAGAGCGGTCGAAGGTGAGCTTCGGAGGTTCGATGAGCGGTCGCACAAAATGACTTGCCAGGCTGTGGACGGCCGTACCGCCCAAGACATTTCGATGGTTGACGAGCTTCTTACATCCCAGGGCGAGCTGTAAAAGTCTAAAGAAGAGTTACGGCGCCAAAGATGAATCAAGGATAAGACACGCCACATAGATCTGGCCTGGGCCGTGAGGGGTTTCCAAGGCCGAACTCGTGAGGAGTGCCGTGGCCGCGCTAGGACCTTCGCAAACAAGTAACTCCTGTCAAGCCACGACGGGGTTATAGGAAGATTCGTGTGATGAGGCTTGTACTACCGGCTTCGGGTGGCTTGCCTTCGTGAGGAAAGCCGCTAATGCCTACCCCGGGCCTCGATCCTTGACATCCCTAGCGATTTATGAGGCTAAGGAATCCCTCTTTGTTGACTATTCTGGAGAACCGAACACTCCCAGCCGAGGCCCACTTTCTTCACCTCCGTCCTCCTTCGATGCCCGATCGCGGCCAGATATTCCGCTTGCCTCAAGTCGATTTTTATTTTATTTATTTATTACCCAATCTGGTATGGAGTGTAGCCTTTTCCTTAATAAATGTTCTATTTCCACTAATTTTAATTTCTACTATGCATTTCAAGGTCGCTCGCATGGAACTCGAATTAATTTCTGGCCGCATAGCCCGAGCTGGAGCATCCGAGCTGAGCAAATTTAGGCCGTATGGTTTGATCGGCAGCTTGAGCTCTCAAAATCGAGTCACGGGCCTCGGCGCCGAGGCCTTATAGCCGAACAAATTGAAATGATTCAATTCGGGGTCGCATGGCCCGAAAGCAAGAGAGTCGAAGCTCACAAACTGAGCTGCTCTACCCGGCGCCGAGGCCTTGTGGGTTAATAGCCCGAAACTGATCTCGACTCTTAGGTCGCATGATTCCGAGTAGAGGTCGAGCTCACAACCGAGTCATTGGCTCCGGCGCCGAGGCCTCATGGCCTTAATAAATGAGCTTATCCGACCCCAGCTCATGGCCCCAGGCAGAGTAGTTTAGCCTGGTCAAACCGAGCTACTGTGCTCCGGCGCCGAGGCTTGTGGGCCGAATTAGCCCGAGCCGATCCGACTCTAGGCCACGGCCAGGCAGCAGTCGAGCCCATCAAACTGAGTCACAGCCCGGCGCCGAGGCCTTACGGGTCGACCAGCCTCGGAAATGGCCTTGACTCAGCCGCATGACCCGAGTAGAGTAGTCGAGTCACAAATCGAGCCATGGCCCGGGCACAGAGGCCTTGGGTTTGAGAGTCTGAATGAGTCCGACTCTGGTGCTACACGACCACAAGCAGAGTAGCCGAAATTACAACCGAGTCGCCGCTCCGGCGCCAGGCTCATGGGCTGAATAGCCTGAGTTGATCTGAATCTTAGGCTGCATAGCCTGTGCAGAGTAGTCGAGCTCACAACCGAAATGGGCCCGGCACTGAGGCCTCAGGGGCTGAATAGCCAGTCAGCCGATCCGACTCCCAGCCGTACTCACCGAGTGCAGTAGCCGAGCTCACAACCGAGTCGCTCGGGCTCCGAAGTGCTAGGCCTTGTGGCCGAATAGCCCGATTTATCCGACGGCTTCATGGCCTCAGAGAAGCTTAGCTCACAAACCGAGCTACTAGGGCTCCGGCGCCGAGGCCTCAGGGCCGACAAATTGAAATGATCTCGACCCTTAGTTACACCGACCAGGCAGTAGTCGAGCTCACAAACCGGTCGCTGGGCTCCGGGCGCTGAGGCCTTGCGGGTTGAATAGCCTGAGTTGATCTGAATCTTAGGCCTATACCGTGCGTATAGTCGAGCTCGCCAAACCGAGTCGCCGCCCCGGCCGAGGCCTTGCGGGTCAATAACCCGAGCCGACTCAATTTTAGCCAGCACGGCCCGTGCAGAGTAGTCGAGCTCGCAACCGAGCCACGGGTTCGGCACGAGGCCTTGTGGGCTGAATATTCGAAATGATCCGACTTAGGCTACACGACCAGGCAGAGTAGTCGAGCCCCATCAACCGAGCTGGCTCCGGCGCCGAGGCCTTATTGGGGCCGACCAAATGAGTTGATCTTGACTCCCAGGCCGCATGACCTGAGGAGAAGTCGCAGCCTCATTCGAACCGAGCTCGGGCCCGGCGCCGAGGCCTTGTGGGCCAGGAATAGCCCGAGCCGATCCGACTCTAGGCTTCACGGCCCGTGCAGAGTAGGGGCTCCCAGCTCACATACCAGCTACCTGGCTCCGGGCGCCGAGGCCTGCTGGTCACCACTCGAAATGATCTGACTCTTAGGCTACACGGCCTGTGCAAAGTAGTCGAGCTCGTCAAACTGAGCCTGGGCCCGGCGCCGAGGCTCCTATGGGCTGAATATCTGAGCCGATCTCGACCTTAGGCCGCATAGCCCAGGCAGAGTAGTCGAGCTCACAACCGAGTCATTGGCTCCGGCGCCGAGGCCTCAGGTCGAATAGCCTGAGCTGATCTGACTGTTAGGCTACATAGCCTGTGCAGAGTAGTCGAGCTCGTTAAACTGAGCTACTAGGCTCCGGGCGCTGAGGCCTTGTGGGCTAAATAGCATGAGCTGATCTGACTCTTAGGCTGCATGGCCTGTGCAGAGTAGTCGAGCTCAAAACTGTTGCCGCCCGAGTCGAGGCTCAGGGGTCGACAATTGAAAGCATCCGACTCTTAGGTCAGCATGGCATGTGCAAAGTAGTTGAGCTCGTCGAACTGAGCTGCTGGGCTTCGGGCGCCGAGAGGCTCCATGGGCTTAATATTCGGAAATGGACCGACTCCCAGCTCGCATTACCGGTGCGCAGAACAGCTGGCCGAACCGAGTCGGGCCGGGCTACGTGCGCGAGGCCTTGTAGGTCGAATAACCTCGAGCCGATGGACTCTCAGCCGTGATGACCCGAGCAGAGAAGTCGAGCTCGGCAACCGAAAGCCGCTATGCGCGCATCTAATTTCTGATTTTTCGGAAAGACGCGAAAATCTTTACGCCGATTCATAGAGAATTTGGAACGACGCGCGACTTCGAGTGCTTTGGCCTTCTCTCTTATAAATGGCGGCTTCATTGCTATGGAGTTATACTTGATACTCGCCCTCTAGTGCGTAATCGAGATCTCGCGTGAAAATGAAGCTGCCGAGGCTTGACTGCCTTCTCCGGGATCCGCTGAGGATTCCGGGTTCGGCCTTTGTCGACCTCTCGCTGTGGGAGCGGTGCTTTTTCCCTAGCCTCCCCTTTATGGGAGTTATGTTATTCCCTAGCACGGCTAGGGGAATGCGTCTGAGAGGCGGTACATTTTTGCGCCGCTTTCATTTTCTATTCTTCTTTCTCTTCCTCTCTTTCTTCTCTTTCTTTCTTCTTCTTTCTTTCTATTATCTCTTCCTTCCTTTCTTCTTTTTCTTCCACATCTCATTCTCCCTTTTTCCTTTCCTTCGCACAAACTCTTTCCATCCCTTTTTTCTTCTCTTTCTCCTCTTTTTCCACCTCTCTGCTCTTTTCTCCTTTTCCACCTCTCTGCTTCTTCTTCTTTATTTTCATCTCAAGCTCTTTCCTCTTTCCTTCTCGAGGGTTTTTTTTTTTGGGGTGGAACTCAGCTTGTACTCAGGTACTTCCGAGGTGTAATAGATGACACTACCGATTGTAATTGGAATGTACTTAATTGGAATAAAGAGAGACTTTTCCTTTTGACTTAACTTTCACATTCCGTTGTATGTAATTTTTCCGAGCATTCTATGTCCGAAATGCTTGAGATGCTCCAATAAAATATCCAAAGAACGCTCAAATCAATATCCGAAATCGATAATGCTTCATTTAAGATTACAAATCAAGGTCTACTGATAAAAACGCTTTAAGGTGTTCCGATTCCAAGCATGATGTAGAATCTTTCCCTCCTGCCTGAGCCTGAATTGGGTCTTGGCCCGATGACGCAGATATGATGTAGGGGCCTTCCCGGGGCTAGAGCCTACTTTCCATGCACCGATTCTCTCCTTGTTGGCAGGAGCTTCTTCAAGACTAGGTCACCCAAGTATGTAGCTCCCGGTTTGACTTTTGTTATAATACCTCACCACCGTTTCCGCAATCTTCCGTGCGCCTTAGACTTGCTCACGCTTCATCTAAGAGGTCCAATTTTAGGCTGAGCCCTCATCATCAGGTTCCACTCGTTGCCAACTCGATCCTCGGGGACTTTAACCCGACCTCGACAGGCCATCGTCTTACCAAAGGCTAGGGCGAATGGGGCTTCGGGTTGCCGACTTGGCGCGGTAGTCCCAGGGGCCCATAGCACCCTGGGAGGTATTCCCTACCCATTTGCCTTCAGATTTTCCACGGTCTTCAATGCGGCCTTAAGGGTTCTGATGGTGACTTCGCCTGACCATTAGATCACATAGCCGGGACGAGTAATAATTCCAATCTAAGCTCCCAAGACAAAATCCCCGAACTTGGCATTGTCAAATTGTTTACTTGTCTAATACCAGGGCTCTTAGGACACCAAACCTCGCATATTATGGCCGCCACATAAGATCATAATCTTTGTTCCGTGGATCGTGGCCAGTGTTCTACTCACCACTCGTGAAGCACCCACTCGCAACGATGATGACCCGCATTGACCCTTCCTAAATGGGCGCAGGTCCCGCACCGTCCCAAACCCCATCATGGAAAGGCCATGGGCTTGTGATTGATGTCAAGGGCTTAGATGGAGGCTAGAGATCTCGCATGCTCCCGCGATCTTGCATCTCCTAACTAGGCCTGGCCAAGGTCTCCAGCATTGTGGGCCGCAGGGTATCCCCGCCTTAAGACCTTCCCGCAATGCCCGAGCCCGATATGATTTCCGTGACACACCTTCATGTACTTCCTTTAGCACATAGTTAGTGTCTTTTCCCACAATGCACTTAAGGATGGGGTGTGAAGAAACCTCGCTCAGAAGGCTTCCCTATGATTGAAGTGAATCCGGGCCGACCTTGTCCTAATTTTAGATGCCTCTGGTCGTCTGCAGACGTCCGTCTTATTATGTAATCCTAAATGGGGTCCATCCAACTCCTACGGGATCCGACAAGCAATCTCCCACACTGGCAGATCTATAGAAGGCTCGCAAGGTATTCGATGCGCGCTGAATTCACTGAGGTCTTCTGCGGAGGCCGCCGCTAGTTTTGCCAAGGCATCGCCTGTGAGTTCTCCGCTCCTGGGATATGTCCGACCGACTAGCACCTAACTTTTTCATTAAACCTGCACTTTGAGGTATAGGATCATTCTTTCACTTTTGGGCCTCAGAGGTATCTTCTATTTGTCTTGACTACCAGCCGGGAGTCTGTAGACCCTGCCGGGGTCAATTTCCAAAGCGGAACGCGAGGCCGAGGCTCCCGCTATGACGGCCTCTACATTAGGCCTCGTTGTTGAGGCTTGAATTTGAATATGAGGCGTACTAATATCTATTCCTTCCGGGAGTGTTAGATTAGGACCGTCCGCTTCCTTGTGAGTTTCCAGGCCCCATCTACATAGCCTGCATTTGTGGAGGTCGATCGGCGCTTGAGCGCTCTCACAGTTCGCTGAGATGAATCTGCATGACGGTCTCTAAGACCCGCCTTATTGCGCTTTCTATTATATCCGATGTCGAACTCGCTTAACTCTATGGCTCACTTCATCAGCCTTCCTTAGGTCTCTGGCTTATGTAACACTTGCTTCATCGGATATTATGTCGGAACTTCTATGGTATGAGCC